>JAVYIG010001080.1:52228-389689 GCA_035222895.1 Strongylocentrotus droebachiensis | reverse complement strand
CACTTTGTTTACCTCGTATACACTCATGTGGTCATCAAGCATTCAAATCATATAATAATATAAATGTAAGGAAAAAGCTTATACAACAGCTTTGGCAACTCTCGTGGAAACACTTTGATTTAGATATATATATATTCACTTTCGGAGTTTAATGTAGCAAAATATTGAAAGATATAGCAAATGTACTGAATTTCTTGTATGACATTTGAAAACAAAATAAAATAAAACAAACAAACCCCCAAGATATACTGATACCGCCTTTCCTTGTATGAATCATGACAGTAAGTCCAAAGAACATTCATATTCATATTCATATTTATTTCATTTCCAACATTATCTCGCTGTCGCCAATAGTTATCTCATTCACCTTTGAATCTAGATGGTAAACATCTTTAAAACATTATTTGAAGAAAAAAATGACAAATGATATCTGACAAATGAACGTGACTAGAAATTTAATATACAAATATCGCATTCAAGAATAAGAATCAACAAACTTGAATATCGAGGGTCCTGTCAACATGACTTGTGCTAATGTCAATAATGGCATCAAACACATTCCGAAGTGTCATGTGCCAATGGCGTGATGATAAGACATTGTTACAAATTTCACATATGTTTTATGCATCTGTTTACACAATGTACTGCTAACTGTCTTCAATTCAATTTTATTTCGTCCAATAATGACATGGAAATTCATTGTGGGATTTACATATTGCGTATTACATTAAAAGCGTCTATAAAAAGCATCAAAAGCATGACATTGAAATTAGAAATAATTACATACAAAATTGGTGAAAAATTGGGAAAACATGATATGACATCGACACAATGCACAAATATACATAGATATAAAGAATATCCGTCTATTATTGTTGTGTTATATCTTTCTAAATGTACTATGGAATTTTATTTTAACTGTTCTGTATAAACGTTATGCTTTTTGATGTAAATGTGTTCATAATTATTCAGGGCCCCATGGAAGACCACTACTTATTGGTGAATGGGCTACCCTTACAGAAGATTAGAAATAAATAAATAAATAAATAAATACATAGTAAAAAAGGCCTCAAGATTTTCAACATTTCGTTAGTATCTTGGATTAATCATTTTATGCTAGGAGGGGGAGCAAATCAAGATTCAGCATCGCAATAAAATATGGAATTATAAAATGATAATATTTTGACAGGGATCCCGGCATCCATTAAAGCCTCTTTCTTCTTCAGTACAAAATCTTCTGACAAATATACAAGCAAGCAAACGAACAAAAAATGTAATGGTCATCTCGTTTTTTGAGGGTTGTTTTCACTACAATATAGGATCAAAATGAAGACAAAAAAGAATTAGTTCATTTATCTTTCTCGGGGGGGGGGGTGGTAACGCCCAGGGTTCTATGGTTTACGGTAATTCAATCACGCCCTCACATATTATGGACTCGATCATTACGATGTGATTCGAAGATCGAATCTGTGAATAGAAACACAAGATGGGGGTGGGGGGGGGGGGGGGGGGTGGGGGGGGGGGGGGAGAAGGACTAATCATGGTGCTGATAAATATAGAAGTAGGTCGCCAGAGTATTGAAAACGCGATTTGATTGGGTATTCAGAGAAGTATTAACATGATAAAAGAATTGAACGTGTAATTAACAGCAGATGAGTGGGATTTATTCCGGATGCTGTTATCCTCTCTCTCTCTCTCTCTCTCTCTCTCTCTCTCCCTCCCCCCTCTCTCTCTCTGCCTCTCTGTCTCTGTCTTTCTGTCTCTCGCGCTCTCTTTTCTGTTTCTCTATTCCTATCTCTTTCCACATTTCTACTCTCTCCCCCCCCCCCCCGTAATCCCGTCCTTTCTCGGTCTTGCTTGGTCTTTTGTCTGTGTCACTCCTCATAATTATGTATGTAGATGTATAGATCTTTGTCTGCACACCCTTTCCCTCGACCATCTCAACATTTTCCAAAAACCTCTTTTCACCAAAGGGGGCAAAAGGCGGGGGATGTCCCCCGTTAATTTTCTTTAGGAGGAGGAGTACTCTAAAATGCATTAAAGGGGAGTCCACCCTGGTATTAAGTTGATTTTGATGGAAGAATTAAAATGAGAGAAACAGGTTGGTGAAAGTTTGAGCAAAAACTGATTAAAGATAAGAAAGTTATACATTTTTGAGGGTGCAATCAATCGAACACAATCAACAACTGTGTGACGTATCTTGCGAACTCCTCTCCCCTAAATATGATTATTGCAATATGTTTTATTGCAATATGTAGTCCCATATACATCTTTCTGTGTACAGTGCTTGTAACTTTACGAATACTGGGCCAAATTTCTTATCATTTTGATGATTCCAGAACCTTGCAGTACACACCAATACTTATATGAAATTATCTATACAGAGCAAATTGAGGATGAGCTCGCAAGATACGACAGTGTTGTCGATTTGTGTTTCATTGATGACAACTTGATAGCTTTCCTATTTTTAATCGGATTATTGCTTAAACTTTCATTTATTTGTTTTTCTCATTTTTCTGTTTTTTTATGAAAGTAAATTGATAGCAGGGTGACTTCCCCTTTAAAGTGACATAGTTGTCAGTGTCCATGTGTATTGCATCATGATTCGCTGACACCAGATTTGGCTAAATCAACAATTAATGATAACAATTGGGAAAACTGATCTGATCGATTCTTAAATTCTCCCAACTGTATTATTATAATTTAATGAAATTTTAGGTGAACGTAAATCGTCACAAAGCAGTGATTTGGCTTTATATACCATTCCAAACAATTAAGTGTCTAAGTTTTTTTTGAAAGACTGTTTTATGTTTTATTTTCATGGACAAACGGTTGAGAAAATTCGAAAAATTGGTTGGGAGAATTAACTGTTAGAGGATGTTGCACAGTGACGCCTTCAAAGAAAACCATAAATATCTTTGTGGTTAGAGAATTGTTTTAGGATTGTTTGCATGTTAGGCAAGTACAGTAAAATGAATACAATAAGTAACATTTCATAAACGCGTTTTTTCCATCAACCTTCAACAATGTTACCGTTCACTTTAAGATGGCTCCCATACAGGCATCCTGCTTTTTCTCCAACTCATCAATAGTTTACACATATTAAAGATGTAGAAGGTCATTTTGTTGAAACACGGACACTATATTCCACATATTTTAGAAGTAAAAAGAATCCGTCGCTTTGTGATGTGAACTGTTTTACATTATTGACTTGTCAAATCTAACAATAAGTACAGTGGCGTGATCATTCCGAAATAGTTGTATCTTTGTAGTTGACCTACTTGTCACTATTTTGTTTCTCTTTAGAAACATGTTTACAATCGTGTATTTTGGGCCCCCAATAGTGGTTTCTTTCTATCGATAAAGGAGCGGATACTTTGATCAATTGATTGATTTAATAAAATTCACATTTTATTTCTCACGATTTGTACACTTCTTTGAATAATAGAAGAGTTTATGATATAAAGGAAGGAAGCTATGCGGCCTCGTAATAAAACATGTGTGGGGGTATCTTTGACCGCAAAATGAACCACATAATGGGGCCAATGCCAGACCGTTGCTTTTGGCAAGGAGAGAAAAGTGAAAGGCAAAATAATATATTATAATACAGGAATTATGATGAATAGAGGTTGAAACAAACAAAAGTACCAGCAGCAAAGCGTCCAAATCAAATGGGCATGGATGATGCGTACTTACTTGAATTCTATTTAGAAAAGCAATGAAGTTCTATTTAATATTAAACGAATTTTCATGTTCGCCGACAACTCCCCGTACTTCCTTAAAACAAGGTGTGATGTTTCGAGAACTTAATAGAGATGCCCTACAAATAACCTGCAAAGAATCATTAATTCCACTTTAGTTTTGAACAGGATATTGGATCAGTATACCATGACAATGAACGTGACGGGAGCGTTGGTAGTATTAGTGAAAAACTAATCAGAAACGTATCAGCAAGCCGGAAGTATAGTAGGCCATTAGATAACATAATATCAGACGGAATAAAATGGTTGCAGGTGGAGACACCAAGGTGATAGCTAACTCTCACTCGCGATGTGTCTTGCAGCTGCTACCATTATGATATCACCAGAAAATAAAAAGTAGAAGACATTCGTGCTGCAGCTAGGGGGGGGGGTTGATTCATCTTGAAAACTCTACCCCTACATGCCCTACATCCTCCTCAGGGGTGCCAAGAGAAATAAGACACCCCCTATCAAAGGGCACTAGCGCATCAACTTGGTTTCGAACCCGTGTCACCGGATTACGAGTCCACAGCTCTACCGACTGAGCTATCGGTAAGGGTGAGCGGGTGACACCCCATTCAAATGTATTTGTCTCAATTATTGTATAATTATATACTGTGAATATGGGCATTTTGGGGGTCAAGACTATTTTCTTTCGTCTTGCGTAGTATCCGTACCCCTTTTGAGAAGGCCCTTTTCCATAACTTTTTGTCTCAGTTCCATTATTGTCTTCGGCAAAATAGAATACTGCACCCCTCCTATCCCCAAAAGATTCGGGGAGTGGAAGGGGGAGGGGGCGATACGCCCTTTCGAAATTCAGTCTCAAATTAGATGCGATATATTTGTGTAACCCCTAGATCTTTTCACCAACAATGTTGACTACATTAACACATTTCAAAATAATAAGGGTCGGGGGTGAGGTACGTGAAAGGAAAATCTAATTTCCCTGAATCTATCGTAAACGAACATCAACAGATGCAGAGATTGGTAAAAAAAAAAAATCAATGTGCACGTACGATTACCTGCACTTTGTGAGTGGTAAAATGTGACCTTATTTTAATATGGTTGGTTTATCTATATGTGCCGTCACAGATGTGTCAAAATCACCAACTACAGTGGTAACGAGTAGGCTGTTTGTCGATTGGCGCCTAATATTGCCCTTAGCTTCGGCTGTATTACTACCTCCCCTCCCCCTGCCCCGTCAATTACTATACATTTATACAGAAATCATAAATTATACACCATACAACATTACCCGATTTTTGTTTTTGAACTCGGAGGCTTGGGAAGCAATGGAAAGCTTTTAGATTTCAGAGCATCTCTCCCTTTATTTGATAGACTTCAGACTCTATTATTTTTTTGCATTCTCTCCTTTCTGTCTCGCCTCTCACTCCCTCTGTATTTCTCTCTCTCTCTCTCTCTCTCTCTCTCTGTCTCTGTCTCCGTCTCTTTCTGTCTCTCTCTCTCTTCCTCTCTCTGTCGTTCTCCTTCATATTATTGTATGACTATATGTATAGATTTGTATTTGTCTTTTGTCATCTTACCTTGTTAACTACTACTACTACTACTACTACTACTACTACTACAACTACTACTACACACTAAGAAAAAATGGTGCAACTATGCACCTTTAGGGGTTCAAACCGATGCAACAATAGCAGCACCTTTAGGGGTTAAATCCTGCACCCTTTTTAAAGTTGCAATCCTGCACCCTTTAAAAGGGTGCCGGATTGAAACTTTTAGGGGACATGTTAGGACCCTTTATGGTTCAATCCTGCACCTTTAGGGGTGCAAACCGATGCAACAATAGCAGCACCTTTAGGGGTTAAATCCTGCACCCTTTAAGGAGGGTGCCAGATTGCACCTTTTAGGAAACATGTTAGTACCCTTAATGGTTCAATCCTGCTCCTTTAGGGGTGCAAACCGATGCAAAAGCAGCACCTTTAGGGGTTCAGTACTGCACCCTTTAAAAGTGCAATGCTTCTCCCATACTCGAGGAATACTCATGATATTTGCCCGTACACAAATACATATTAAACATGCATGTTGTTTATTGGTTAGTAATCATTATAATCAATGTATCTATTGCTAAAGCGTGAATGTAATTGTAACGGAATCAGACAAAATAATCTATTTGTTTAATGGTTACCGAAGGAAAATTCCAATCACAAAATTGATGTGCATTGTCATAATTTGTTTAACAAATCATGATAAATGTATTTTTTATGTAAACACGTGTAAAGTAATCATGAATATGCATGCAATATGCAAACTTTTATTTTGCACCCTTTTTGGTCGATAGGGTTCATTTTTGTGGAAAGGGTGCAAAATCTTATTTTGCACCCTTTTCTGAACCCCTTTTCCTTCAAAAGGGTTCATTTTTATGTAAAGGGTGCAAACTCTTATTTTGCACCCCTTTTTGCACCCTTTTTTCTTAGAGTGTACGACTACTACTACTACTACTATTACTACTACTACTATACTACTACTACTACTACTACTACTACTACTACTACTACTACTACAACTACAACAACTACTACTACTATTACTACTTCTACAACAACAACTACTATTACTACTACTACAACAACTACCCCGTATGTTATATAGCGCTCGAAGGTCCAAAGCCCTCCTCTCACGATACAAACATGTACGAGACTCAATGATATCACAGTCACGCACAAGGCGATATTTGGATTACGCTATTACCTGCGCTGATTAAAGATAAATTTGAGTTCTGGTATAAAAAGAAAATAAATCCTCACAGAATCAAACGAAACTTACACTAAATGTTCAAGATTACAAATAAATGCCATGTGCCAAACAATTTTGGTAGAAAATATATAGCTGAGTAATGAGCATAGAAAGATAATGAAATCGAGGTGTCGGGGCCCCACACATTATTTATGTAGTCCCATATACATCTTTATGTGTACAGTGCCTGTTACTTTACCAAGACTGGGCCAAATTTATTATGATTTTGATGACTTCAAAACCTTGCAGTACACACCAATACTTACATGCTACATGATCAACTTTTTCTGATCCGGCCATTCCACACCTTTTCTTTCACAATGCAATCGCATGACCAGAACTCAACTTTATCTTTAAGCCTTTGAAGGCGATTGACTCATACACCCCTAACCTGACGCAATGTTTGAACTTTTTATGTTGCATTAACCTGGGTTACGACCTCACTCTCCCTCGGCACGTCAAATACTGCGCCAATCGTTGAGGCAGTCCTTTACGTCAGCAATATCGACTTGACCCGGCTTTCAGGCTATTAAAATGACGTTTCCAAATGATCAAAGCCAAACGTTTACGTGGTACATTTATTTTCCCCCAAATTCGCTCCACCCCCTCAAAATATTTTCTCACAAATCCTGCGAAACGCTTAAAAAAAATACCGCGATGAAGTTCCTTTTAATACTAAGAAGGGAAATGCATGTCTATTTAGTGATAACAAGATCCAGACACTAGATCTGCATCGTACGATTCGCAACCTTTTCAATGGATTCAAATGCCTCTTTGTGCCATATTATGAGGGGGCCTTTAGGTGCATGCAGAGGAGGACTTCAAAGACCCTGTCGAAAAGTTTTCGATTACTCAGTACGGATCAATCACTTGCAAGCCGTTGCACAATACCATATTTCAGAGGATTTGCAGTTGATTAAGACCAATCGTAACTCTTTACAACGGCCAGATCTTTGATTTGGTATCAAGTCAAGTGGAAGAAGAAAGAGAGCAAATTCCCAGCAATTTATTTCAAGGCTGGTTGCTTAATATATATTACATTAATTAACCAAATGCTCTTTGTTATAGGTAATACAAAGTTTCGGGAAATTTTGAAAATTGGGTGGATAGTGAATCTTTACAATTTTGATATATTTGGATGCCCCTGTGGATGTATTATAAGCACTAAAAAAATCAGCCCCTAAAACACTTTTGATAAATTTCAAATAGCGCCTATGGCCGTACAATGGTAGCTGCGACCATGAACATCTCAGAATATGTATTTGTGATATATAATTTCCAAACGGAAATAGCTAATCGGTCGATTTTAGTCAAGAAACATTGTTTCATAGCTAAATTAATATCTTGACCTTGAGAGGGAGCTACACAACATAAAGAGTTTATTATTTATAATTTCATAACTTTAGACTCGATTTCAATCGCGACAACGATCAATGAATATTGTAGGAACGCATATGCTTCCAATATGTTCATTTGAACCAAATTCATGACCCCATACCAAAACTTTGTAATACCTTTAACTTAATTAGGATGTAATGATAAATTCGCACAATTGAGGAAAAAAAATGATACTTTGTACTCGGCGAATAGACTTATACTAAACATTTCAACTCGACCAATAGTACGATTTTCAGCAAACGATGTATGAAAAAAAAACACCCTCGTTTCTCATCCCACGCTAATAAAAATATACCATAAAACATTTCATCGCAAAGCAAACATTGACAGAACCATTAGTGTTATTTCAGTTTCCGAATGAATCTCAACTGGGAGGGAATATATTGTCCCTTTCCGGCCAAGATGTAACAACATATCAGAGGAACTCACCAACAATATTGAACAGTGTGAAGACCAAAATATAAATAATGATGGCCATCTAATCGATTTAATTGATTACAAACAAGTGCAGAAATTCTCTTCTCGATCACTGTATTATGTGACCACTCTAGCTCTTCTGTAGCTGTGTAAAGAAAGTCCTCCTAGGACTATGGAAGAATGGATTCCATGAACCAAATAAAAGACATAATTGTGTAGGCTATACTAAGACAGAAGACTTCCGTTGAAAAAATAAATAATTAAAATCAAATATATGAATGTGTTTATTTGCAGATTATGCATTAAGAAGTGCACCATATGTAGCCAAATTCATAAATGTTTCTATTGTTTTAAAGAATCCTATTCAGTTTGTAGGCTACTGCAGATTCTAATGACATGACAATACTTACATGATAACTTACATGATAACTTACATGATAAAGCTGAGTAATTTATATTTTCAAAATATTGGGTCATAATTCATGAATTCGGAAGAGATTTTAGTTCAGTGAGGTGTATCATAACATGGTAAAGCAAGATGATAATTGTTTCACGCTCTCCCAAATCCTGCCCCCCTCCCCTGTATACCCCATTTCAGTTATCTACCTCAAAAGGAAAATCTGTTACTGATAAATACCAGAAATAACTTCGCCGTTTATTAGTTTATTTTCGAATATTTAGAACAGGCGCATGTTTAATCAAGTAAAGTGCAGTACATGATCTACAGATAAGCCGATGGTATTGATGATGCGATTCTGTGAAATTTGTAACATATTTCCCCCCAGTATTTTCCCATATTTTTGACACCGGTTGTTGTATTCCCAATAATGATCCCACGCATCTATCAGTTTCTCTGTCGGGGAGGGCAGGGGATTTAGGGGGTGGGGAAGGGGGGGGGGCATAGATTACATGTCTAAATTTCGGCCTTGGGTAATGACAAGCTTATATAAAATACCGACATCACTTTAACCATTTTTTATCTGAAATAATTCTGCATTATTGTCAATAATACGATAAAAATGAGTAATCAATTCACGGTATTTACACATGGAAGAGTTTAAGAGCCAGAATTTGTGACGATTTGGTTCCATGTTGCCATAACCAGATTTTGGGGGAGGGGGGGGGGGAACTTCTGACTGTCGCCTGCAATTACGTGAAAGTTCGCCCAAGTAGGGCAGGGGCGGCCATTACTCTTTCTTCCCCCTATTTTCTCACGTTTTATCATCCTTCATCACTTGTCTCTGTCTCTATCTTTCTGATGTGCTACCTCTAAACATTCTAATTTGCCCTAAATTTATTGCTGCCTTTTATCATTGTGAACATCTGACAGAAAATGTCTGCAAACTAACAAAGGTTGCAAGTTGGTTGCTAGCAATGATGAATGGATTCCCCCGGAAAATTCGCCGGGTTTATGCATTGTCATGATGGTGTGCTCCGTGATTTTTTTCACGTTTCGCCGGCATGCCTGCGCGTCCTGTATTGTTACTCTTGCGTTGAAAGCACTGACAATTGTACATCGTTTGGTATCAATAAATGTGAGTCTCGATCAATCAAAAAGCATTGTGGAACACTCCACTGTCCTCGGAAAATGAATCGAAATGAATCAAAATGAAATCGTGGGGGAAAAAAGTTAGAAAGGTTGTTTGACGGTCAATTGAGTCCGGTCTCGCCAAAGTCATCTAAGCGACTCTTCTTATCTTTACTCTTTTTTTTTTCTTCTATAAAGGTGGCCTAGAATCTTTCGGTGATAATGGCAATGTTCTCCGGCACAGAAAAGAGTTAAAAGATGGTGTGTCTTTAGAGATTCGTTTGTAGGTCACGCATGCGCACTGCTGGTTCGTCTGTTCGAATATCAGGTTAGTGTGTTTCATTGGCGTTGGGTTCAATATTTCAAGGCCACAAACCTCCATTTTATGTCCTTGGTTCCGTTAGAGAGGGGGGCAAGGGTTGATGGAAAGAAAAAAAATCTTCTGTTTTCATCCATGACCTACATGTATAATATTCTCAAAGTTGGGCTAATTCTTTAAAATATGACGTCATCAAAAATAGATAATAAACCATGTGCGAAGAAACATTGTTCTATTTAATTCAATAATCATTTGATATTAAAAATCTTAATTTATTCATAATCATCGACGTAGCTACGGGGGCAGGGGACATGTGACCCAGTACTATCGAAAGGCGAAAATCACTACCCAACAGGAGGGGGAAAGGGAGAGGAATGAAAGAAAAAGAGGGGGGAGTTATAACATGGGAAAATGAGTTCATACAAGCGTTTCTAAATCTTTCCCTTCCCTCGATTACCTATTAATTTACAATTCATCCAGCCCGTGAGACTCCCTCCCCATGAAAAGTGCCCCTCAAATTTCGTTGGACCTACGCTACGCCACTGATTATTATAAGCATCATTCCTGCCCCCCAAATGAACCTTTAATCTTAATATTGCTTGAATTACATGAGCCCATAGTATGAAGATCCATTACACTAAGCAAGCACGTCTTCACCTTTTTTACATAAAGTTCACGCATTCATGCTAATTATATGTTGGAATACGCTGCCGGGCACTCATGAGCTTAAAGAAAATGTCGAGTTCTGGTAAAGGGGATAAATAATTTGTCATCCTTCTATTTCTATCCTGTTCGTCTGGAAGAGTGTCAAAGGGATTGCTCTACGAATTCCATCATATTTCAAATATGACAATAAATAGTTGACAAAGTTATGGTTTCAGTAGGCCATGTCAACATCTTTATGTGCAGTGTTTGTGTCTTCCATCATATAATTTGTAAACAATTCCAAAACCTTAGAGAATACACCAGTTTTTATGTTCGACCTCAACATTCTCCGTTACATATAAAAAAAAATTTACAGTAGAATAGTTTGTCTAGAACTCGACTTTATCTTTAAGGTGGTCATTAGCGAGGAACTTTTTTACGTGTGAAGATATTAGTACATAATTGTTGGGAAATTCCAACAAATTGACTGATAGATACAAGATCTTAATACGGTCTCTTTTTCTTTCTTTTATGGAGAAACCTATTAAAAAGTTCATCATAAATTGAGATTGTGGTAATTGAGCACAAAATTGCACCACTTTACAATACTTTACTTTACAGGTATCTGTTTGAACTCTTTTTGAATTGGGCACCTAATTTATTGAGTGATTAAAGATGAAAAGAAATAGCCAATTTAACGTTGACACCCAAATATTTCTTTAATCAGATTTTCATCGCGTGATGTGATACTTTCACAGCAGAGCTAGCTCATGTTTTTGTTTTGTTTGTTTGGGGGTGGGGTGCGTTTGTATTCAGGGGGCATCTAGCGGGCACAGGCCACCGTTAAAATGTTACACGGAGGGAATTATGATGAAACCTTTCCCTCTATGTTCATGGCATTATTCTTCCGATAAGTCTTGCTCAAGAGCAGAAAACAGCCATTCAAAAACTTGATTTGGTAAAATGATTAACATCCAGAAGATTTTTGTCAAGATGAGCGTGTTGAAACATCATTAAAACAATTTTATTCTCTAAATACTTATTTTCGTTTGATGGCTGAGCTTTCCACGCCTACGAAACTTAAAAGTGTAAAGTGTTATGCCTGTCCTATATCATCCAATGGTTACATGTATCGAAATCTAGACGAGGCAAAAGTACATGAACAGGGTCATGCAATTCGAGTTCACCCCCCACCCTCCCATGTCAGGTGGAATTGACATGCTTAACGTACGGCATGTTGAACAAATAAATAAAGATGATTGAGGGGAATATCTTCAGATCTTGAGGAAATTCTGTGACTCGTTCAATCCAGAGTAGGATATCAAAAAAGTTCTTTAGCGATTTTTTTTTTAGCGATGCGACTTCTCCTTCTTTCGTATGAGGTAGTAGTTTTATATATCAAGCTATTTCTTGAAGCTGGGTAAGCCAGTTGACTTGTGCATCCTTTGGGCTTGACAGATCAGTCATCCCGTCAGGAGGTTCGAGAACAGGGCAATTGTAGATGTCATGGTCTGCCCGTCTGCTCATCTGCACCACAGATGTGTGCCGGTGATTGCAAAAGTCCCCAACGGTACATATTAGCGTTGAATCTTCCAACCCCAGTTCGAAGCCTATAAGGGAGTTTACAGATACAATCTGCGCATGGGCAGATAAAGGTCATTTGTACCAAAATGGTAAAACCCACAGAGATGAATACTGGATATGCGCTCATGAAAGTTATGTAACATTATTCATTTATGCACAAACGGTACATTCTATGATACGCAGGTGGAAGTATTCTTTTCAAGAGGTCAAACAAAAGGTATTCATGAAGCACATCTAGGACTTTGGCAGTTATTATTCTAAGATGCTCAAAGTGGAACTTCTCCATGTGTAAAAGATCTGTGGATATTTGGGGTCATTTGTACCATGTGCTATCTGTAAACTCCCTTATTGGTGCGACGAGTGGTCATCTGACCGAAATCCCACCACCTTGCCCTGCTTTCATTACTGCAATACTGGTGTCGGCTGATTCAATAACGTTTGCCCATGACCTACAATACAACGACCCTCTCTCTTAATATCATTACTACTACTGAAACCGATAAGTAGGACGTGTTTTGGTATGGTCACCTCTTTGTTTTATACCATATTTTTTTAAACAGTGACAAAGTTGAGTGTTGTCGACAACTTCTCCTGGGATAACTACCCTGCTGGAAAGAACACACTCATTCACACTCATTCACAGTGTGAATTACAGTGTGAAATCACAGTGAACACAGTGTGAATGAGTGTGTTCTTTCCTTTTCCGATTATCCACACTGTGAACCACGAATCGACCACAATGTGAAAACGCCCCAATTTAACATTGTGGAGCACACTGTGATTCACACTGTGGATGAGTGTGAATGAGTGTGTTCTTTCCAGCAGGGTATCTTCCGCCGGAAAACCATTTTCCTTTAGCCATTATCGCGAATATTTCAATTGAGGGATTGAGTGCAATACCAATGTCCACTTTTGTTTATTTGTTTGTTTGTTTTATTGTTATTTCATTGAGCTTTGCTCATCATTCTACCATTTTCACTGAACAAATCTATATGCCGGAGAAGGTATGGACAGGAGATAATATCTTATTTACATGCACTGCTTCTCTTCTCTTTCCCTTTCTTTTTTCAATCAATTTATCTTCATTTGCCAACAAGGGTTATCAAAATACTTCCAAGAAGCACAAAAAAAGTATTCTAAAAGAAAAGGGGGGGGGGGGGGGTTATCATCCCATACCCAGTTGACCAATGCCCCCTCTATCCCCAACGAATTAGGCCCCGGAAAATGCAACTTGCAATGAGTCTGCAACATATTGGGATCCTCATATATCATATACATTGTGTCCCCCCCCCCCTCCCCCCTCCCATCGCGACATGTGGCAAAAGCTCTGATCATGGGTGTCCATATTTGGATTAGCCATTGCAATCTTGCAAATTCAGACCACGGTCATAATTATACCGGGGGGAGGGGGGGGGGGGGGGGGTCGCAAAGATGACTTTAAGTTGGACTTAACTATGACTGTCCGTTCATGACTTGTCATTGTTTGCTCTCACCATTTACTGGCATTGTACAAAACATGGTCACAAATCTACAGAATTTACACCTTTTGATAATTCAATAATGAAGGAAAAAATATTATCTAAAGATCATAATTGAGAGACGATTGGTGAGAGCATAGTAGGTCTATGGTGAGAGCAACCAGTGGCATAAATGGCCTGCCATAGTCAAACTTTAAGTCAATCTTAGTCTTTGTGAAATAACCCCCAGTTGTTGAATTTGCAATCCAAATGGTATCGCTCCAATGACATTATCATATCAGCTAACACATGCAAGACAATGTGAATGACGATCCATCAAATAAAAGGAAGATATATTCTATGGGGGTATTATCAGAACTTGTCTGATAACAAAGCTAATACTTAGTAATAGAGAAAATGGGTCGGTCTCATCAGCTTGTTCTGTTACACAAGATCCAAATGTTATCACTCCAATGGCAATGACATTATCATATCAGCAAAAACAAGCGAGACAGTTTAAATAACGATCCATCAAATATAATGGAGGTATCCTATGGGGTTATTATCAGAACTTGTCTGATAAGAAAGCTCATAGAGGAAATGGTTGGGTCTCTACCGTCTCTGGTTGTTTTATTACATGCGCTCATCTCACGCGCTTATCTGACGAAGATCTGAAGTAAGTGACTTTCAGTGAAATCAACTTCAAGAACCTAGTGTTGCCGACAGAAAGAATTTCCGGATTACGTAATAGGTCATTGTCATGTTCACACGTTTCAGTATATAGGCGAGGCATACTGCTATTGAAATTTCCCTAATAGTCACGCAAGTATGATGGTTTTTGGAAGGGCTTTACGATCATGGCAATCGTGTAGGATGTTAAGGTATTCACATTTACATGAAAGTGCTATCAGTCATGAGCCAAATTACGTTGTGTTTTTGTGGGGGAGGGGGGGGGAGAGAAGGGATGGGAGGGGAGGGAAGGAGAGAGGGGAGGGGAGGAGAGGGGGCGTGGGAGGTGGAGGTGCCTGCCATTCACCATGAATGACTGGTGGTTATTTGTGTCATGCGTTGGTTCTCAAATGCTGTTTGTGAATTAACTGAACCCCCGACCCCGTACTTTTTTTCCAAAGCGAAATGGGGCTATTTGTAGATACGTGGAAAACATTTGAAGGGCCTTGTGCCCCACGTCGGTCTAGTAAATCCGCTACTATACCAGGCACCGGATTAACATGACTACCATCACCATGATCATTTAAAAAAAAGGAGAGAGTTTCCCTAAAGAATGCACCAGTACCTATCAGACAATGAAATACAGATACTAAACATGATAGAGGAGAAATCAAACTTATCTCTTTTTTTTTTTATTGATGCTGCTTATCCTTATCTACGTAACTACAAGATATCTACCCCCCCCCCCCCCCAGTATCACCACACACAAAAAAGTCATGATATGAACATCCCCTTGTGATCACGTGTCAATTCAGAGGTAATAATAATTTCGCAGTTATTTATATATGAGCATAAATCAATATTTCAAGGTTGTGCACTTCGGTCTTCCTGTTTCGCATTCCCGTGCTCATAAATTCCGTACTGAACATGTTACATCACCCCTGATCACGATACCACTATATACTATAGCACGACTAGCCAAAGGTTAGCTCCAAGTAGGTCCATTGTTGCATCGCGCCATTTTCTTCCCCAACCGCGTCCGCGAAAGATTATCATGAACTTATAATCTTCGAAATCTAAAACATATAGACCCATAAATCAGAATTTGCAACGGTCAAGATTTCTAACCGTCTAGACATGGTCAATTGGTCACTCATGCCAGAGACGTGCTCGTGTCCTTCTTAGCTTGGTCCGTGGTCGTTGTGCACGTTGGACTGGCGTGAGAGTCGTGCCGTCCTCCCGAATTTACATATGAGATACAGTCATCTACTCTGTCAGTTCGAAGGTTGAGATGAATGTTGTGAGATGAATAAGAAGGAGAGTATATGAAAGGGACTAAGGGAGGATAGATAATTAGGAGAGGGCGGGGAGAGAGCGAGAAGGAGGAGGAAAGATACAGAGAGAGGGGGGGGCAAAGACAGACAAGTCGAAAATGAGAGAGAGAGAGAGAGAGAGAGAGAGAGGGGGAGGGAGAGAAAGAGAGAGAAAGAGAGAGAGAGAGAGAGAGAGAGAGGGAGAGTGAGAGAGGGGGGGGGGGAACTAAACTAAATACAGGTTCATACAGCGAACCAATGACGCACCCATGCACACTAGAATAATGTGCAGACAGAAAGAGAAAAAAGAGAGAAAGAAAGTTTAGGTATCTTGGGGGAATGTGTTTAGGACTTCTTCAAGTATTGTCTCTCGTTAAACTGTACATCGTAGATATGCTCGTAAAGACTACTCATGAAATGATGATCCTACAAAGCAACTTATACTATAGTAAATCAAGACACCCAAGAAGCACAATTTGAGATGTCTCATTATGTCTTAAAAATAACGAATATGAAGATTAGAGAGCGATAACATAGAGTATAACGTAGAGCATTAAAAGCAATGAATGACATGACATGTAATAATATAATCTCAAATGAACTTACTCTTAAGTTAAACTACGGTTAAATATGTATTAACTTTAATCTTGATACAACTACACTAAACTACAGTGTGAACATGCCTCTATTATAAGAAGTTTGTGCCCATGGTTACTGCATCCAATCTGAGATGAGTTCCCCCAAATTCCTAAACAAAGACCTTGGGGTGTGTGCGTGTACCCATATGTGTACTTAGTGTTAAAGGGATCCGGTAACTTTGTCTCAGATTCTGTAACAAAATTCTGGATTTAGCTCATGATGCAATGATAATTATAAACCTTTAGGTCAGTCAGGAACCCCATGACTTTTACAAGCCGATCGCCTGTCTGATTATCAAGATATTTATGATTGGAATTACAAATTTTGAAAACCGTTCGCCTGACGGTTTTCATAACACTACAGTCTATTGGGGAAAACGAGTATGGTAAAACCGGTCACTCAAAGATTTTTACTTTTTTGAGGCACTTCTTGATCATTTTGAAGCGCAATTTTTTTAGGGCTTCAATATTACACCGTATCACAGACACTGATAACACGTAGGGCCGTGTATCTCAGATTTAACATTGTTAAATGATCCCTTTAATATACACAATTTGGCATACTCTCACTACAGTTACAAATTCCTAACTTCTTGAAACTATTCTTATAGTTAAAGGTATTACAAAGTTTTGGTATGGGGTCATGAATTTGGTTCAAATTAACATATTGGAAGCATATGCATTTTTACAATATTCATTGATCGTTGTCGCGGTTGAAATCGAGTCTAAAGTTATGAAATTATAAATAATAAACTCTTTATGTTGTATAGCTCCCTCTCAAGGTCAAGATATTAATTTAGCTATGAAACAATGTTTCTTGACTAAAATCGACCGATTAGCTATTTCCGTTTGGAAATTATATATCACAACTACATATTCTGAGATTTTCATGGTCGCAGCTACCCTTGTACGCCCATAGACGCTATTTGAAATTCATCAACATTTACCGGGAGCACCGGTAAATTTTTATATTCAATTTTTCTCGAAAACAGAAGTGTTTTAGGGGCTAATTTTCTTAGAGCTTATAATACATCCACAGGGACATCCAAATATATCAAAATTGTAAAGATTCACTATCCACCCAATTTTCAAAATTTCCCAAAACTTTGTATTACCTTTAAACACCGTAAATGATATTAAACCAAAGTTATCAACGATATACAATAATAATTCACATTAAAAGAACATCTACTTTATGATTCCCAACAATAATCAATAAATAATATCAAACTATATACAGCAAGTTCACTGCGATTCTGTGACTTTCTCACTTGAATAGCTATATCCATAAAAACTCTGTGCACGCACAGAGTGCACTGACTGCTGGATACACAGTAACACAGAGACACAACTTTTGCAATATTTAAACTTTTATCCCTTTTGGGCTTAAATATGTTACAAACTTCAAAGTGTGAAGAATGATAATACATGGATTCAACAATTATTTTAACTCACCATTTGTTTGACTTTGACCTCCGGTTTCCACAACTTTCAGCAACTTTTTAATCCAAACGGTATGAACAACTTCTTGACAGTGAAACTTTCTTCTTTCTTAGTGATGCAAACAGGATTAGTGCCTGGCAAATCATTATACTTCTCAGAATTAGTATACTTGGAATATGATTTAATTTAATTTGCATACATGCCCCCAGTATTATCCAATGGGGTCATCGTTACTATGTACCTGTGGGCTGGCTGGGTGTGACTGACCAATCAGAGATTGACCTATATCATGAACAAAATTGTTGCTAAGGCAGATAGTATATCTGCTGACCAATAACAGTAATTATACCTTTTTTGTGAAACTAATTAATGAACAATTCCTATTTGGCCTGATAGTCTTCAACTTCAGACTTGTTGTCCTTTTTTTGGTTTCATGCCGCTACAGAAGCCTTGAAAAGCCTCAAGATAGCACTTACAATTTCCTTAAAGTTAGCCCCCGCCCCCTCTCAAACAAGCCTAAAATATATGTGATATTACTCCCAAGAGAATGAATTTCCAAGCAATCTTGTTTAAATTTGTGCACGAATACATTTCATTTTCTAGTTAGCTTATGAAACTTATCTAATGTAGAAAGACACATTCATGATATCTACATCACAATCAAGCGGATGACATTGAAACTGACCGCAATCGACGTATCAATAGAACTTGAACAATAAACTCAAATTAAACATTTAATTTAGATTAATTGGCTAGACAAAGGTCCTTCAGATTGCAAGTTGCAAAGTTGGAATAAAACGTCAAAAATTAATGTTTGTTTAGGATTGTCGACTTGTTGATACCATTCAGTGTTTAGCCAGATTTTATTTGCTCAGTCTAGACGATTAAACTCTTTGAAGGAAAATTAACAAAGAAATGTTTAAAAATCGAAATTGCGCAAGAAGCGAAAAAAAGAAAGAAAATAGAATCATATCGATGTTGGGTGAAGATAAAGATTATAAGAATTGGGCATATGCATTGTTGTCTGATGAAGATTGTAGAGTCCTGGAAGAAATAATCTCTTAAGTTTGCTAAGGAGATATTATAGGTAATGAATCTCATCGGCTGTTCATGCTGTTTTGCACGTGGTACCAGCATTGTCCGAGCCTATAGATGGGAGAATCGCACTCACCTGGGATCCAGGCCCGGATCCAGGGGTTTACATGGTTAATGTATTTTGAAATCAAAGTCAGGAGTACAAATAACATGATGATATCATTAATAAAGAGATTTCCATAATTTTATTAAACGAATTCGTTTTCATTGGCTGCCTGCCGTATCAACAAACGAAATTAACAAAAGACTTAACTCTGTTTCGTTGACAATCAGCCGTAGACGAAAGACTTCATGTATGGCTGATTGCCAACCAAACGGAGTTAAGTCTTTTGTCAATTCTGCTTTTTTGCTACGGCAGGCAGCCAGTGTAAAACAAATTTGTTTGCTAAAATTATGAAAATATAAGGGCTACTTTAAACAAACAGAACTTTGTCATTCCTTGCTCATTTTTCCTGATTGAGGTGACATAATGAAAGGGCAAAAAACCAACTTTCTAGAAATGTGATTTTCTCTTTAAATCAGATACCGCCCGCCAAATGACTTTTCGGTTTCCACTCTTCAAATTGATTTTAATCACTCATGCGTGACAAATGCATCATATGAGTTGCACCAAATGAAAGAGGAGGATCTAAGCTTTCCAAATATGTGTCATTTATAAATTATAAATGTGATTTAGTTATGATAAAACATCGATAATTCTCATTTTCGTTTTTTCTGGGAAGCACTGTATAGCCATATTTAACAAAATAAAAATTGTGCAAGAAGCGGTGGCGATCTGATGCGAAAAAGAAGAATCATATCGATGTTTGATGAAGATAAAGATTACAGGAATTGAGCGTTCGCATTGGTGTCTGATGAAGATTATAGCTTTTGGGGGACAATATAATCTCTGAAGTTTGCTAAGGACACATTATAGGTAATGATTATCATCAGCCCATGTTAATCATGTTCATTCTGTTTTGCACGTGGTACCAGGCATTGCTCGAGCCTAGAATGACGAATCGCACGTACCTGGGATCCAGGGGTTTGCAATGGTCAAATGCATTTTGAAGTCAAAGCATGGACCTACTTCGAAGTCAGGAGTACAAATATTAGAGAGAGAGAGAGAGAAAGGAGGAATAGAGAAAACAAATAAGCATGACCGTTCGTGTGTGGGAGAAAGAGAGTGGAGAGGGGAGAGGGGAGATAGGGTGGAAGAGAGAGAGAGAGAGAGAGAGAGAGAGGGGGGGGGGGGTATACATTCAGTGTTTTGCCAGATTTATTTGCTCAGTCTAGACGATTAAACTCTCTGAAGGTAAACTAACAAAAAGAAATGAAGCCTATTTACAGATTCAAAAAAAGAATCAAAATTGTGCAAGAAGCGGTGGCGATCTAATGCGAAAAAAATATAATAGTTATGTTTGATGAAGATAAAGATTACAGGAATTAAGCGTTTGCATTGTCTGATGTGTCATCAGTGTCTGATGAAGATTAAAGAGCTTTTGAAAGTAGTAATCTTTTAAATATGCTGAGGAGATATTGGAGGTAATGATTATAATCAGTCCATGTTCATCATGTTCATGCTGTTTTACACGTGGTACCAGGCATTGCTCGAGCCTAGAATGTCGTATCGCACTCACCTGGGATCCAGGGTTTTACATGGTCAATGCTTTTTTAAATTAAAGCATGGACCTACTTTGTAGTAGGTCCATGTCAGATCAAAGTCAGGAGTACAAAATATTACATGACGATATCATTAATAAAGAGAGAGAAAGAGAGAGAGAGAGAAAGGATGAATAGAGAATACAAATAAGCATGGTGACCGTGCGTTTGTGGGAGAAAGAGAGTAGAGAGGAGAGAGATGGTGGAAGAAAGATAGAGAGAGAGAGAGAGAGAGAGAGAGAGAGAGAGAGAGAGAGAGAGAGAGAGAGAGAGAGAGAGGTATACAACGAAAGAGAGATGGGGGAGATACAATTATTCAGATCGAGCGAGAGATAAATAACCTGAACAATGACAAAATCCAGTTAACAAAGTGTGATAGACCAAGAATCAAATCATCTCAATAATTATTGGACATGTTTCATTTACTGTATTAAAACCTTTCATATTCATTATCTACGTTTTAATACAAATCAAATTAATACTCTCGTGATGTATGTATACTTGATCAGCCCTTTGCACCCATCACCAATCCTCATGACATTGTAAATCGACTTGAATGACAAACCGGCAATGTCATTTCAATGAACGGCAATGAAACGCACTGCTATGTGATTTTCCTGTTCAATTCCATTGTTCATTTATAGAATGACAAGCACGTTCTTCTCAAGAAAAAAAGAAAAAAGAAAAAGAGATTGATGATACTGTATTGTCAGTATTTTATGAAACTTAGATAAATGTTAATGTTTGCGCACTGAATGATACTTTTCGACCCTTCTGGGATCTGTATATATAAATCAATCTATATTAGGATGAACACCGCGCAATAATATAAAAAGGTTCCATGGCCGAGGCGCTCTTGAGAAGAGTTGAGATTCAGGTCATGTAGTTTCACAAGAGGTATAAAAAGGTCGTTTATTTCTCAAGCACATGAAAGTTTTTTGTTTTTGTTTTGATAATTCAATCAATCGATTAATTATGACATCATTAAGCAACTACAGTTAATAAGACAAGTATACTCAACCGAGCAATCAATAAGTCATTGCAAATTATAAACAATCAATCAATACAAAAATGAATGAACAAATGAATGTATAAATAAATAAATGTATTAATGTATTAATAAATAAATCATTCATTCATTTGACCCTTCAATCAATCAGTCAGTCAATAACCAATCAAACAGCCAATCAGTCAAACAGTCAATCATTGAACTTATTAATTAAAATCAATCAAATGAATTAATGAACCAGCCTACCCTTCAAATAATTAATCAATCACTCAATAAATACTTTATTCATTTATAATTATGAAAAAAGTGGAAGGAGATATACAGTTTACATGTATATTATTTTGTGATTAAGAATATTTTCATGGCTGTATTCTGTATTGGAATAATGTATGGAATACGTTGTCAAGAGAGGTATAGAGAAAGGCCTGTAAGACAGAAGAGAGAGACAGAGAGAGAGACAGAGAGGGAGAGAGAGAGAGAGAGAGAGAGAGAGAGAGAGAGAGAGAGGGGGGGGGGGGGTATACAGAGACACAGAAAGAAAGAGAGAGGGAAAAAGTTTTTAAATACACAAGAGAGAGAACGGAAAAACATGGGTGAGAGGAAGAGAGGGAGAGAGGGAGAGAGGAAGAGAGGGAGAGAGGGAGAGAGGGAGAGAGGGAGAGAGGGAGAGATAGAGAGAGAGATAGAGAGAGAGGGATATAGGGAGAGAGGGAGAGAGGGAGAGATAGAGAGAGAGAGAGAGATATAGAGAGAGAGAAAAGAGAGAGAGAGAGAGAGAGAGAGAGAGAAAGAGGGGGGGGGGGTATACAGAGACACAGAAAGAAAGAGAGAGGGAAAAAGTTTTTAAATACACAAGAGAGAGAACGGAAAAACATGGGTGAGAGGAAGAGAGGGAGAGAGGGAGAGAGGGAGAGATAGAGAGAGAGATAGAGAGAGAGGGATATAGGGAGAGAGGGAGAGATAGAGAGAGAGAGAGATATAGAGAGAGAGAAAAGAGAGAGAGAGAAAAGGCTTGGTGATGCCTTGGATGTTGTCTTGTAGAATATCTAATTGCCTGCGCATCAAATTATATGTGCACCATCTCCACTTTCTAGGAATACCTCCCCATTTAGATTAGGCATATGCTCCCTTCACGTGCAAACATTAGTATAATGAGGGCGATAGCGAAGCGGCAATTGCAGATGGGATTCGAACTTGACCCAGCTTCTTTTTGGAAAAGGAATAACGGGAAGTAGGAAAGAAGTTAGTAATCTTTGTCGGGGGGGGGGGGGGGGGAGGGGTACCTGCCCCCAATTAAATCGCCAAATATCAAAGTGAAGAAGACTGAGGGAGGGGCGGAGAGGAGACAGGGGGAGGAAAACAGTTGAGCCAAGTGATCACATAATTCACCACTTACCCCAGTCCCAGTAACAGAGTGCCCCTCTCATGACTGACAACCGGCTTCGCCATTGTCTGTATAAAAGCAGCACTAAACAAAATATACATATACATTCCCCCCCGGAAAACTACCCCCAAAGGACAATTACCACCCGAGGACAATTACCCCCCCCCCCCGAGGAAAACTTCCCCCGGGGGTAATTATCCATGGGGGGGGGGGGGGGTAATTGTCCTTGGGGGGTAGTTGTCCTCGTGGGGTAATTGTCCTTGGGGGTAGTTTCCAGGGGGGGTAATTTTCTGGCGTGATTGCCCAGGTGGTAATTGTCCTAGTCCTCCATAAGACCCAATTTGACATGTTGACTACACAAGGAAACAGAATGTGTAATCTGTTGAGCTGTGCCGCTACCCACCCACCCCCCTCCCCCCCCCACCCCCACCACCACTTTAATAATTAAATTAGACATCGACATAATGATTGCATATTCGATCCGCTGTTATTGGGAAATGCATTTATTTTCATTAATGACGCATAGCCACCATGGTGCTATTTTCTCACGAAGCCTTTGCTTTTGTTACGTTTGGTACAGTTAAACCTGTCCATAGCAACCGCCCAAGGGAAACACAAACAGTGGTCTTTGTAGACAGGTTCCTTTAGTACATGTTTCAATGAGAAACCATTTTCAAGGGAAACAAAAAATGTGGTTTTGTAGACAGGTGGTCACTAAAGCAGGTTTGACTGTATTAATCATCATGATTACAGTGGAATTTTATGGATCATCTTGCAACCTCCAATTAGTATACGACGCTTTAATACTTTTGCCTTTAAGTGTTGACTATTTATAAGATTACCAGAATGTTCCAGTAGTGACAAGGCAAATGTCTTTCTTTAAAAATAAGTTCATTGCATAAAGTTGTGCATTCTTGAACGTAAATACAGTTGTTAAAAGTTTGTCAAGTTTAAGTTCAGTAAGTCAGTTGTCATAATAGCTTTTGTTGAGGTAATTGTTATTTTGACAACTGATAGTGGCGTCTCCAGCTCCCCCATATGAAGGTCTATAAAGGTCTCCTACCTTTTCCACACCCACTCCCCTTCCCTCCACTATCCTCCCTTCCCCCTTCCCTTTCCATTTCCCCACCTTCCTTCGCCCTCCCTCCTCCTCTTCCCCTTCCTCCTCCATTCTCCTCCCTTCCCCCTTCCGTTCCCCACCTACTAATCTCATCCCCTTCCCCTTCCCCCTGCCCTTTCCATTTTCTCCCCTTCCCTCGCCCTCCCTCCTCCCCTGTCCTTCATCCTCCATTCTCCTCCCTTTCCTTCTCCCTCCCTTCCCTTCCGTTCCCCGCCTACTAATCTCATCCCCTTCTCACCCCCTTCTCTTTCCTTCCCCCTTCCCAGTTCCTCTCTCCCATCTCTCCTAAAACTTTGTAGGTTACAAATTGCTGTCACGTTTTTAAACTCCTATCTTGAATCGTCATCACCGCACTCTGATTTATACATAATCATGAGAACTCAGAAGGTCCTTTTTCTTCTCTAAAAATATTATTCTTCTTTGAAATAATATTTCTGATCATCATAGCACGTTTAAAGATTTTTGAAGATATCATTCTTCTCTGATTCTGTATTGTTGTCTGTTTCTTGACATGTAGCGTGATCTAAAGGTTTGTTGTAAGATCCATAAATTAAGCGCCAAATGACGTTTATGTTAGTACATAATCATGAGAACTCAGAAGGTCCTTTTTCTTCTCTAAAAATATTATTCTTCTTTGAAATAATATTTCTGATCATCATAGCACGTTTAAAGATTTTTGAAGATATCATTCTTCTCTGATTCTGTATTGTTGTCTGTTTCTTGACATGTAGCGTGATCTAAAGGTTTGTTGTAAGATCCATAAATTAAGCGCCAAATGACGTTTATGTTAGTTCAGTCAAGGTGCTCGTTCAATTGAGTGACTTTTTGAACCTCTTGCACGCCCAGAGATTTGGGTTAAGAAGTTCAATCTTTTGTCCCCCAAACCCCGAAATTGTCAATTTTACACAATAATGACAGGGATGTTGAAAGACCCAGACAAAATGAGAAAAGGGGCAATTAATGAATGGAGACATCTTCCCTTTTTATTAAAACACAACGCACGTATTTAGTCACATTTTCCTCTCTCCACTCAAGAACTCGCCTCAAGGTCGATGATGGCGATGGACATGGTAGAGCTGCCGTGGGTTCAGTGGTTCATTGACTTGACTCGAAGTCCATGGATTGAGGGTTCGAATCACGTTTCCCGTTTTTAAATTCGGCGAGAGAGCAATTTTGTATTCACTTCATTATAATGAGAATAAATATTTTTTCAAAAGTAATATATCAGATATTTATCTACTCACTGTCTAAATATGAGAAAGATGGTGGCTACTCGGAGAGAGAAAGAAAGAGAGAGAGAGAGAGAGAGAGAGAGAGAGAGAGAGAGAGGGGGGGGGGGGCGGGAATAAAACTGAAATTGTGATAAACTTTTACGATAATTCGCCCAAAAGTATTAACAAATATCATCGCTGACTGGTCACTCTTAATATAACACATCGTATTCGAATTCAGGCATTATTATTTTGTAGTTATCCAACCAAACCATGATTTTGTAATTTTCCATGTCATGTTTTGTCCCCATGAACGCCAAACGAGTACCATCGATCATCCCAGTAACCATTTCAACTGTCAAAAAGAAAGAAGCTAAAATAAGGACATGTGCAGACTTCGGCCCCGATTTAGTCACTGCTGCCCCAATTGTTCTTTTATTCAAACACGGGGGCATTGGGTATACAAAACAAGGTTCACCGGTGCGTCTATATTCATATAGACCGCATAGCTCTGTGCATTTTAACGGTTTTAGAACATTTTGTGCACGGTCTCTACATCTTGCGAAGACGAAACAATAAATATTTGTCAGCGAAGCCAGCAACAGGTTGGGGTCGAACCGAGTTAATCTCCCCTGCCTATATAATTAAAGTATTGGATGCTATGTCGGGCAAGTTTCAAAACAATGAGACTGTGTACACAGAAACAAATATTCTCTTTATTGTCTTCGTTTTCTGAGTGCATATATTATGCACCTTTTTTGCCATAGCACGCCCCCCAAAGTTAAATGTATTCACAAAGATGAATTTAATGAGTTCATCAAAAAGCTGCCAGAAAGACATGTCAGTAATATCAAATCAGGCATTAGTTAGGCTGCAATCAGCATGATAAACCAATGTAAATTATTTTTAAAATCCTTCTTTCATATAAACATCATTGGGTTTATGCCTTACATAATTATGACAAATCTTGAATTCATGAGTGCAAGTTACTTAGATTTATAATATTTTATTTAAATCTTTGAAATCGAATATGCTTTTACCTGAAACAGATGTTTTTTGTTTAATAGATTGAATAAGTAAGTTCCGGCACTCTAGTTTGTTTAGTCACTGTATTATGTAAATGAAACAAGTTTAGAGAATGAAAGGCAATCTGTAGTACATCATATTGGTCATCATTTTTTTGATAATAAACTAAGCTTATGATCAGTGTCAGTGGATTTTTCAATATGGTCGGAGGACTCAGCAAATATTTGGTAGAAATACATGTATCAAATGATACATGATACATTTTTAAAACTAATTTATTCATACTTATATTTCCACTTAATACCAATCATATGGAATGAGAGCGGCTTAAGAAAAACATTATCATCTCAATTTATTGTTTTATTTTTATCATTATGGTATAAAGAAAATGAGAGATGTCACAGATGTGTTCATCTTTCTTATCATTTCATGTTACACGCATTTCCATTGTCTTAAAATTCTGCTGACTCGACAATACTCCATGTGGACATTGCACCGCCCATTGGCTTTCTACATGCAAGGGAGTATTGGAGGAGTACCTAAGCAAACTGTAATATCAATATTGAGATATGTATTGCAGACTTTGCCGTGCTAAATGTAGATACAAGATGATAAAGGGTAAATATAAATGCATGTTTGTCTAATAATCTTGTCTTTACCGGGTAGAACGCGTTTTTTAAACTTTGTCATGAGTTCAAGCTCCTCAGACCATCATTTTTTTTCTTTTATCATTTTTTGTAATATCCTAAATCAATGCGACGAGAACAGGGACGGATCCCGGATGTATGCAATAAGGGAGGAATAAAGTGGTGGTGGGGGTGGGGGGGGGGGGGGGTGGGTGGGTAGCGGCACAGCTCAACAGATTACACATTCTGTTTCCTTGTGTAGTCAATATGTCAAATTGGGTCTTATGGAGGACTAGGACAATTACCACCTGGGCAATCACGCCAGAAAATTACCCCCCCTGGAAACTACCCCCAAGGACAATTACCCCACGAGGACAACTACCCCCCAAGGACAATTACCCCCCCCCATGGATAATTACCCCCGGGGGAAGTTTTCCTCGGGGGGGGGGGGGGGGTAATTGTCCTCGGGTGGTAATTGTCCTTTGGGGGTAGTTTTCCGGGGGGGGGTATTTTCTGGGGGGTGATTGCCCAGGGGGTAATTATCCTGATACGTTTCATGGAAGGTGGGGGGGGGGGCATTAGACGAGCTTACAATAGTCTATATGTCAGACCAAAAACTTGCTTTGCATTATAGACAAATTGAGTAACAGTGTGGAAACTAGAAAAGTTTGTGGCCAATTCTGACGACAGGGCTCTGACGGTATCATTAAGATTTTATTATAAGTCGACATAGATGTGCAGGCCTGAACAATGTGTGAATGAACCAAAAAGATGAACCAATGTCATGACTTTTATTCAGTGAGACTCTATTTACCTTTATCCATAGAGAAAGTAGCAGAAATAGTAGCAGAAAAACGTAGAGAGAGAGAGAGAGAGAGGGAGAGGGGGGGGGGGGGGGGAGGATGAGGGAGTGAGGGAGACAAGAGGGGGGGGGGGGAGACGGAGGTGTATCAACTCAAGTGTACATGGAAATTGCATGTCTTTCCTTTATTCTCACTAGATAAAGGGATAGTCATGCACGACCACCTTTTCCAAATTTTTTTTCTTCTTCAAAGAGAAAGAGACAGAAAGGG
This sequence comes from Strongylocentrotus droebachiensis, assembly GCA_035222895.1. Lineage (NCBI taxonomy): Eukaryota > Metazoa > Echinodermata > Echinoidea > Camarodonta > Strongylocentrotidae > Strongylocentrotus > Strongylocentrotus droebachiensis. The sequence continues at coordinate 361,596 of JAVYIG010001080.1, read as the reverse complement.
GGTGGTGAGAAGGGGGAGAGAACGGAAAGGGGAGGGAAGTGGGAGAGCAAAACGAGGGAGAGATAGAGGGGAGTGGATAGATATAGAGAAGAGGGAAGCGCTCCAAGTTCATCCCACCCTAAGAAAAAAAGAATTACATGTATTTTGTTTTCTGTTATGTCTATGATGGGAAAATAATGTAGGGCACATGCCCTCCATCCAAAATAAGAAAGGTAATAACAATATTAAGGTATGCTGTTCATGCGTGTTACCAAGGAAACGAAACCATCCATTATTTTCATTTCCTTATTCCTTTTATTCTTTTTGGTTTCATCCCACCATTATCTCGTCGCAGGATCATCTCCAGATCATCCTTAGATATGGGCCTGGATTAAGACCAAAACAAAGACAATCTTATCTGGCTTTCCGCTGGCCTCGTTCTTGCCTTTCCGGCGTGCATCCAAGACCTTTGAGAAATGATCGCAATCTTTGGCCGGGTATAGCCTATAGACCCACATGTTACATCGGTTGTTTCCGTGATGCGTCACCCTTTTGTTTTATTCAGCGCCAATTCGAAAAGATTTTTTTTTGGCAAGGGCTGAAATGAACAAGCATTTTGCTCAAAACCCAAAGTTTTGATCCCAATCAGACACCGAGAACAAGAACAGAAAGCAAAAAGGTCAAGAATTATTGTTAAAGATTATTGGTATCGAGTGAACAAGATCGTCGACCCTCAGTGAAAAGAGCATTCTCTTTCGGTTACTCTAGATACAGCCGACAAGATCGGCTATATCTGTTCTGATGAAAAGTTATCAGGGGGTTCATGAGACCGACATCGGTCTCAGTGACTGTCGGTTTCCTTCTCTCTTCTGAGGGTTTACGGGACCGAACTACATGTAGGCCCAGCTAGAGTTAGGTTTGCTGTACTTGTAAGTCGGTTTCATGTGCCTACGGTTACGGCCTCGTGGGCTTTCGGTCAATAGGAATGTTCCCTTTACGAGAGGTCTTGACCATGTCAACATTTTGTTCCGAACTTCCGACTCGTATAATATAGTGATTGCAACTTTAAACAAGTAATATTTTTCATTTTTTGTCCGATTTAGTTCAATTTTTCACCAGTTTCATAATTTGATTTTTCTGCTTTCTTTTAGAGTAGTTGAATATTTGGGATTTATTTTTCTTTGACACCCGTAAGTCTGACGCCTGCCCTCTTCGTTCTGACTATGATTTGAAAGCTTTAGGTATAAAGTGATAGCATTCAAACACGAACATCATCGTTCAAAACCATGGTACTCAAAGTCAAAGTAAAGTGACGTCATATCCCTGGTCATATCACATGACGACATAGGATGTAAGATCACGTCGCTGTGAAACCAGCTATTATGTAGATTGCACCGAGTAAGATTGGTGTCTCATGAACCCTTTTGGCGTAGCTACCAGGAGGCACGCCCCCCCCCCCCCCCCCGCGCAAGGCTATAAGAAAAAGAGGCAGGAAAAAAGAAAAGAAAAGACGTGTGAAAAGGGATAACGGGCAAGGGACCAAAAAAAAAAGACAATAGGACCCCTCCCTACCTCCCCTACCGGCCTACCCCCTCCCTAATACAAAAATTGGCATTTCTTTCAACGATTAAAACTAGTGCCGCCCCCACCTGTTCGCAATGGTGTCAGTACCAGTGCATCCTCCATGTCCACTGCATGAACTCTCAATTAAGGCAAGTCCGCCCTTCTGGCTCCCAACCTTATTTTTTAAAGTTTAAATGGAGAGATTGTCGCAAAGAATAACAGACATGTATTATTTCACAGAAACCCATCGCTCATAAATCAATCACTAATAAATTAATACCTATGATTACTTTGGATAAGTTTACCAAATACCAATTAATAAGTAATCAATCTCTAACTCACTTAACAACGCAATCAATCGACCAATCAATCAATCAACCATGCATCTGCATTCAAGCTCATGTTGTTCGTGCTCTTATCCCATCAATTCGTTCATTTATTTATGTTTTTTTGCACAAATACTGTGAATTTCTATCATTCAACAATTATTGGCGTCATTTGTCATGGATAGACTTTAATCTATTTACGTTGAACTTCGATTTACCAACGCCCACATTATCGCATGCACATTACACTCCAAATATCAAACACAACACAATATGCAACTCCTAGACTTTGCTATCAACATGACACAAGAATACGACAATGAGTCCAGCAATATTTCTTTGCATACATAAGAAAAATAGATTTATTATTATTTCATTACAACAAGATCAGTTCTGGACAGAAATATGGAAGCCAACGAAAAAAGGCGGAATGGGCTCACGTTAAAAAAATAACATTTTGGAAAACAAACAAAATGTAGGTACTTTTGAAAATTGCAATTGAACAAGAATGGACATTTGCCGTCAAAACTCAAGGGAAAATCTTTAGGAATCAAGATTTTCTTACAAAAATAAAGATGAATTGAGACGATAATATATCGATCCACAATCAAAGTACATGTATAAACATACTATGACAGTTCCTTGAACTTCAGCGAGTGGCAAAAGATCTTTTCAATCTTTCTGAGAAAATGAAAGAAAGAAACAAACAATACTAAATCAGAACAATGTATTGGGAAATAACTCATTTGCATATCGACGGATCCAAGAGAGAGAAAAAAAAGGAATAAATCTGAAATATATAAGGCACCATGAATTTTTGTTTTTCCATCTTTGCTCTCCGATTGAATCAGTAGGGCTGAATTCATTCAAAGCAAAGAACCGCTTACAGTACACTGTGATACACGGTAAGCATCCTTGTTCATATACAATTAAAAAAATAAAAGATCAAACGCGACATCATACTCATGGAAGACTAGTTTTCTTCATTTTTTATCACAACAATAAATTAACAACGCTCCTATATTCGAATGAGGATAAGCAAGATCATCAAGGCATATTGTAATACAACAATTCTGAAAGATTTCGGGGACTGCAGCATTGTGATAAATCACGATCAATACAGTGTAAAAACGTTCACCTTTTATTGTCGATTAAAATCTAAATTGTCTAAAATTAGATATAGTTTAGTTTAGTAGGCAGATGACCTGAAAATCATTCAAGCTGTCCCATCGCTTATGGCGCTTCATTTAACTCCTAATTTACTGGTTTTGTATACGCTTCAAATAATTTGGGTCATCTATTTCATGCAAGAGAGATCGTCTACAATAAACTCTTGAACTTCGAGTATCTGTGTTTTTTAAATACAATTGTGTTACAAAGTTAAACATCATTGAGCAATTTCCGACACAATTAGGCCTAGATACGATTAACAATGAAAGCATGGATTTACGATTAATACAAATCGGGGTGCATTTCCGAGAGAATTCAATACCAAGTAACAAGGTATTGTCAGCTTATTTTACGGGTGATTTACCCATTTTATGGTATTTCTTCCATAAAATATAAAGCAAACGTCAAACTACATTCATGCCGGAGCATTCATTCGTGTCACGACACGCGACGAATATAAACAGAAACCCCACAATACTTGTTTGACTTGTGTGAAATAAAATGTTCTTTTTGCAATTATCACTCCTAATACTCTAAGTCACATGTCCCTAATATCACATGATTATCCAATTAACCGTGAAGTTTTTGTACAAAATGTAGCTGACCACAAAACCCGGTAAAAAAAAAGGATATAGAAGTCGAGGTACCAAGCAAAAAGAATGAAAAAACAAAACACGTGACCCCTGCCGAGGTGGGAATTTACACTACCAGGGGAGGTCGTAGTAAAATTTGCATTCATTTTTTTCAATAACGAAAAGGTAACAAATACCGTTAAAATGTTATCAACAAAAAATATGATTACGTTCCCTCCACAAATTTTCAAAGGAACCCAGTGGAACCATTGAACACTTCACCAAGACTTCTCAACATAATATTCATAGTTGTCATATCCACATTCTACAGAAACAGATACAACTGATCAACGATTGAGATGACGGACTATTGGTTTTTCAGAGGTGCGATGAAGACGGGAGTACAAGTTATCAAATATAACAATATACGGTCATATAACTTGAGGTTGGCAGTAGTTACTAAGGTCAAAGACTGACCGCCGACAAAAGAAATGAGATGATTTGAACGAATGTCTAAATTTGAAGTTCTCGAGGTATAAGTGAGCCTAACTCTTGGAGGAAAACATGAACTAAACAATGCCATTCTCCCACCCGAACGACCGAGAACAGTTGGTTCGCATTTCAGCGACACCGACGCCCTAATCTAATTTGTCAGAAGTTGGAGCGATTTGACCTTTATCAGCGGGTCACGCGGAGCCGCTGACCAATCAGAGCAGCGCTTAGTCGTCTGTCGTTACAGCCAAGCAACAAGATGGATGCTAGACCTTGGGAACCGACATCCATAGACGGTGGAGAGAATTATCCAAGGTGGGAGGGGGGGGGGGGGATGTTTGAAGGCGGAGAAGCCCCTAGACGACCATGAAGTCTTGGACAGTCATAAAATAGAGTCATAACTGCTCGGAAGGAAATCCCGTTAGAAAATCATGATTGCATATGATTACTACGAAACAATATCTGGTATGGACTTTTCTTTTTTCTCTCGAGTCAATGTATAAACATACCGCAATATTGAGAAAGAGTGTGGAACTCCCCTGCACTTATCTATGAACCGACGTACATTTTTTGTGGTGTTGCTGCCCATATCGAAGCATTTTCATTGTGCCACTGTTTTGCTCTCTTATGTTTTCTTCATTCTTTTCTTTCCTCCCAATTTAGGTCAATAATAATGTGATGTTGATTGGTGATAATCATAAAATGTTCAACTAGAAAGCATAATCAGAGTTATACATACAAACTGATGTATGTGTACAGAATGACAGGTTCGTTATAACAATGATAACTTTTGATTTTAGGGAGTGATAACTGAAATAGAAACCTTTTCCAATAAAAAAACAAAACAGCAACAAATTTCTAACAGAAACATGAGTAACCCGAAGAAAAGGTTTGAAGCTTGAAAATGGAACGCAATTGGCTCAATAATAATACAAGTTAACTCGGCACATATTATTTTCGTTGTAATTCGTAAAAGCTCGCGCACTGACTGATTACGTATTCCTGTATCTTTATGGAAAACCTAGGTTAACCACTGGGCAATCTCCCGTACGATTGCACACCGTGAATAATGTGTTTTCCTCGTGAGAATTACAGAAACGTCTGAACTCGGAAGCAATAAGGAAGTTCAGAGGGACGCACTAATCCGTGTCCTACTCTCGATTCCATCGCGCCAAATAAAAAAGGGAGAAATTCGATAAGATTGATGGCTCCTGTTCGATAACAATACCAACTAGCAAGGGATTTAGTTCATTTTGGTTCACTTATACTAGAGATCATGTTCAGTTCATATGTGTTTCTTCTTTTATATAGTACTGATAAATCATTAAAAAATACTTTTCCCCTATATCTCTCGAGTGACGTCATACCGATAAATAGCGGCCTAGCTTTGGCACGCCTCTATCGAGATTAACCCATCATATAATATAACAATAGTTGGAGTGACTAAAATAGGTTTACAAAAACAGACTGTAACCTTTCTCTCAGCTCACTGCAGAATAAAACCTTTGAAACTGTACAATTCCACTTCAGGAATAGCCATAAATTTCTTTCATATATCTTTACAAAATCTTTCATAATGCATAACTCGATTCCACTAAACGTAAACTTGGCTAACCTACAAAAAATAGAAAACTATATATAATTTGTTTGTCTGTAATCTAGTCAGTTAAGCAACAACACAAAATCAAGACCTAACATCTACTTGCTACTCTGGAATAAGCTCGAAAGTAAAAATATCAACAATGAAATCAACATTTAGATATACACAAATCCGAAACATTTTCAAATTCTTCAACAAATGCGTGCATGAGAGCAAAAGCAAATCTTTTCAACGAGACAAAATGACCACCATCTTCCAAATTCAATGTATGTTTCTCCAAACTTTAAATATTTCATACCTTAGGCTTTTAAAGATCTTTTTCCTCGCAACGGGACCCCCAAAACGTTTCGGTTGATTAATGAGTATAACATTTCAATGGGTAGTCTCATGCACTTCCCGAATGTTTCAAAGAGAATGTAGTAGTAAAATCGTTAATAATACCAAGGAGTTATTACACCAGATTTTGCTTTCACATTGTGTATTCACATACGCTTACATTAGAACCCTCCTAGCGTCAGTGTCAGTACTCAACTTTAGTCGTTTTGACTTTTTGACCCCAGGTAATATCCCCAAGTTCTATACACACAAAAGCAAGAAAACATCGCATATTTGCATAGATTAAGTCTGCCCACTTTAGAAGTTAGTACATGTCACTACATGAACATACCTAAATTATTTGAGGCTATTTTTAAAATCCTATTTTAGTATAGTTTTAGATCAGTAATATGAAAAGGAATGTCATTTGTAATCACCAATACAATTTTGGACGAATGGAGCATCTGAAAATTACAATTGCATTTCACATTATTTTATGACACCAAGGCAGTCTTCAAGTCTAGAACTAGTCTCGACCCTCGTTCTTGATGAAATTGTGTATAAAAATATCATATGATAGAATAGATATCCGATTTTACTTTTAAATACAAATTTCACATTTTGTAATCGTCTACACGAGATGGAGGAAATTTTCAATCAATATTCGTTTGAATTTTTTAAATAAAAATAAATACAGAGTGATTAACGCGTTAGTTTATCATTCATTACCAAACTATCAATATCAAGCTAATACTTGTTCACAATTTAGGGATTCTCAGTCAGGATTATGTCTGTAATCGTATGATTTTACCTCTGCCATTATTATAAATGCTTTAGTTCAGGGGTAAACTTACAGGATAATCGAATCCCGATTCTGTACTTTGTACCCGTCCTTCGTGGCAGAGGGACGAGCGAGTGTTATCCGGATATTTCTGGCATACACCAAGGTTTTGTTTGTATTTCGACAATCGAACTTTGTTGATCCAACTATGACTGACCTTATACGTAGACTGAACTCCCTATATACAAAGATAAAACAAAGGCACGGTGCATAGATAGATAGAGTATGGCAATACTCTAGCAACCAAGTAGGAAAAGCATATTCATATAGTCATAGCGGGAACCATCATAATTGTCTTGTCAAAATACAAACAATAACCCGACACTTGTAAATCTTCACAGTACCTGTCTCCCTTCGAATAAAAAAAACAACTTGAAATCAGAGTGAAAAGTTTGATTTAACTAGACCTTTACACACCTTAAATACAACACCAAAAAAAATATAGGTGAATGGTTAGTATCGGGAGTTTTTAGGAGAGTCATTCGCAAGGTACACATACCCTTCTTGAGTACAAAATGTCTTGAAAAGTGATAACATCCCCGCACGAAGCTTACTTCATGTGTGAAACAGATTGGTTCAATATTGGAGTCGCGTGGATTACACTTTGATATTGAAAAATCCCCCTCTCTGAGCCTTCTGACAAAACACGAAGGGCTCTTCTAGCCTCAGAACACCAAACATGGAAAGGTGATTTAGGAGGAATGTAGTTTTTCTTTCAATTTTTTTCTCTCCTCCTCTCATTGTATAACTGGAAGAGTAGTGGTTAGGGTAGATGTATAACAGGTGTCGAGGAAGTTACAAGCACTCGGTTTGGGAATGTATCTGGCTCAACTTCAGGCACGTACAATGGAATGCATGCACGAGAACATGGATAATTGGACTTCTTTGAATAATTTTACATAAACAACCTGTAATAAAGAAAATTAATGTTAGCACGATTGAATAACCTCAACACTTGTAACTCGACGTGACTGCTTTCAAATTTTCGAATTGAATTGCGTCATCTCCTATTCTAACATTTTTACGATTTTCAAAACTATAAAAAGAATAAAATTTTGTGACAAGCATTACAAATTATTCTAATGACATCAACATTTTATACTTCTAATTTCTTCAAGATAACTTGGTTTCAATAAAATCATTGTTCTCATGTTTTTCCAGTATATGTTTAAGTTTTCTGTTTCTTTTAGTTTTACTGGAGATTCTGAGTTGGCACTACAGACAAACATGGCGATTTGAACTTGGTCACAGATAGAACTCGGCAGAGTCAGGACTCTCCGGCACCACTGCTCCATGCATGCTCACTCGGAAGTTCTCTAGCTGTCTGCGGTAGTGGTCGCGCTCCTGGGAGGCGATGGAAAGCTGGCTTTTCAATCTCGACAGCTCCGTCCTCAGATATAACTGCTCATTCTCCAGGTCGAGTCGCTGCTTGAGACGCTTCGTTCGACAGCTCTGCGCGTAGCCACGGTTCTTCAGCGTGCGTCGCTTCTGTTTCAACCGCACGACGTCGTCTTTTCGGTAGCCTCGTAGTCGTCGATTGAGTTCCCTCACGCTGAGGTGGACGAGCTCCTCGTCGGTGAATATATTGAAAATGTCCTCCTTAGGTATATCCAGCATGTCTGCATCCCCTCCAATGCTACTTCCACTCGTACTGTCGCGATCACTATTGTCGTCCTCGTCATCGCTGTCTTCGTCTTCGTCGTCGTCGCTTTCATTGATAGAGCCCATTCGCATTTTAATCGGCTCTCTTTTCGGCAGCACAGTCTTTTCCTTCCTGTTTCGTGTTTTAGGTTTGTTGTTGTCCGTAGGCACCCAGTGTATTTCGAGTGGCTTGAGTTCTACTGGACTGGGTGGCACACTGTTGGTGAGGCAAGGCGAGATGGGCATGACAGTACCAGGCATGCAGCTGGACATGTTGATTGTGTTGGCGGTCGCTGCTAACGCGCTCGGGCAAGGTGGCTGGACTAGTTCGACCATAGGAGCCATGGTGTTCGTGTAGTTATCGGGCGAGCACAGCCCCGATGAGGGTAATTTAGTGTTCCAGTCATCACTGCTCGTACTGCTTATACTACTGCTGCTGCTCATGCTACGCGGGCCATGGCCCTGGCTGTGTTGAATGATGAACTCCTGTTCAGCCGGTCCCAACTCGGGGTACGTCGAACACCGCTGAAGCTGCCCCTGAGCCTGGGCGAGCGTGAATACTTCACACATGGTCTGATCACCGTCGCAATCCATATCAGGTTCACGTTTCAGCGCTGCCCCAAGCTGCCAGAGGCTCAAGTCAAAGTTTCTGATATATTCCATAGCTAAAGCATCGACATCATTGAAGGTACCGCAACCGTCGGCGGACTCCGCCATTGCGCTCCGGTGGGCAGCCAAAATCAGTCCTTCACAGCTATTTAAAAAAAAAATCACTGTCAGACTATACAAACGACGTCGGAAGACTTCACAAAATGTCTGCACAATAAAACTCACAGTAACAATCGGTTCTCAATTCCAAACTTCAAATCTGAGTAAATATTATCGAAAAGGAGGCGTTGAGTGGGTATGTCAACAGAAGACTTGAGATGAATTGTCCAACTTCAATCCATAGATATGTTGTACAGCTTTGGGAGATAAACATCGAGGTACGCCCATCTAGACTGGCTAGAGAGGGAGATGTGATCGGTTTGAAGTCCACAGACAGAAGTACCAGGTTTCACATCGTCCTCTTCAATATCACTGTCAAAGTAAACTTGAAGTATGTATCTACAAGTGTCCTCCCGTAGTTCGAGCCAGTGTCCAGTCCAATCAATTTGCGAAGCTGGAATGAAGTTGTAGATTGTCAACACCCCTCCTCACTCTCTTCAGGTCCACTCCCACCCCAGACGGTGGCTGTATGTGTTATGAGGTATACCAGGTCTCAGAGCTGTAGTGGAGAGAGGGAACAGCACGCACAGCTCAGCCACATGAGATCCAACCACTTTTTTTAGTGTTGTGTTACCGAAGAGCGACTGATGAAAATCCCCTGGGGCTTAGCGTGGTTTTAACGGCCCGTGTAACGGATCACTGCCATAGCAAACCCTCCCGCCTACTGGCTTGCCTTCCAGTGCAGTTTGGGAGGAGGAAGAGTCGCGCAAGTCTTACACCACACATACACACACACAAACCGTAACAGGTACTTTACAACACACAGCTGGTCAAAGTCGCAGGTGGTGGGATAAGCCCCGCCTCTTTTGCTAAGCCTATCACCCGTTTCCTCGAAGTAGACTTTCGACCAATCAGAAGCTCTGTTCGACCCAGCATTCTAAATGTTGTATACGGAGGCGTCGTAAAGAAGAGCTTAGTAATATTGGAGGCTCTTCTTCTGGTGATTATTCATTTGGGTACATTTTTAGGTCGCAGAACCTTTTCTCTACTTTTCACTCCCTGCGTGTCAGATTATGCGCCAATGAGTTACCGGGGGCAAAAAATATATGCCTACAAAATTAAAGCGTTTAAAAAAAAGGGTCAATGATCCATCTTTGTCTGGTCTTTAATAGAAGGGATTCATAATAATCATTCTTGTTATTGTATTGACATTACGTATGAAACCAAACGAAAATGACTTAAATTGTCCTAACCGTGTCAACTATTAAAAGTGTACTGGAAATGTGGAGGACACCTATACTTTTCCTGGCAGACGGTATCGCACATCATCACTACCAAGATTATTCACTTTTCAATATTTGATTTTTCATACGAAAAGTGTTTGTGCGCGCGCGCGTGTGTGTGAATGTGTGTGGTGAGAGAGAGAGAGAGAGAGAGAGAGAGTAGGTGAACGTGTATCAATAATGAAAGGCAAGTGTAGTGCATTGAAATTGATTACTACCTATTCATGAAACTTTTTAGAGCAAACATGGCTACACACTAATGTATGCGTATTTTCGTCCTCTCCAAGTCAATCAAGATAAACATGCCAACCGCAAATGAGCTGCTAACCACATCAGCCAGTGGTCACTCCGTCTGTGATCCCGAACTGACGGGAGATCGCGGCATGACAGCTCCGTTCGCTGTAAATCACACAGCGCCCAATGGTGATTCGGACATGGTTGAGAAACAGTTATGGATTGACGTAGGTGGCGCTCTGTCACATATATTTCCTTGCGATTCAACCACAGAACTCTTAAATACGTCTGATCTCCCGAGTAGTTTTATGTTGTCTGATTTATAAGTTGGTTGTCAGTAATCAAGGGACACGGTCTACCCACAACGAAGGAAATAGTGCAAGTTTTAAAAATAGTGAATAGAAAACATCGTCAAGTTAATGATGATCTACAATATCATTCCAAGGTATGGGAGACATACAAATTAGGCATGATCATTTGAAGAGAAACTTGTGTAGATCTACACAGGTGGTAGATTGATTTAATTGCTACTAAAATGTTTGTGTAAACCATCTTCGCACAAAAGTATGCACACGAAAAGAAATCTCACCAAGCGTATTCCCTTGACTTGACCCCTTGCCTCAAATGCGTACTGTATTTAACTTGTTTTTACGTAATTCCCCTTGTATTATGGTTACTGCAGGTCACATAACATTTTCCAGATTTCTCCAGAACTTCCATTGTAAACATTGATACACGAGCGCCCTTTCCTAAAGCTGGCGATGGCGGGAATTTTCTACGTACTGATACGAGATCGTAAAAACACTCGGCTGTTATTACAATCGCAAGCGGGGAAAGAACGATTACATAAGGCTGGATGCAGAGACAGAGATAAGAGCCCTGTATTACCAAAGGCAAAGGTCAGAAGTTCAGTTGAGCCAGGGACAGTTCTTGCTGTAGCCTGTTAATCGTATCAGAAGTAGTAGTACATAACTCTGGTGGTAGTAGTAGTGGTGGTGGTGGTGGTGGTGGTGGTGGTGGTGGTGGTGGTAGTAGTGGTGGTAGTAGTAGTAGTAGTAGTAGTAGTATAGTATATGTGGATGTTTTGTATGTGCTTTATAGCGTTAAAAAATAAAATCTGTTATCATTTTTTCATTCAGAGTATCTTTATATATTGTATATTAACTCCAAACATGTCCATGGTATAGGCCTGTATCTGTACAGGTCAACCTCCAAACACAGACATTCATATCATAGCCACATAAAACAAATTAAGGATAAAAAACTAAGTCACCAATCAATCAATCGATCATTAAAACAAAATCTTACAATCAACCAACCGATCATTTATGTGACCAAACACTACACGGTACACCATTTTAAACAATTGATATAACAGTTAATCAGGCAACCAATCAATCACCTGAAAATTAATAATGCAATTTATTTAAAAAAAACTATTCCCTCACTGCATTCATTCATTCATTCAGTCAATCAATCAAATCATTAATCTGCTAATTGATTTCAATCATTATATTCATGAGCCAAATAGGTCTACAACGAATAAAACTCTGAAATACCAGTATGTTCCGAAAATTAATTGTATAGAATATTTATGATCACTGGGTTTCCCCAAACAAGAAAATTACAATCGATAAAATGGTCTAATTTCAAATCATGACAAATGAATTCACAATCTCTTTATGTTCATTATTGTCTCCACATCCCATCGAGGTACAGTGATATCAAAATACAAACCACTGTTGGTGAACTTCTCTGATTTTGACAAAATAAATTTAAATATACATTCTTGGTCAGAAAAAGACAGTTTTCAAACCATGTAATCCAAGTGCCTCCCATAAACTAATCCAACCTAAAAAGTGGATATGTAAAGTTTAGAGAGCTTTTTCTGTAGTTAAAAATATAAACTCATTTGGAATGTTAAAATGAATAATACTCTTTGAATTAAAGATAAATTTGAGTTCTGGTCATGCGATTGCATTGTGAAAGAAAAGGTGTGGAATGGATCCAAAAAAAGTTGATCATGTAGCATGTAGGTATTGGTGTGTACTAGCTGCAAGGTTCTGAAGCCATCAAAATCATAATAAATTTGGCCCAGTCTTGGTAAAGTAACAAGCACTGTACACAGAAAGATGTATTTGGGACTACACAAATGGTGTCGGGCCTACTTACCTTGATTTCCTTATCATTCTATGCTCATTACTCAGCCAGTATACATTTTCTTCCAAACTTGTTTGGCAAATGACATTTATTTGTAATCTTGAACATTCAGTGTAAGTTTTGTTTGATTCTGTGAGAATTCATTTTCGTTTTTTTACCAGAACTCAACTTTATCTTTAATATCAAAATATTGCTCACTGATGCAAACTTATTCGATGTTCGATTTCCGAAAGCTACCGACAGCATGGACCTATCTTAGTTTAAAGGTCCATGGTTACAGAAACAGGATTGTAAGTTTTCTCCCCTTCAAATACTCATTGTATATTGAAATATGTGCAAACCTGTTACATCTGATCGTAATTTCACAGGCACCAAACAAAATAAGAGTATGAACATATTTATTTGAATTGTATTCAGGTCTTTATGATCATGTTTGAAATACAAAGAATGTAATGAAAGACATGGACAAAAAATACACAATGATAAACCAAACACATGAAAATAAATATGCAGGCAACATGCAAAGCCTTCAAAACTGTTCTTTAGACTTCAAGAAAGCACTTTACTACTGCTGAATTCTACCAGATATATCCCCCATACACTGGCAGCTCTCCAGATCATCCATTCACAAGGAGTTTTGCCATTTCTCATTGAACCCACATTGCCCAGACAAGTTGTTAGATCCCGCATTAACTTACTAGGACTTTACAGTATAATCCTTTTTTTTTTTTTACCATCCATTTCCGATGGCCACACTGCCCCTATAAATCATGTATCAATTCTTATTGTGAGCTAGATGGATCCTTAATTCCTTATTTATTACAACTCCATCATGCACAAGACAGCGTGCTGACTGACAAACTTCACAGAGTTGAACAGCAGTACAAGTTCAGAGACAATTTTAAATCTGAGATACAGGGCCCTACGTGTTATCAGTGTCTGTGATATGGTGTATTATTGAAACCCTAAAACAATCATGCTTCAAAATGATCAAGAAGTGCCTCAAAAAGTAAAAATCTGTGAGTGCCCGGTTTTACCATACTCGTTTTCCCCAATAGACTGTAGTGTTATGAAAACCGTTTGGCAAACGCAAAATTTGGTTTCGATTTCCAATCATAAATATCTTGATAATCAGACAGGCGATCAGCTTGTAAAAGTCATGGGGTTCCTGACTGACCTAAAGGTTTATAATTATGATTGCAATATTAGCTAAATCAAGGATTTTTTTTCAGAATCTGAGACAAAGTTACCGGATCCCTTTAATAGATATTGATTTCTAAACTGTTTGAATTGTTAATTAATACATTTAAATGTTAATAAGTCATCAATTGTCATAAAGTATACTGTAATCGCTTGGGGTATGTTTCTAGTTGGGCCTACACAAATAGCTCTACTGTCTTAAATGACTTCAAAAAACACAAATGGAAGAGATTGATATAAGCGTCAAATTGTCTGATTTTTTTTTTTTACTGTAGACATTTATCCAAGTGATGCGAATCAAAGCACACGATAGTATTAAATGAGCACTGCTAATACTTTGAAAAAAATTAATGGGCGAGAAAAATGTTTTTGACCCAGACAAATGCCTGTCGCCCGATTCATTCTTGTGAACTTTTGACAACTTGAGCCGACCAAATGCACGATCAAAGCCAATGACAGGCATGAGAAAGCTATTTTTTGAAAGGGGCAGAGAGAGAGAGAAAAATAAAACTGTTTTTGACCCAGATAAAAACGCCAGGTCGGGTCGAATCCAGGGGTTTCCCAACAGGGGACTAGTACCAGGGGTCATTAGTGACAGCAAACAGAAATCATTCTCTGGCTAGCAAGCAAGGTCTGAGCAGATGCTCAACCAAAGTTAGGCCCATAAATACATGCACCTGCCCCTATGTTAAGTACCTCTCTTTCAACTTTCAAGAGTTTCCATAAAGCAGGACCAAGACTTCAAAATACCATAATGGATTGAGATGTAAGCCGTTTTAATATATTAGACCACTCGTGGATTGATATTAATTCTTTCCGGCTACTTGTTGTCGTCGAATTGTTACCATGCAGTAGTCTCATGGATGTAGCAATATGGTATGATGATGTTTTTCTCTCTCATCGTGATCGGTCATGGGCCTATCACTCACATACCGTTCCCTCATGTCACTATGGGTAGAATGCATAACCCTTCTCATTTCTTCTAGAATCCCACGTGATATTTTCTGATTTTTAGTTTCTTTCCAGAAAATTTTCTCAGAGGTTTCAAGAAAAGAACGTTATTTGACATCCAGTTCTTAGAGTTAACTGTTGTTTTATGATACATCTTGTTTCATCATGTAAAACCTCATCTGTAAACATGACATGTGTATTATAAATCCTTTTATCTTATTCCAGGTCTATCTTATTGAGCTAAGAAGGCCTGTCTTGTAATACGTAATGTGAATGTTTATTAACATACAACATTTCTCCTATATGAAGGTGAATCAGAAGACACTTTTGAATGAAAAGTCATTATTTTCTAACATTTAAGAAAATACACTTCCTGCAGAAAATGTACATTTTCTCTCAATTATAGACAGCCTACTTGACAGTGGAAACATCAGTGACAAATTCATGACATTAATGCTCACTTAAACATCTTTTAAATCGTATTGCAAAGGCAACTGCAAATGACAGTGAAATCTACATTCTGGATCATCTGTCCATTTCGTAACATTGCTCTCAGACAATTTGCCCTAGTTCAGCCCAAAGACACAAACAGATATAAAAGTATGGTGAACGGAAGATTAACCTAAAGGCTTCACGATAAATGAGATAGAGAAGAGGAAAAAGACATCTGCTAGGGCGATGCATGAATTTTGATTTTCAGAACTATCCTTTTCACATCAGAATGTAATTTAATTTTCACCCACACTCACAAGATGACAAATCAAGAAATGGTGGAGTTGGTGATGAAGAAAGCAAGCTTAATTTCTTTCCCATCCTCTGCGTATTCTTGAGTCACGTTCCTCTTCCCTCCACGTTGTCCACGTTGTGGGAGGGGGCGAGATTGGAGCGGAATGTCTGGTAATGAACTTAAGAAAGCGACCTGTAAGGGCAAGGAGGATATTGGTAAGGGGCACTCCTGTGTGACAGGGCTTTGCTTTAATTTAGTAGTCTTCTTTCAGATTTGATAAATAACATCAACTCATATACATGTACATGTATGATGATAAGAATGTCAATAAGAATGTTGAGATAATTAGAGGTATCATGTTCTTAAGATGTGTGATGGCCTCCGGGCCGGGGTGAATTTTGTTCCATTTCTAGCGAATTCTGGAACTTCTAAATATACTTTACTGGTATTCTCTTGTTCCAAGACTAACACAAGATCATAGAGATTTGAGACTGATAAGGAATCCTTGAAAGAAATGAATTTTTGCTCCATTTTAAATTTGAATGGGATTTCAAACTAGGAAAATGAGATTACACTGAGGTTGTTTTTCTTCATTACTTTAAATTTGATACATCACAATAAGGTTAGAATCATGAAAATCTTCTAATTTTGGCAGAATGATGGTCCATTTAAATGATTTGACCTCAATTGGACTTGCTTGCTTCATTTTTTAAAAATGCAGCCCAAGGTTGAAAAATGGCATCCAATCTGGAAGAAAGACTACATGCACTAGAAGTAAGGCGTAAATATTCACTTCTGAATGAGAAACGCCTATAAACTAAAACAACAACACAACAAGATCCTACCTTCTGAATCTGACAAGGTTTCCCTACAGGTATCAAAAAACTAAATCTCAAATTTTCAGGTCAGGGCAAGGCACTGCCCACAAAGCAGATGATTTTAGGGTATATTAAATGAAGAACCTTAATTAGAGGTCTTTCAAACTTAGCTGCCTTTTCGACAAAAAAACCCAAGTGAGTCACAAAAAGCCCAGCAGTGGCACTGGCATCCAGCCCTGATATATATCCCTTACATTTTACTGTTCTTGAAAGAGCCATACAGCTAGGAGTCAACCAAATTACCTCAAGCATGGAGATTTACAGGGCTCAAGAAATGAATGATACTTTCGGGAGGGATACTGTTTATACTGTCTTGTATATCAATTCCTACACCCATTTCTGATTTGGGAAATAATCCTGAAGTTAAAAATCGCGTCTTCATTAGTATAGTACGAGTCTTCGGTTTGGTGAAGACGCACAGGACAAATAGCTGGATATTTTGCCAAATAGTGGGATATTTTGCAAACTATCCCAAGATATCTTGGGATGACAATCCTGACCAAATATCCCGCTAATTGCTACTTCAGTCTGATGAAGACGCAAATTAGCTGGATAGTTTGCGATCGGGATAGTTCAAATAGCTGGATATTTGGCAATCTCGAGATAGTGAAGACAAGCCTCGTGTATCTTGGTATCAAGACTGTGTGTCCATCCAGTGCTTGATCAAGGTCAAAGGCCACTTCCATTCCTGGTTCTAAACCAACACCCTCTCCCGTTTCTCAACTCTCAAGATGCACTCTCTCTTGAGTCTTGAGAGGAAGCGGGGGTCGTGAACTCTGCGTGGTCCGGCTAGGGGTGAGCGTCCTGCTCCTCCGAAGAGCATCCCGTTACCATGGTTACTGAAGGCTTTAGCAGGGATGAGCTGGAGGAGCTGCTGTCGCTGCTGTACTGGCCTTGGTGCGATGTGGAAGCTCCCATGGACGGAGCGAAGAGGGGGCGAATCTTCAAGGCTGGCCGTCCACCTGTTGGACGCAGAACAGAAAAACATATGGGGTTGCTGTTCAGATCATTTAACTTTATCGCGATACCAAAGTATCTTGACAAGTATTTATACAACATGTATAAGATGTACTTGAGAAGTTGAGAAGGTACAGCAGGGCATTAATTTCGCGTTCAATTATATTATTAAACACCCTTTGGCTCCAAACTAAAACATATAATGTGTTTAAATTTAGATGAAACAAAACTGGTAAGTAAGAGATACTTCTAAATCTACAACCAAAGCAAATTTATCTCAGATAGTGACAATAAGATATGTTAACAACAAACAATCTAATATTTGCACTTGTTTAACATTTATGACATGCACATATGGAAAGGATTTAAATAAGTGATAAAGAGAATTTAAATAAATAAATCAAATCAAACCAAATCAAATCAAATGAATGGTAGAAACTTGACTAAGGAACTTGGAAATTAAACCAAAAAGCTCTAAATTCAAGAACTACCAACAAATGTAAAAAAACAACAATAAAGGCTCACATTATAAAGGATATGTTATGAATAAAGAGCAATTTTCATCTCTATATTTATTTTCAAAAAATTCAACTGACAGCAGTAGATGACTTTCAGGCAAATGAGAGGAAGTAAATGAAACATATTGCACGACCATTTGAGTTTTGGCTCGAGAACTGCCTACATATAACCTCTTCCAGTACATATATTGGGAAGCAGGAGCATAGTCCTGATCATAGAAAAGAAATGATAACAAATTCTCTCTAACTCATACTCATAGAACAAAGTAGAGAAGGGAATGTTGGGCACATTTATTTTAAATCCATGTGGAAATAATCCCACTTGTCTCATACTTGTATCTAAAACTTTAACCTTCATTTAGTAATGGTATTTTTAAATGATAAATATAGTATTACTTTGGTCAGTGGATCCAAGATGGTAATGCCAGAAATTCATCTCTGGGTGTTTGTGAAAAGATGATCATGCATTTCTTTATTAAAACGAGACAGACAATTGGGCATGACGTAAGTAGTTATTAAAATTTCCTCTTGTGGATCCTTTTCTTATTGAATTCAATCATATATCCAGATCATTTAAAGCCACATCATACAGGTATTAGGCATAAATTGCAGAATGCAGGAATGAGACAAACAAATGTTTTTGAATCAGAAAGCAAAATTCATCTATGGGTGCATTTGAAGAGTTGATAATGCATTCAGTTATTGAAATAAATAGGCAGGACACCAGGAAATAGTCAATTCTACATCTGTGCACCATTGTGCACAATTTTCTGGTTGTACATTGATGTTTCTGTTAAAGTTACATCTTACTTTGTACTAGGCTTAAATTGCTAGAATGAAAGAAGACAAAAACATCTTTGCCTCGGAAAGCAGAATTTGGAGTCTCAACTCTCAAGATAACTGGGTCTCCAGACTTCCTTATTTTGTAGAGTGATACAGCTTAGGCAGATGGTGTTCTGAATATCAGTGGGAATATAGGTACACTTGACAAATAGCTGTATTTACGAGAAGAGGATGGAATTGTTTTGCTTCCATCCTGTAATGTTGAGACTTTTGTTTTTCTCAGAATTTTCCATGGAAATTATGGATGGATGGCTTCACATTAACATTTTAGACCACATGTACAGATGAAGGCAGACATTTGTGCAGTTCCTCAATAACATTTAGGGTTTCGCAGACTTTTCAGAAATCCAAATACCGGTAGACCAAAATATGCATTGTCTGTAAAAATAGTATAGTTGTGAATTATTTACTGAAGTTCTAAATAGAAAATTAGAAATTATGATTATCATTATTTATATTATCATACATTCAATTGTCAACTTGCTCTCCCATTTTTTGTGTTAAAAAAAAAAAAACATTGAAATTTGTTCTTTCTTCAAAGTGCTTTCTAATACGGCACTACTCAAAATATATTATGGATAGCATATTATTATATGCCCTCTACAGTGAAAAGACCCTAGTCCTGAGTTGAACATTTTTAACAGATTGAAATTGTTATCATTTTGTATGTTGGAACAAATGGGAAAGTTGTCTGCGGCCACAACATCACAGAGACATTACAAATGCAGCCAATTTGACGAGCCTATACCTGTAGTGACCACAACTGTAAAAAAAAAAAAAAAAAAAAAAAAAAAATTTTTAGTGCAATTTCCTTCAAACTCTCATTAATCTGCTTCTCTGCTTTTCTGCTTTCTTAATGAATAGATAACTACTAAGTTTGGATTTCCCTCGAACCATGGAAATACTGCCACATATATTTCATGTGATGTACAGCTACAGGGCCTCAAGCACTGTAGTGTATGTTTGCTGCAAGTTTATATGTGTAGGCCTTACATCATGGACCTACATGCTTACATCATCTTTTGTTTTCAGAATAGAAAAACCCCAGGTCTCTCCCAAATATAGAGGCTACTTCCAAGAATCAGAAAATGTAAAAAGTAAAACTATCTCTTCCATGAACAAATACCACATCCCTCTGTATTCGCATGGATAAATCTATTACATAAGGGATAAATCTATTACATAAGGTATAAACATTTGGTGACAGGAACCATATGACTTGGATTGAGGAAGAGATAAAATTACATAACCTGTCACTCCTAACTAGGCTCAAAGGTCAACCACGGGTCAACATAAGTTTATGACTTTTCACTCTCAGTACAATGAATGTATAGTAAAGACATGAACAATCTGCTTTGGGGAGGGGGGTATATGTTGAATCATGGCCATGAATGAATGAATGAATGAATGAAAGATTGGGGCTCATAATAATAAAAATCAAACTAACCCTAGTTGTCAAGTATATTATAGAGTTAGACCAGTTTTCAACCCCCCCCCCCTCTCAAAAATTGAAATGGAAGCTCTTATTACCAATCATGTGAAAAGAATATATGTTTTGACTAATACGTGATGATACAAATTATTGCCGGTTACATATCTATCCAGCTTGGATAGATATAGGGTAGTCCCATATATATCTTTCTGTGTACAGTGCTTGTAACTTTACCAAGACTGGGCCAAATTTCAGAACCTTGCAGTACACACCAATACATATATGCTAGATGATCAACCTTTTCTGATCGGATCGATTCCACAAAGTTTCTTTTACAATGCAATCGCATGACTATTACTGGTCTATACCTTTAAACTATAGCATTTGTAATTCGATGACAACTAGCTATAAATTATATTGGCCCTGGACTCCCAGCCCACACTCTTGAATATGGGTCCATCCAGAAAGTTGGGACGATTTTTGTGACATACCAGAAGAGAGAAACTATCAGCCTGTCCACACACAAAACAATTTATCCCGAAACTCTATAACGAAACGTTGTATAAAGAATCATCGTATAAATTTCAGAGTGTCCACACACAAGAAACGTCGTATAAATGATCATCGTATAAATCCCAGGATGTCCACACACAGAAGAAAGTAATCCTGAAACTCTACAGCGAAATGTCGTATAGGTGCGCAGTTTGCTACTGCGGTCATGAAATGGAAGCGGAAATGAGAGGTCAGGTCTCCTTTCGCGCGAGGTCACGTTAAGCCCCGCCCAGTTAGTTACACTAGTTACACTAGTTACGTCTACACACAACACCTTCCGTGATTAGGCGTGATTCTTTATTGAGTTCTAGTTCGAAACGATGCCCAAACCTGCGTTTCGTTATACAACGTTTCGTTATACGACGTATCGTTAGTGAGCGTCCACACACACAATTTCATCGTATAACTATCGCGAAACGGTATAGCTAATCACGCCTAATCACGGAAAATGTTGTGTGTGGACAGGGGGTATGTCTCCTATCAACTGTAATAATGTTTGCTCAAACTGAGTTTTGCATAAAAAGCATAGCCAACTATCTTCAGAAGTACTCAAGCTTCACGGTGAATCAATATTATGGACCCAAAGTTTATTTAATGTTATTATATAATAATAATAACCTACCCGGTAGGCTTTTATATGAATATGGTGTTTATGTAATGCTGAAAAAAAGAGAAGAAAAGGAACTGAAACACAAACAATTCTGGCTGGGCACTACTACCGGTGTATGTATATTCATTGCATAAAAATCTTCCACAGATAATTTCATCTTCCATGTGTAGTAGAAGATCTCATACCAACGTTACATGGACACCATCATATTTTTTGCCCCAACTTTATGGAATGACCCATATACATCATATGGACCTACTACAAGTACATGTCGTAGGTCCATGATGATAGACTAACAAATAAATGTTTGATGATACCAAGGAGGATATCTCTTTGATGATACCATGGACCTTATAGTAGGGTCCATGATGATACCAAGGAGTTAGGATTTGATGATGCCATGATCTTACATTCTATACTGCAGGAGGATTGAGAATTTTTCCCTCTTCTGTTTATGGCATTTTGCCCCCAAACCCCAGAATGTATTGCTATGTCTATTCATCCAAGAAAAAACTTTGAATACACATCATACAGCTCTGTATTATTGATTGAAGAGTTTCCATGTCAGAATTGGGAACTGCGCTTGTACAAGACCAAGGGCTTTATTTATGTAGTTTCTCATTTCATTTTCTAAATTTGTTTATGAATTATTTTGTTTCTTTTGTATCAATGTAATTTTTAATCGAGAATGAAATAAATGCGAATTGAATTGAAAAAAGAAGAAAAAAGGAATAGTGGAAGGATAGCCTGTGCTTCTGATGTAGCTGAATCATGGTCTAAACAATTTTATGCCGGAGATAAAATGAATGGCTAAAATATAAGACTAGTTTATCCGGTTTGAGTTTGAAAGAAAAAGGGGCATCTAGCATCTATAACTATTAGTTTGAATAATTTCTGCTTCATATACATATAGCAAGATGAAAGTCTTATTCAACAAGCATCTTGGTAGAAACAAATTTAACATTGACCCCTGCAAGCCCTCTCCAAAAAAAAAAAAAAAAAAAAAAGGAGCCCCCTGGGACCAAGACCCAGACTCCACCTGGCCCTGCTCATTCACATAGCCTGGAGGACACACATCAAGTACTTCATTAAATACACTGTTCAGACTATAGGAAATATAAATACGAAACTCGTTTAAAGAAACGAATAAAGAATCTTCGTAAAACAAAAGAAGCGTACACACTGGAAATGTATAAACAAACCAATTTTGATGTCAGTTTGACATGACCCCTGGCCAATCATTAGTGCATGCTCACGATAAGCCCCGCCCAGTTACAAAACATGATGTATATATGATTTCCATATGATACGACGTTCAGATTAGAGTCTGATTCTTTGTCGAGTTTTTGATCGAAACGATGAAAACGGGCGTTTCATTACACGTTTCTTATTTGCAACATTCAGACTAGGACAAATTTAATAACTTTTCGTACAGCTATACAATGATCAATGCTGGAACTTGTGTGAACACAGGGATAGTTTATGACCCTAGCCCCTCCCACTGGGGGCATAACCAGGGACTAATAATCTTACAGGGGTGGGTTGTACCAAGGAGGATATCTCTTTGGTTGTACCGTACCAGTGGTAATAGGAATAGGGTAAAATATATGTTTGTAGTAGGTCCATGGTGATAGGCAACAGTAGCCAAGCTGTTCTCATCCAGGTTGGCAAACATTCTTGTATTGTGGGGAGCTACAACACACATACTGCTGTGGAGATGTATTCTCGTACGATAGTAGCTAGCCCGTCCATCATTTCATTCGAAAACCGGTTTACGAAGTTGTCTGAAAATGCGGCAGTTTCCGGACTCGCCTTCGTATGCGTATGGACCCCAAAGAAATAAAACGGATACTACCATATTTAAAAGTATGGGGTCAATGCCCTTTTGGCTCTCTGCAGAAGATATGGTCTGTTCAGAGCCAGAAGGGCCTAAACTCTAGGCGCGTCTTCATCATCTCAAGATTGCCAAATAGCCAGCTATTTGGGAAATAATCCCGAAGTAACAAATCGCGTCTTCACTATCTCGAGATTCGACCTCGAAACTTGAAACTCGACCTTGAGAAATTAGCTCGAGATATTTTGCTCAGCGTTAGCGCGTATTGCGAATCTTCGGTCTAGTGAAGACGCATGGGACAAATAGCTGGATATTTTGCAAACTATCCCAAGATATCTTGGGATGACAATCCCGACCAAATATCCTTCTAATTGCTACTTCGGTCTGATGAAGACGCAAATTAGCTGGATAGTTTGCGATCGGGATAGTTCAAATAGCTGGATAGTTGGCAATCTCGAGATATTGAAGACAGGCCTTTTGTGTCAAAGTATATGAGTTGGTACCCAACTGGTTCCAGACAGATGACATGTTCCAACAGGCCTACACGAGAAGAATCAAGGCGAGCCTATAAACTGCCTAAAGTTTTTAAACACATTTGCTTGTTTCCTCATCAAACAAAAATTGGAGAAAGTCTCAATTTCAATACTAAAGCCCAGGCAAAGTCATTATCACCAAATAGTTTGTTTATTTTCAGTTTATCTTGCTCAAACATCTAGGCCTGTGAAAATTACAGGAAATGTGTACATGTAGGTCATATGGTGTTTAAAAGTTTGGGTAAATCGTATTCTGAGTGAAAGTAAATAAAGCATTCATTTTTGTCTAGACTCCACACATGATTGGGAATGCACATACAAGTACATGTAGTTCTGGTTAATTCTGAACAGTCCATGCAGTGGACTATACAAGATCAGGTTACTACTAAGACTAAGTCAAAACAAATTGATGCGTACAGATTCGTGGATCACACAGTCTTCGGCTTGCAACAGGTAGGGGATGGGAGAAAGCGCAATCACAAAATAAAATTAACATCATCCAGATTCTGGACTACTTGTGTTATCCAGGAGTATCTCTTTGGCATTATTTTGGTCTGGACTGGAGGACAAGAATACCTTCCCCTCCCCCTTTTCCCTAATCTCCTAGTCCTCTCCGAAGGCTCCCAGCCTCCCAAAGGTAGAGTCTCCCATCATCAACAGCAGCCTTCCACCATGTTGTTACCAGTTACCACTGCCAATCTCAAAACATTAATCCATTATTAAAGAGCACGTTTCTGATTGTCAACAGGTTGAGATTAAGTGTGGCAGACAGGTTGATAAATAGCCGATTATTGCTACTAATAACACAGTCTAGTCAAAATAAAAGGGCAAATTCATAAAGATTAGCTTGTTTTTCACATTGGAGGATTGATTTGGGGAAGCCAGGTGGGCTGGACAGATGCTTGGTTTAAAAACAAAGGCAATGAGAGGGAGAGAGAGAGAGTGAGAGTGAGAGTGAGAGAGAGAGAGTGAGAGTGAGAGAGAGAGAGGAAAAGAGATAGGGAGAGTGTGTGTGTTTGAGAGAGAGAGGGAGAGAGGGAGGGAGAGAGAGAGAGAGGGGGGGGGGGGGAGAATTATTAGGAAAAATAGGCACAAGTTAGAATTTAGTTTACTTTTTATTAGAGAATGACATAAACATAAATTCAAAGCTGCCGTACTGGACTCTGGAGAAACTTGCAATCTATTTTGAGACACAGCTATTAGTATTCGGTTTCCTGAGTAACATTTTGCAGTAAAATACACATCCCTTTTTTTCTATTTCGAGAAAAACAGTTATTTAATTACTTAGTAACATTTAAAGTGAAACCCAACCGTGATGGCAAACTACTCAAAAGCAGATTAATCGGAAAAGTACACTGGTGATGGTTTGAATGAAATAGGACAAAAAATGAGGAAGTTATTATTTGTTAAAACTTGTAATCACTATAGGTATGGGCTCTTCAAATTGGCTGAATTGATAAATGTGTCTGTGGTGTAGAGGTGGACTACTTTCCAATTTGTTTCAACACGCAAAATGGCTACAAATTCAATTTTTCAAAAATGTACAGTATGTCTCAGGAGGGTTTTTTCCTCTTTAGAGGACCTATAATACCGGTAATATGCTATTCATAACAAATTTTGAGTAGTGACCCAAGGGAGAAGGCACTTACGGTAATAAGGGACAAACAGATATTAATATTTTTGTACAATACAAACGGGAGAGTTATTCATGACTACGTCACAATCCACTGACCAATTGAGATTTGCATAGACTTAGCGATCTTATATGTCAAACATTTATAACTTTCTTATTATTAGTCCAAATTATTTCAAAGGTTTTGCCATTCTGTTTATCTTGTATTTATACTATGAACTTATCACAAAGGGTGGATTGCCCTTTAAAGGTACTATGTCCCTTTTGCAGCCAACATCAAATTCTGTAGAACTTTGCAGGAATTATGAATATGTCATGTATGTCCTATCAGTAAAATTTAAACATTAGCAGTTTTCTCGTATTCAAATTATGCAAGGAAGCCTGTTTACCTTCTAGACTTCACTGTCAGACACTATTGAGTGACTAACTGACATTTTTTTTTCTTTTGGTAATTTCATACATAAAATGAGCTGTAACAGGTTGAGCATTTGTCTACATCAATAAACCACTGCTTATGACGGCCAAAATTAAACTAATCAAATCTTTGTGCAGCACAAAACGTACAAACATTCGGTAAAAGGGTCTGAAATTCAGACTATTTCTTAGATGATTGCAATCACTTAAGTTGATTCGACAACTTATGGTCATTATTTTCCCCCTAAAAGCCATTTTCAAGCCCTTTCATTTTGAGGGAAGTTCTAAATTAGTATTGTCTTTCAAATGCCGTTGGAATTTAACCTTTTCATTTTTTGGCCTGCAAATGGGACATACCGTAGTACCTTTTAACTGATACAAACAAACTCTGAAAATCTGGAGCAAAGACTAGCCAGGCTATATAAGGTCATTCTACCTTCCCAACAGATGCGGAACATTTTAATCACCCACTGGAATTCATGGGTCATTATTTTTCAGCTATTTCACCAAAGCATCCCACTTTTAATAGATGTTTCCTTCCTTGAAAAGGAGATATTATATCATCCACCTGTTTTCATGCAATAACCAAAACAATAAACACCTCTCAATATTCGGAGTACAAAAGTAAGTACAGGAACCACACACACAAAACAAATCAATTTAATGAAAAGGTTAGTCTTTCTGAATGATGTTCCTTGTGGGTAGGTGTGTATATATAGAGTGTTAACTATTCCCTCAAACGACCAACCACAAATTGGATTCTGTAAAGTATTTTAAGTGTTGAAAAAATGGGGAATTGAATTCCCTAAATGCCGATACTTTTCCCACAGCACCCAGAGTATAACCAAAGAGATATTTGTAATATCCTCCTTGGTATAACACACAGCTGTGCTAGTATCTTTCTTTGGGTGCGTTTATCGTGTCTTACCACAGATATGTACATATCGAACCCCACTATACGAACGTGATGTTCGGGATGTCGCGTTTATCGTCTCTTCACGATTCAAAATAAAGGCCTTGTCTCTGCGCAGCTGCTTTGCGCCGTTTGACCCAGGAAGCAGATTAGCATGGCAAGGTCCGATTTGTATGGAGTTCAAAACAGCTTTGCGTTTATCATCTTTCAGAAACGTGATTCTGGCTGTATGTCACATTCAAAACGCACCTTTTTCGGCGTTACAATATGCCCATATCTAAAGACGTTTGAAAAAGGCTTTGCGTTTATCACCTTAAAATTTGCCTGAAAGACGTTTGAGAAACCTGATTCTAGGCAAAAAATTGGTCGATAAACACACCCCTAGATAGTTACTACCGGTAGATAGGCTTACATTGATGGACAGCTTTATCCACTTTCATTTGATGTATCATTTAAAACAATTTAAAGGGAATACCCCCTAAAATAAATGAAAGAGAGCTTACAAAAGAATAATAATAACAAAAACAATAATAAACAAAGACTATATTTCATGAATTAAAGCCCCACTGTCCTACTTGTAGCTACTTGCTCCCTCTATATAGAAAACTTCCCCAATCGGTGCCTGTTGGTCCTCCATGATCCTCTTCTTCTTATGTTAGTTGAGAGCTGAGTTAATGAGATAGCCACCTGTCAGTGACCTCGCTGTGTTGTGTAATTTCTTTCTGGCCCAGTAGTATTGACAGCCTTTAAGGATAGTTTTACTTTCAGATAATGTCAACAGAATGATAGGATTGGGAAGTACGAATATTGTAGGCCAAGTAAAATCAAATCCTAGTGTCTTGTCTGGATTTTTTGTTCATGAGAGGAGGGCTCCTTGTTTACTATTTCTCCTGTCAATTTCAACATAAAAATAATTCAATTTCATTTGTAACCTTGCACTACAAGAGGTTAAAAACAATTTAATGTGTCATTTTTTATACCATCTATTCTATAGAAATGTTCTCAAATTCTTCATTCATTTCATTTCAAATCTCAAATACATGTATAACAATGATAAAAGTACCGGTAGACGGATTTTAGAAAGAAGCAATTTTAATTGGTATTATGTGTAAAAACAAAGGAAAAGGATTTCTTTTAATGTTTTCCTCTCTTCATGATGATAAAACTTCATTTTAGTTGTTGATATGGAGGTAGGAGTCAGAGTTTCATGCTTTCATATACTGTGTTGTGGCCAATAAGAGAGAGAGAGAGAGAGAGAGAGAGAGAGAGAGAGAGAGAGAGAGAGAGAGAGAGAGATAGAGAGAGAGAGAGAGAGAGAGAGAGAGAGAGAGAAAGAGAGAGAGAACATGGAGGAAATGTGACCAAATATGACTGAAGCCTGAAGGAGTAGAATTTTACATGAAATTTGCACGACATTACAGTTACTACCGGTATTATAAAATATTTTGTAAGTACATAACTTTATTTGATGAAATCTAGTACAGATTGTTCCCATTATTCTAATTCTAAAACATTCACACTTCTCTTGACCATTTTTATGAATGTAATTTCCAAAATCCTGAAATCTTCAATGTCCAGGATAATTTAAAAATGACTCTAATAACTGAACTTGAACATCCGCCCTTTCTGGGAACTTTACTTTCTATTTCCAATTTTTTTAAAAATAAATTTTGCACTGACCTAGATCTAAGGTCGGGGTAAAGGGTAGTGGGACCTTTTCTATCTTTAGATCAGCCTGTAAAGGTGAACGGTCAATCAAATTGTCAACTTCAGTTACACAGGGGATACCAGGTGGTGGTTACTGGTCTCCAGATACAAGCTGCATTTACATCGCAACCAAAAATCATAGATTTTTCTCACATTCCCGTGTTTCAATAAAAAATCCACCTCTGTAGTGGTTTTTTTTTTTTTTTTTAAGTTACTTTGATTTTTTTGCAGTGTTCAAAGTTTGGTAAGATAATGATTTCTAATCTCCTCGCTTCCGTGCTAATGCATGCAGGGCACCGACGATTCGCGGATGCGCACTACTCACTAAAAAAACTATGACTTTTTTAATGGTTTTTTCCAGTAGAGTAAATGAAATAACGTTCAAGATGACTTGCAACAAGCCTAAATCAGCTGCTCTCATCGATACATTGCAGGAGTAGTCTAGAGCTCAGATTATTCAGACCTTGCTATATGCAGAAAATAATCAATACCAGCATTGAAAGCCAAATTGTTGGATTGTTTTAAAGTGTAGGCTTGATTAATTTAATTTTGATCTAAGATTCTTTTTTAGTAATATTACTAGTACAAGAAGAAAATACCATTCAAAGATGAAGGGGGGTAAACACCGAGGCTAAATACAAACCAGTAGACCCGACAAGATTGAGGCCTTTACACATACTCCCTGATCTTCATGTACATTGTAGGCTTACCGGTATGTATTATTATTTGTGACAAACATGATGATGATGATAGCTCACACATATAATGCGCCTAATACTTTGTTTCTAGGCGCACCACATATTATTACCCCGGTCATCGGGTTCAGCCTCACCCTGCCCATAGGAAAGTGAAAAGTATGCCGCAGACCTGCCGCAGACCTGCCGCAGATCTGCCGCAGACCTGCCGCAGACTTTTAGTCTGCGGCAAAGAGTATGCCGAAGTATGCGGCAGAAAGAACTTTTGCTGCAGACTTGCCGCATACCAGTATGCCACAGGAACAGTCTGCGGCAGATCTGCGGCAGGATGAAATTTTGCTGCAGACTTGCCGCATACTAGTATGCCACAGGAACAGTCTGCGGCAGATCTGCGGCAGGATGAAATTTTGCTGCAGACTTGCCGCATACTAGTATGCCACAGGAACAGTCTGCAGCAGATCTGCGGCAGGATGAAACTTTGCTCCAGACTTGCCGCATAATAGTATGCCACAGGAACAGTCTGCGGCAGATCTGCGGCAGGATGAAATTTTGCTGCAGACTTGCCGCATACTAGTATGCCACAGGAACAGTCTGCGGCAGATCTGCGGCAGGATGAAACTTTGCTCCAGACTTGCCGCATACTAGTATGCCACAGGAACAGTCTGCGGCAGATCTGCGGCAGGGCGAAACTTTGCTCCAGACTTGCCGCATACCAGTACGCCACAAGAACAGTCTGCGGCAGGTCTGCCACAGGAAATCCCATTAAAGTCTAATAGGGCCAATTGAAACCAATCATCTCATGCATATTCATTATTACTTTACACGTGTGACAGAAAAATACATTTATCATGATTTGTTAAGCAAATTAAGACAATGCACATCATTTTTGTGATTTCTATTTTCCTTTTGCCATTATTAACCAATAGATTATTTTGTCTGATCATGTTACAATTACATTCACGTTTAAGCAATAGATATATTGATTACTAACCAAGAAACTATGATTACTAACCAAGAAACAATATACATATTTAGTATATATATGTGTACGAGCCTGTGTCACTTTAAATGTTACTCTTGAATACACTTCAAATGATCAATGTGATGAAGTTAATACAATTGAGAATAGAATATACCTAATTGGTAATATATATATATATATATTGGTATTACCTAATTGGTAATATCGATATTGCCAATATCGATTATGAAGTATCAATCAGTTTATCACTGGTTCTTCTACATGCATACTTTATTGCCACGTACTAGATATGAGAGAGTATGCGGCAGGTCTGCAGCAGGTCTATATGAGATATGAATATTCATGACGAAGAGTTTGTGGCAGGTCTGCAGCAAGTCTGCGGCAGACCTGCCGCAGACTCTTCATCATACTGAAAGAGTATGCGGCAAGTCTGCGGCAGACCTGCCACAGACTCTTCATCATACTGAAAGAGTATGCGGCAGGTCTGCAGCAAGTCTGCGGCAGACCTGCCGCAGACTCTTCATCATACTGAAAGAGTATGCGGCAAGTCTGCGGCAGACCTGCCGCAGACTCTTCATCATACTGAAAGAGTATGCGGCAGGTCTGCAGCAAGTCTGCGGCAGACCTGCCGCAGACTCTTCATCATACTGAAAGAGTATGCGGCAGGTCTGCAGCAAGTCTGCGGCAGACCTGCCGCAGACTCTTCATCATACTGAAAGAGTATGCGGCAAGTCTGCGGCAAGTCTGCGGCAAAACTAATTTGCATGTGAAAAAGATGACTGTCTGCGGCAGGTCTGCTGCAGATCTGCGGCAAGTCTGCCGCAGGAGTATGCGGCAGGCTCATTTCTTTCCTATGGGTGAGGAGGATTCCAGCAAGTCGCCACTTTACAAGTGCCACTTGCTAATCCAACCACATTAACTTTCGCATCCTACCAGGTACCCATTTAACACCTGGGTGGAGAGTGGCAAATGTAGATCAATGTCTTGCCAAAGGACATTAGTGCCGCGGCGGGACTTGAACCGTGGACCTTGTGATCCACAGTCCGCAGTCCGGTGACATTAATTGACTGGTGAACATCGCATTTAACAGCGGGTATATGACAACAAAATCTCTTATTTTGTGACATTTACAGCGAACTTCATCAATTTCATCCGTGTATTTCATTTGTGTGACTGACCATCGGTAATGTAGAGACCTTCATTTTTTGGAATTATTGACCCATTTTCTGGAGAACTGAGATTTACTGATGTGATTATTCGTTGTCGTTTTGCGACATTTCTCGTGTACAGTCCCACATATCCGAAACTGTGCACCCTCAAAGCGAACCATCGCTGGATACTCTGGAATTCCTGGGTGCATGGATGGTTGCACACGGACAATAGTTGTTCGCATCGTGGGCGTGGCACAGCACAGCAGTAATTATAGCAAAGGAATCCCTGTGTGTGCTGAATGTTGCATGTTGCATAATTACTAGCTCACTAACGCCCAACGGTTTTGAGACTACAGCACTGACAGTGGACTACAGCACTGACAGTGGACTACAGTAGACTACAGAACATTCATCATGGCGCCTCAAAAGCAAATAACTCAAGTGGTTAAAGAGTTGCTCAGAAATGGAGACTTCAGGCATACACTTGTAGAGATAGTTCAACAATCACAAGAGGAGCTCATCAAGAGGATTGAAAACATCGAAAAAAATAATCGTGAAACAGATGTGAGAATCAGTAAAATACAGGATGATTTGTCGGCCCAAATGCAGTGCCTTGTTATATCTACAGAGAAAGTGGAGTCGTCATCTATGTGTGCTGAAAACCAGCAAGTGAACACCAGAAAAGCATAGCAATTTTTGAAAAGAAAATGGAGGAGAAAAAGTATGAGATAAGAAAGCTTGAAAACGAAGTGAATAACCTTGAACAATATTCGCGAAGGAGCTGCATCAGGATCTTCGGAGTCAAAGAGGCGACCAACGAGAAAACGGACGACATCGTCATGGAGGTAGCCAAGAAAATCAACGTTGATCTGCAACATGCTGAAATAGACATCAGTCATCGAGTTGGGATTCGCGATTCTAACGCGAAAAGGGGAGAGCGACCAATCATTGTGAAATTGACATCACACCGTAAACGCCAGGAACTTCTGAGAAATCGACGAAAACTGAAATCGACAGGTATCACCATACAAGAGGATCTTACCGCAAGGAGTCGTGCTCTACTTCAAGAAGCATACAAAAAATACAAGGAACAACGGGTTTCTGCGGCTTGGTCATCGGAGGGAAGGATATTTGTCGCGATACCAACAACAAACGGGAGCAAAGCTGCCAAGAAGCTGATCACCTGTCGCGAAGACCTCTGGGCTCTGTGATTTCTAATTCAGCATGCATGCTGTAAGTACTGTTGTGAAGAAATAATAATACCGTATGGAACACTGTGCACGGAAAGAAACAAATGATTGTGTCAAATTGTGAAATTTTTAAAAACTTTTAGACAATTCCAGATGGGTCAATTTTTGGATCCTGATATTTTTATACATCTCTTGTATTTTAAAATTTGTTTTGTTTTTTCATAAGTTGTGTTCGTACTTGTACTTGTCATTATGTCATCTCAACTACCTATTCTTAATTTTGATTTGAAAGATTTACTAGAATCATGCAATGATAGTGCCATTGATAACTTCGGCACAGACCTAATGAACAATATAATAGACAAAGAAACAGAGTATTACTTACCTGATCAACTTAATAACGAAATTTTGTTATTGGATGAACAATACATATCCTTAATGCATATTAATTGCCGCAGTCTCAATAAAAACTTTGATACTATGTCTGAGTTTCTAGATTTGCTAAAGTGTAAAGTTGATTTTATTCTGCTCAGCGAAACGTGGCTTTCGAAAGGTCCAGATTGTCTATTGTCACTTGCTGGCTACGAATATTATGGAAAAGGGCGACCATCCCGTGGAGGAGGTGTTGGAATGTTTGCTAAAACTTCATTTCATATTAAGGAAAGAACTGATCTGTCTGTATTTAATGAAAATATTGAATCTTACTTCATTGAGGTAGCTCACAGTAATAGTAAAAACTTGATAATTGCAGTAATTTATAGACATCCTTCTCAGAGCTGTGTTGACTTTATATCAGATCTTAACAATATTCTAGAGAAAGTTGGTCGCGAAAATAAAACATGCTACTTTTTAGGTGATTTCAATCTAAACTTACTGGATCTACACTCTGACCAACATGTCAACTCTTTTTTGGAAATGGTTTTTTTCTCACTCTTATGCCCCTCTCATAACAAAGGCAACAAGAATAGTTCAGTCAAGTTCAACTCTTATTGACAATATTTTTGTCAATGACACAAGTCTAGTGTTAAAAAGCGGTATTTTACTGGCAGACATTTCAGACCACCTTCCAATTTTTGTTTTCAATCGGTCAAAACGTAGTGATTGGCTTAAGCGCGATCAATGCAATAAAACTTATACAAGAGACATGTCTCGCTCAAACTTTGAAAAATTTAGGGTTGCCCTGACTGAACACTCTTGGGAATATGTGATGCATGAAGAGTCATGTGACAGAGCTTATGAAGTATTTCTCAGTGAATTTAATATCATACAGAATTCTTGTTTTCCTTTGAAAGAAAGGCGTTGCCGAAAAAGGGAATCTAAACCATGGATTACAATAGCAATATTGAAATCATGTAAGAAAAAGATAGAGCTATACAAAAAGTATTTGAAGAACCCTTCTGCATACAGGAAAAAAGTATACCGACAGTATCGAAATACTTTAACTTCAATTATTCGAAGGTCAAAAGAATCTTACTATGCAAAGCAGTTTGAAGAAAGTAATTGTAGTAAACGAACCTGGAATAT
Source organism: Strongylocentrotus droebachiensis (assembly GCA_035222895.1). Classification (NCBI taxonomy): domain Eukaryota; kingdom Metazoa; phylum Echinodermata; class Echinoidea; order Camarodonta; family Strongylocentrotidae; genus Strongylocentrotus; species Strongylocentrotus droebachiensis. The sequence goes on along the minus strand of JAVYIG010001080.1, from coordinate 327,468 downwards.
TATTAACAATATGTTGAATAGGGGAATCAAAAGAAAGAACCAAGACTGTTTTCGTGATGAAAATAATAAGAAACTTACAGATCCTGTTGATATTGCAAACAAATTCAATGAATATTTCATAGGCATTGGGACAATGTTCACAGATACAAGTAATATTGACATGCTGAAGTGTAGATCTTACATGAATGGTCAATATCAACAGTCAATGTTTCTGAAACCAATAGAAGGTCATGAAATTATAGATATAGTGAAGGCATTGAAAATAGGTAAAAGTCCTGGTCATGATAATATAACTGTTTCTGTCATTAAAGAATCAATCTATTTCATTCTTGCTCCACTGGTACATATTTTTAACCTTTCCCTCTCCACTGGTAAATTCCCTCACAGTATGAAGCTGGCGAGGGTGACTCCGATCTATAAGAAAGGCTCCCCCGAGCAGTTTTGTAATTATAGACCGGTGTCACTCTTGCCCGTTTTCTCCAAAATCTTGGAAAAATTATTTTACTCTCGATTATTGTCTTACATTGAGAAACAAGAGATTTTGTCGAATTTTCAATATGGCTTCAGATCTGGTCATTCAACTATATTGGCCTTGACTTATTTTTTGGACCAAATACTTACTTCCCTTGATGATAGCAAACATTCACTCTGTTTGTCATTGGATATCTCAAAAGCTTTTGATTCCATTAATCATCAAGCCTTATTATCCAAATTGGAGTACTATGGTGTGAGAGGTTTGCCATTACAGTGGATAAAGGATTATTTGAAGGAAAGAAAACAACATGTTGTTTATGATAATGCAACTTCACTTGAAAAAGAAGTTATATGCGGAGTGCCCCAAGGGTCAATAATTGGGCCACTGTTGTTTATTCTATCACTATAAGTAATACGCTAAGGCTCCGCGGGGGGCGCGACGTCTCGGCGAGCCTTTGTATTCTATTGTTTTTTAATGAGATCGCCGACCGAAGTGCAGCTATCTCCTCCTGAACCCTCCCCTCGGGGTACCCGTGCCCGGTGCCATCGTCCGCGGGAGAGTCTACTCTGTGGAATTGGCTATACTCCGCCCGAGGTCCTCCTCCGTGTCGACGTCCAGGGCGAAAACAGACGCGACATGCATAATGCAGGATATGCGTGACGACAGAGATACCTCATGGATATTCAACATAACATCCCTATAGGATGTGCTATATTAGCGCTGCACAAGCCACAGAGATACACACGAAGCTTCCTGTCCACGTCCTAACTTAGAGACCTATTTCCATCATTATTGCCGCGATTTTTATATAGTTTTCGTGAATGGTGGTATGAAATCAAAGCTTATTTTGTGATTATTACGGCCATGTATACAAAATTTTGATTATCATTTTCTAAAGGAAAGTTTTTCACAAGAAAACCATTGGACTGACAGTTCAGTCGCAAGCTGCCTTCAATCAACATGCAGTGCAGTGTGTGTGAGTTGAGATGAGCTTGCAGGAAGCTCCAACACCGGGACCGCGCCCCGCAGGCGTCCGACGCCTGCGGCGCCGGTGTTGAGCTTCCTGCAAGCTCATCTCAACTCATTTGACACTTTGAAATTGTTATCTGTTGGTTTGCATCATTATTGCCGCGATTTCAATATAGTTTCGTGAATAGATTTACGAAACCTGAGCTTAGAATTAGTACAAATATTACTAATGTCTACGTAATTAAACGACTGTCTGATTTTCTTGTGAAAATTTTACTTTAAAAAATGATCATCGAAATTCATGGTCAGAAATAATCACAATCTATGTTCATTATGTTACAGTTCTTGCATCAAATCAATGCATGAAAACTTAGTTATTGAACTAGAAAAATGTTTTTTTTTTTTAAATAGGCAATTATGAAGTAGGAAGCCTGAAACCTTAGCCTACTAAACAAATCTCAACAAAGTGTAGGCCTATCCTTTTATGAATTAATGAAAAAGTAGCCCCAGAAAAAAGAGCCCCCGAAAGTTGAAAAAGTAGCCCCCGAAAATTTCCAAAAAATTTGAAATGGAGCCTCCGAAATGAAAAACTTAATTTTTTGCCTGCGCCCCCCTCTAGAATCCCTCGGATTTCCGCGGGTCCTGAGTTGAGTGTATATATAATATAGGGGTGGGGTCCACGGGTTTCAAGGGGCCATAAACCCCCAAGAGCTCGGGGGTTACATTCTTCAAAGTTGGGGGGGGGGGGGAGAGATCAGATCGCAGCGGGTTGAGTGTATATATAATATAGGCGTGGGGTCCACGGGTTTCAAGGGGCCATAAACCCCCGAAAGCTCGGGGGGTTTAGGCGTTTAATTAGGGTCAGATGAGCATATTTTTAATACTTTATTTGTGACACTTGCGAGTCACTAATTGGCGTGGGGTCAATATGTAGAGTTGCGTAGTGTTGCGTACCAACTACGCTGGCCTACGTTACTATATGCTGAGGGACGGAAAGGGGTACGCAAGATGAACGAAAACAATTCAACATGTTTAATTTTTTTCGCGTACTTTCGGCGTAGAAATTTGACACAGAAAGTACGCCTTTTTACGCAACACTACGCCACATGCCTACGCAATAGTACGCTACCCTACGCCAGATCGACAAAGCAGTAAAAGCTTTCCACACTACGGAACTCTACGCAGTTCCAGTGGCTTAAAGAATAACTACCGGTACAGTTGGATCGTTTTTTATATTTTTTTATATAAGGCCAAATTAAAAAAAAAACATGTTTGGCGTCCTGTTTTTTCGAAAAATGGGAAGGAGGAGGCCCTTTTTTTTTCTTTCAAAATGGCCGCTCGGTACATTTTCCCTGACATTCGGGCTATTTTTCAAGATGGCGGCCGACAATTTTTTTTTTTTCTTTTTTAAAATCAGAAATACATTTTAGCAGTGCTTTTCATGTTTTTTTTCTTCAAAAAAAAAAAAAAAAAAAAAAAAAATAGGAGGCGGCCCCCAAATAGGAAGCAGGCGGGGACGCTGTTTTTTTTTTCTTTCAAAAAAAAAAAAAATACAAGGCGGCCCCCAAAAAGTAAGCGGGCGGGGACGCAAAACATTTTTTTAATGGCCTGAATGGCAAATAAAGTTCTTGGTGGTTTTAATTTAGACAGTCTCTATATATCTATTTACACCCCCCGCCCCCCTCTAGAATCCCGCGGATTTCCGCGGGTCCAGCTAGTATATAAATGATTTGCCGAATGTTTCCTCAACTTTGTCATACATTATTTTTGCAGACGACACCAATGTCTCTTTAAGCGAGAAGAAACTAGATACTCTTGTCCATAATATGAATAAAGAAATACAAAAGGTTAATATTTGGTACAAAGTGAATGGGTTAAGGATAAACATTGAGAAAACAAATTTTATGCATTTTGCACCATTGAATAAACAATATGATAAGAACTTACTTACTCTTAAGTTTGTTGATTCAGTGGAGCCCTTAAAGCAAGTACATAGTGCCCGCTTTTTGGGAGTTAATATTGATGACAAGTTGTCATGGTCTTTACATATTAATGATATTGCATTAAAGATCTCGAGAATTACTGGAGTTATGTCAAAACTGAAATTTGTATTACCGTCAAAGGTACTGCTTTTGCTATACAATTCATTAATTCTTCCTCATTTACAATATGGTAATATGCTATGGATAAATGCATCAAATACATTGTTAAATCGTTTACATTTGTTGCAAAAACGTGTAATACGCATAGTTGCCAAGTCTCATTATTTGGCCCATACCAACAATATCTTTAAACAATTAAGGGTTTTGACTGTATATGAATTAGGTAGGTTACAACTGGGAGAATTTATGTACAGGTCTGAAAAGGGACTATTACCAAACTCACTTCAAAACTGGTTTAGATGCAACAGTGATGTACATTGTTATAACACTCGAAACTCCAAGAATTTGCATAGCATTTATTACAGAACTGCTACTGGCCAAAGAAGTGTTAAGTATCAGGGTTACCTTACATGGTCTACTTTAGATAACAGTCTCAAACAATCTGCATCATTACGACAATTTAAGTATAAATATAAACAATATCTCTGCAATTCTAAATAGTCTAATCAATTTAAAAACAATTATTATTATGTTTCAAATCGCAATTATGTTATCATCGGGTCAATTTAATCTAATTATAAAACCAGACATTTGAAGGGAGAGTCCACCCTGAGGATGGGTTTACTCCGCCTTTACTTGGCCACACACATTCTCAGGGTGGACTTCCCCTTCATTGCTACCGGGGCTAGATTCGACAAGCTTCGCTTTTTCTAGCCCCATCTACATTACTCACCTTTTTATGTTTTAATGTTGATGTTTTTGTTAACTGATGTAGATTTTCATTGTTCTTTTATGCTTATGTATCTGTTTTCTTTTGCTCTATGTGTCAAATGTGTACAATGTAATCTTTTACCTTGTATATTTTTCTGGTTTTTAATGTGGAAAATAAATGAAATGAAATGATATCCATTCGACCACGACACCTCTACATGCATTACGTTTCCTCATTATATTTTGCAACAGCCCTTGTTTCTTACTGCCTCATTCGTGAACGAGGCAATGGTGTTAGAAACAAAGCGTCTGATCATGCAGACTACACATATTCCACTGTCTCTTATAAAAATCAAACTGGCCACACTAACCAGTATGTAAGGAAGACGTTTTTATCATTTTGTATTTTGTGGCAGCTCCTTTTTCTTACTGCCTCATTCATGAACAAGGTCCTGTTGTTGAAAACAAAGTGTCTGATCTTGCAGACTACTACACATTGCATATTCCACCATCTCTTACAAAAAAAATCAAACTGGCCACACTTAGCAAAATGTAAGGAAGACGTTTTTATCATTTTGTATTTTGTGACAGCCCCTTTTTCTTACTGCCTCGATCATTCATGAACAAGGTCCTGTTGTTGAAAACAAAGTGTCTGATCTTGCAGACTACTACACATTGCATATTCCACCATCTTCTACAAAAAATCAAACTGTAAAAATGTAAGGAAGACGTTTTTATCATTTTATATTTTGTGACAGCCCCTTTTTCTCACTGCCTCATTTCATGAACATTGCCCTGTTGTTGAAAACAAAGTGTCTGATCTTGCAGACTACTACACATTGCATATTCCACCATCTTCTACAAAAAAATCAAACTGGTAACACTTACCAAAATGTGAGGAGGCCGTTTTCTTCAACGTTGAATCGTCAGGTGTGGATTGGTTCGAATCACTGTCCAGTGCGATGAATGAGGGCATACTTCCACTCTCATCGTCAGTCTTTGGGGTATCAACATCATCACCATCATCTGCCTTGCTATAGACATCCTCTAAGACGGCTGTATCTTGTTTGGACTTGCTTGTATGCTTTTCTCTGGTATTTGTCCTGAACAATATTCAAAGTATAAAATTAACTCATTAATTTAACACAACAGCAACTAATTTTTTGTTTAAAGACAATAAAACACACCAAAGACCTGCTAAAATTTCCACAAATACATATAAACTTAATTAGGATTGAAATAATCCTAATTTTTTAAATGATGAAGATGAATTTCAGAAGAGACGTAAATTACTTGAACTATATTTAAAGACCGTCACCACTACTGGACCAGAAGGGATTAGACCACACAGAGAGCCATCGAGGTCACTGTGACAGGTGGCTATCTCATTAACTCAGCTCTCATTTAACATAAGAAAAAGAGGATCATGGGGGACCAACAGGCACCGATTGGGGAAGTTTTCTATATAGAGGGAGCAAGTAGCTACAAGTATGGCAGTGTGCCTTTAAAAAAAAACTAATGATGACAAATTATCCATGTCAAATTTCCTACATATTAAAAAAAATCATACAAATCTATTACTATTATATTATGCCTCAGAAACATTGCTAAAAGGAAGTGCTCTATTTCAGGATGCATCCTTTGACTTTTAAATTCTTGTGCCATTTTCTTAGTTTCTGTTTTATTTTAATTTGTTTACCTTGAACCAAAGTCCCCATTAGGGCATACCTTGCTCATAAGTGACTACAAAAACTTGTGGAGGTAGTATGACAACACATTTGAAGAAAGTTTAGGCACATTTGTGGCTTCTAACCCATCTCCAATGCATGTGAACTCATTATATCCTTTGTCAGAATAAAGAATTCTGAAACACTACCGGTAGTCGAAAATATATGGAATTATATTTGTGCATTGCAGAGATAGTATAAAGACAATACAGGCCGAGAGAGAAGTGATCAGTGGCGCTAATCGGAAGTAATCAACTCTGTTTAGGTCATCAGCAGTCTAGACGGGACACAAGCTTTGACATACAGCGTGAAAGACAAAACAATCAATGTTTGGAAGAATCATCATCACACGTTTCACCTTCACACACGGGCCATGTTATTGTTCTGGGAATGTGACGTCACGCGATCTGGTATCTCTAATCGCTACACATTTAATCTTGCCTAGTTAACACTTCAAGAGAAATGTGAACTCCTCCATGAAGGTTACTTTAAAGACACCCCGAATTACAGCCTCACAATTGGTCCACTTCACACTTGGTACACTATAGTCAGTCCTATTGTTTCCCTGACTCCATATCATACTCTTTAGATAATAAACATACAATGTTAGTATTCAACCTTGACCCTGTAATGGCCCATAACACACTTGGCACGCAATTATCATTAGGAAACCACTGAAAAGGCTATAATTAAAACCCTCAAAGTAAAAGCAACAAATAATCGATAGCCTTGTGTTTGAATTAGCTTGAAAACATCGACTGAATGAAATCAGGTAAAATATCAATATATAAACAGACTACCTGTAACTCAATTAATAGTGATGATGTTCTGGTAAATTAAATTCAATATATAAGTTTGTCGCCCGGCTGGCAGAAGGGCGTTAGCGCGCAAGCGACTCAAAAACGACTTTTCGAATTATTCGCATTTAAAGATTTATTTTATATTTAAAGGTGCTATGTCCCATTTGCAAGCCCAAAAAATGAAAAGGTTAAATTCCAATGGCATTTGAAAGATAATACTAATTTAGAACACCCCTTAAAAATAGGGGGCTTGAAAATGTCTTTAAGTGAGAAAATAACGACTTTTAGTTGTCAAATCGACTTAGGAGCTATAGAGCCAATAAGTAATAGTCTTGATTTTCGTACCATTGTACCGCATGGTCGTGAGTTTTATGCTGCGCAAAGATTCAATCAATTTGATTTTGGCCATTACAAGAATTGGGTTATTGATGTAGACGAATCCTTTACTTTTAGTTGTCAAATTGACTTAGGAGCTATAGAGCCAATAAGTAATAGTCTTGATTTTCGTACCATTGTACCGCATGGTCGTGAGTTTTATGCTGCGCAATGATTCAATCAATTTGATTTTGGCCATTACAAGAATTGGGTTATTGATGTAGACGAATCCTTTACAGCTCATTTCATGTATGTTATTACCAAAGAAGAGAAAAGGCCAGTCAGTCACTCAATACTGACAATAGTGTCTGACAGTGAAGTCTAGCAAGTAAACGGGTTTCCTTGCATAATTTGAATATTAGGACACTGCTAACGTTTAAATTTCACAGATAGGACATACATGACATATTCATAATTCCTGCAAAGTTCTACAGAATTCGAGGTTGGCTGCAAAAGGGACATACATGTAGTATCTTTAAACTGCTTTCCGTCGTGAAAATTGGTTAAAAACTTAAAAGACTAATAGAAATGTTATAGTAGAACAGGGCCACAATTTTTTCCTGGAAATAAGTCAGTTTTAAAAAAGTTTAAGGCGATTTAGTGCTAACGCCCGTCTGCTTAGCACTTCATGATGTACCTGATATTCGAGCTAACGCCCTTCTGCCAACCGGGCGACGAGTTGTTCTTCCACCCCCCCTCTCCCAATCTTCACACATGGGCAAATATATACTCTACTGAAAATTAAATCTATCTACATGATAAACCATACAATTAGGGTCATGTGCATGGGCTGCCACAATTTGAAATTCATTCATTCAAACCATATAGGCCTACATGACTGTATCCAGGGAGGTGTTTCACAAAGATCCTAAGTTGAACTTATCTCTAAGTTGGACTTAAAAAATATGGAAAGCCGTTAGCGTCTTTGAAAATGTTTTGTAAAAGTTTTTTTAAAAGGCATAAAATGTTGATTCACATCATTCATATTTTCTATTATCAAGGAGGTTTCATGTTCTTGATGTGGAATTTATAAAAAAGGCTAAAATCCTTGAATTTCTGCTTTTAAATATATTTCATTTTAAGGCTCCAATGGCTGTCCATAATTTTTAAGTCCAACTTAGTGTTAAGTTCTACTTAGGATCTTTGTGAAACACCTCCCTGGCCTGCTTTTAGCAGCTTTTGATACAAGAATGATAAAACCAGAGATATGCCTTAATCCCTGGTAGAACTATAGAGCTCAAAGACTTTTAGAACTATATAGAAGTGCAGATACAAGTGTATTTGTCAATGTTTTTCAATTAAATTAAACTTCCATGTTGTATAGTAATAGTTACAATATATGTACATACATGTATGTGTATAGCACAGCAAAGCTTAAGATCTTATTACTGCCCTCATTCAAGTTCAATGAAAAGCCATGGATTAATCTGATCCGTTATAAAAGCTTAACATTTCAGCAATATGAATAGCTAGAGATATATACAGTTAACGACTGAATTATTCATACCCTTACTGATTATTTTATTTTTGAAAGTACCCTATGTGAAAAATTGACTTGTCCCAAATTACGTTTCTAGAGAATGTGACATATTAAAAGTATTCAACAAAGTTCCTTATTCAACCAGTCCACCTTTCATTCTTGAGTCACAAAAAACACAAAAAGCATCAACTTTACAAGGGGTATGAATCCTTTAGTTGTTAAAGGTGAATTGGGAAGAAAGTGATGAAAATATGCATGTTTGCTATTGTTGGAATGCTGATGACATAAGGAATACAATATATTTATTTAAAAAAAATTGCATGTGTTGTTAAATTATTATTAGACTTAGAAAGATCAATAGTGTAAGCAGAGGAACCCGGAAGCGGTGATATTCTCGTTCGTGACGTAGTGTATGTGACGTATCTCCGTGGACTGTTCCTAAACCTGGAAGTATTTCAATGTAAATACGTACACAAACATGGGTCATTTGTTTAGTAGATTTTGCAATTTTTGTGATATTTAATGAAGTGTTTTATCGAATATACAATAAAGTAATAAACATTCTTCCAATTATATAAGCATTGGTTACTTCCCGATGTTTGGTTTCCTTGAAATATTGACGTTTGGTATAGTAAAATTGATCGTCTTGCAGATCCTGACACACCGGCTTCGCCTATGTTTTGTTTTGATAATTAGCGTAACTTGAATCTCGTGGCACGGGGAAAACTCGCGATAGCTCAGCTCAGCCATTCGTAGTGTGTTTCGGTGTATTGCAGCGTGACATTTTTGGGAGATAATAGTTGTTTTTCTCGGGTTATAATTAGCTGAAACGTCTGCCAATCAAACAAATTAAGCAAGGAGACCGCGATCAGAATGCAGGTGAGCTAAAACAGTTGTATTCCTCGGCTTGTAATTACTTCGTGTCTAGTTGAAATGTCTGCTGATCGAGAAAAAAACTCAGCAAAGAGACGGCGCGGTAGTGCGGTACTTTCTCTTCGCCATGCATGTTGAATCGACGAAGAATCGTTGGGGTAGGACGAAGAATCACCCCATTTTCCCCATCGAAGACTTCTTCAAATTATAATTTCAAGTGGCCATCCAGATGCTCAGAGAAGTCGAGCTACCTAGTAAGCCAAAATTGTAATTACTCCCTTTGCATATTTTGAGATAATGTCGCCCAACCCGCTGTTTGAATGTTTCCCTATGCACCCGCTGAAGCTCCGTCGCCTTTGGCGTAGGCGTCGTCTCGGAGCTTCCTAGGGTAGCTGCAGCTGCAACTCCCGCATCATTCTTGTCGTCTTTACATTCGCCCAATTCACCATCATCTTCACTTTCTTTACCATCATCACTGCTACTAACTTCTTCTTCATCATACTCTATTCATTTCTAGTTCATCTGAGCTGTCTTCTGTCACTTTTACTGATGATTATCATCCCGATATAACATCTATACTTTCACTCTGATTATGTACCCTGCAGTGCTATCTGATTGCGAATAGAATGCGCGCGGTGACCGTGTTGTGAATAGTCCACGGAATGACGTCACACGCCCAAACCTCCTAATGGTATCGTAGACGAAATTCTCTCAGAAAAACTTGATTCTCGTAACTTCATTCCATTATATCTCCTTCCCCTTATGTTTATTGACAATGAACCTAAAAACAAAAATGAAGAACTGAAAATAACCTTTCTAATGATACCTAATTCAATATGAATGGAATTCACCTTTAAAGAGAAGGTTGAGTTCTGGGAAGAGGTGAACAATAATTTGTGAGCGTTATCATTCTTATTATGCAAGTGTGGAGAACATCAGATAAGACATGTTTCCTGAAAAGCATGGCTCTTCAAATGCCTTCATACTCTAAATATGACATGTAACATCGTAAAACTCGGGGGTAGGATTTTTACGCCACGTGTTCATGTAGTCCCATATACATATTCTGTGTACATTGTTTGTAACTTTACCAAGACTTGGCCAAATTTCTTATCATTTTGATGATTCCAGAACCTTGCAATACAAACAAATTCTTATATGCTAGATGATCAACCTTTTCTGGTCGATTCCAAACCGTTTCTTTCACAATGCAATCGCATGACCAGAACTCAACTTCATCTTTAAAGCATGACATGTCAAAATCTCTGTGGTGTGTAATCGTAATATTACCTATTGAATTTGCCATTGAACTTAAGTTGCGCTTACGTTAAGTAGGCCCTCTCTCACTTAAATTCAAAGCCACTTGAGCGGATCGGCCAATGAGAGCGCGTAAACTCAACTTCATCTGTAACTGTACATGTAATCAATATGAATGGTTAGAGGAATACAATGTACATGTATGATAAAATCCTTCTTGTGACAAAATGCCCAAAGTTTGTGCATTATTATTGCACAATATATAATGTGGGGCAATGATACCTCTCTCTCTCATGAAATGTAGCAAAAGTTGGCAACCTTAGCAAAGGAAAAAAAATTGAATTGAGTTTCTGACCTTTTTAAGTGGCACAATACCCCATTTAAAGTTTGGTTTTCTGCTTAGTACATTAGCCAGAGTGCACGGGCTACCCTAAAAATTCAATGTTATGAGACCACAATACCAATTGCCTTGATGTAAATGACTCTATCAGAAACAACTCATTTCCATTCTCTTCATCGTATTTCCTAAAAATGGTAGAATGAAAGTGAGAGGGAGACGGGAAGAAAGAAAGAAAAGAAAATAAGGAGAGAGAGTGAGAGAAAATGAGAGAGAGAGAGAGAGAAAATGAGAGAGAGCGAGAGAGAGAGAGAGAGAGAGTGAAATCAAGGTTCCTCCCTCCCCAAAATAGATATAAACTAATAATAATGAGGCATAAACTGCAGAGCGTATCGTCAAATTCATGTACATGTAAGTTAGAAAAGTTGTTAGCATGTAGGGCACAAGTGTCATATACAAAGCTCTATATTTATGAGAGGCAGGGTTTTTCAAGTCTGCATCTTTGGAAAGGGGGGAGGGGCACGTTTTACAAAAAACAAAACATGTTTCAGTCATCTCCTTACACTAGATATGAATATTTTGAACTCCCAATTTTTCGCTTCAGATGCTGTGACAACATCGTGAAGAGAAGCCTGATTTGTGTGCAACTTCCCCCTCCCCCTTTTCCAAAGATGGAGAATTAAATGGAGTTTAGTCGAGACCCTAGTGTAGAAGAGCTCTGCCTTGTACAATGCAGTTTGGTACCAAGGGCAGTTTCAACTACCTAAAGTCTAATATTGTATCCATTAATTAAAAAATATGAAGAAAAAAAGCATTATTTCTTCTTGAAACTGCAAATGGACTCACAAATTGGGAAGTTTTATACAACGGAACACTGTTGTAAACGAGATGAACATTGAAGAAGCAAACTATGATTACAATCTTGATAATGGAAAATGTTTGAAATATGGGGGTACTAGTGACAAGTAGCTCAACAAAAAATCAGAATGAGCAAACATTAACGTTTTTTTAATGGGTTTTTCCAGTCTAGTGTAAACGGCAGTAAAAAAAAATCCAAAGATTTTTTAAAACGGTGTTTAAGCTGTTACGCTGTAAATGGTCTATACTATAGTACACCTTAAAGGTAATACAAAGTTTTGGGAAATTATGAAAATTTGGTGGATAGTGATTCTTTACAATTTTGATATATTTGGATGCCCATATGGATGCATTAAAAGAACTAGAAAATTTGGCCCCTAAAACACTTCTGTTTTCGAGAAAAACTAAATACAACAATTTACTGATGCTCCCGGTAAATTTTGATAAATCTTAAATAGCGCCTACGGCCGTACAATGGTAGCTGCGACCATGAAATTATCAGAATATGTAGTTCTGATATATATTTTCCTAACGGGAATAACTAGTTAATCGGTCGATTTTAGTCAAGACACATTGTTTTATAGCTTAATTAATATCTTGACCTTGAGAGGGAGCTATATAACATATAGAGTTTATTATTTACAATTTCATAACTGTAGACTCGATTTCAACTGCGAAAACGATCACTGAATATTGTAGGATCGCATATGCTTCCAATATGTTCATTTAAACCAGATTCATGACCCCATACCAAAACTTTGTATTACCTTTAACATCTCAATCTTTTTACCAGGAGAAAACCCTTCCCAGATCATGTTTCTCAGCACATGAGTAAACTTTGAAGGCAATTGTGACATCTCTAAAAGGTGCTGATTCCTCATATAACCCCCCAAAATAAAAAATTGGAAAGATAGAAAGTGGAACAGGTGTCAACACATACAGGGAAAGAACGTGACCCACAAACAATGTTAACTCTCCTATTTGCTATGGATGGAGATTATCTTCTCCATCTGATTGACACCTCTTTCCATTTTGTGCTGCACCCTTGAAACTGTCAGATACAGGGATGTTCATTAAGTCATCCTGTGACGTATTAGTGCAGAATTAAGCCGTCGGGGACAAGTGTCAGATAGTTCATCATGCATTGTAAACTCATACTGATAGTAAAACTAGTAAAAAATTTCCCATCGCCTATTTTTCATCCAGAAGGGAAAAATGGCAGGCTTTTTCAGGTGGATAAAGAAACTAGGTTAATTGAAAATGATTCTGGCCTATCCATTTTCTCTTCTGCAGTCTATCACGAAGTGTTGAAAGTTGTAATCAAACTTGGATAAACATTTGTCTTCCCCATATTGATCCTGTGTTGGTAAATGTACAACAGAATGACAGATAATTTAGTTGGGCCATGGTACTTCCACTTTTCAGGTTGGATGCTAGTTGGTACCAGGACAGATAAATACTGATCCCATTCACACACTAGAAAAACAAGATATTGAAGACAGCTTGGTAAAATTGAAATTAGCTGAACAAAAAATGCTCTTGCAGAATATTTTCACCGTTCTTCACCCTTCCATAGCTCCATTGTGGAATGTGGAGTAAATTTTGCCTTGCAATGACAGAGCAGTTTTATTTCTGACAATATATCTATCATCTTTCATGCAAAGAATTAAGGACAAACTTTAAATCATTTTCAGAGCAGTAGCATTATTATGAGCACTCTATGAACCTCACATCCAGCAAAACAGTTAAGACTTTTAGAGAACTGCTTTCTAGTGCATTGTAGTTAATAATAATAATATTATATACGACATTCGCAAGGCGTCGAATCCGCTCGAAATCAAATGCTCACGGTGTGCATGAGAAACAAAACCAAAAAATAAAAGAAATCACATAAAAGCACCTGCATTATAAACAAAGGAACAGAAGTACATGTAAGATAGAACATAAATATAACAGAATATGCCGAATTCAAAAGATATGTTTTAAGATTATTTTGTTGTACAGTTTATATGCTAACTCTTTTTTACACAGCTATGGACCTAGTCCAGAATCTGTCCGGTTCTTTATATATGATATTACCTACGATTGATTCACGCCGCCGAAGATGGCGTTATCAATGAACTCATTTATAAACGCTCACCAGCCTGGCCTATTTTTTCGCTGGGCGTTCCAATTCAAGGATCACGCCATCTTCGGCCGGCAGCAAGTTATGGGGCCTGGTGGAGGTCGCATTTCGTTGGTGTGGTGGAGATCAAAATTAAATAGGCCAGATTCTGGACTGCTATGGACCTTGATTCTCCATCAAGTCGGTAGCTGGTGTCTCTTCACTCAATCACTATAAATAGAGAAGAGTGCACTTCAATTGAAGAAAATTGCCAAACCCTTCATTCAGATAAGCAAAATCATGCAGATTTTGTATCATCATGGCCAGACAATGACTAATTAACTTTTTCTTTTCAGAACATTCTGAAGCACGACATTGTTATGTGAATCAGTAGTTTGAGCATCTTTTTAAACAAGGACTTGATGGAGAAGCAAGGCCCATCGCTGTGTAAAAAAGAATTAGCGTAACTGTAATTGCGCAGGGCCTCAAGTAGCTGCATTTTTACTGCTAGTCCAAAACATCGGTTTTCCCTCACATTCCTGTGTAAAGTGACCTACCATATCAAAATACAATATGCAGTAAATGTGCACATCCCTTAAAGCCTGTCTGCACTAGTTTGGCCAGGGGGGATTAGACCTCCCTGCAAGGTCACTGACAGGTGGTTATCTCATCAAATCAGCTCTCAATTAACATAAGAAAAAGAGGATCATGGGTACCAACAGGCACTGATTAGGCATTGTTTGCTATATAGAGGGCGCTTTAAACTAGTTACTGTATACAATGTTCTATTTTAGAATGTTCTCATCCTATGTGTATGCTCCTTTAGCTATAGGCCCAAAAATCGTTGTACATAATTCTTTTTAGTACATTTCTTGATACTGCATTTCCTCTCGTGTAAAAGGTCTCCTATTTCACAAGTGTATCTGGGGTCTAGGCCAGCCTGCGTGGAAGTTCTTCTAGCCCCATATACCAGGAATAGAATTAGCCATTAACGACCACCTGTGAAAGCTATACACAGCTGATCAGCTGGCAGTTATCTGGGATGAAGTCATTCATCAAACAATAGCTGCATTCCAACCCTGACTCCAAACGTCCTTGGAAACAGGGCTGGTGGAGAATGGGAACAGAACTTTTTACTGCCGCCATGTTAGAAAGTACCAGTATAGTACTTGTGCATGTATACAACTAATTTGTGCAATATAAATATCAATATCTTCATTTATTCTTGATGTACGTTTAATCATTGTGTTGTATTTGTATTAAAAATGCAGCAATCACAAAAATTTGAATATTTTGCTCTGTGTGATAGGGGTTCATGTATATTAAATTCAAATTATGAGCTACAAATAGTACTTTCTATAAAGAGATATTGCAAGTTTAAAGGACAAGTCCACTCGAAAAATAATTTACTTTCAATAAAAGCAGAAAAATCAGACAAACCAATCAAAAAAAGTTTGAGCAAAATCGAATAACTAATAAGAAAGTTATGAATTTTTGAAAAAGTATGTAAAACTATGAAACAATGAGATTCACAGCACAAATTGCCAAGATGGTTATCAGTTTGTGACGTCATGTCCTCACAACTTATCAATTGCTTTATATAGTTTAATCCCATTAATTTCCCTTTTTATCCCCCAAAACTAGATTTCGCCATGCCTTTGCCCAGGTTATATGATTTGTATCATATTGCGTGCATGACATTTCCCAAAAACTTTTATGAATTTTGAAAAATTGATACTATTTTCTGAATATTGTATATTCATAATTATTGATTTTTATATAAATAGTTTATCAAAATTCAATTTTTCATGATTTAACTAGACAAAAATTACTTTTTATTTGTGCATCCACACAAAAACATATTACTAAAAATCTAACTTGGATACTGGTGTGAAGAAATAAGATTTTTAGGGTGAAAATAGGAAATTTATATTATCAATATAAAGAAAATAATAAGTGGATAGTGAGGACCATACGTCATAGACTCATGAGTGAGTTGCCAATTTGTGTAGTGATTTTCAAAGTTTTTCATGTCATTAAAAATTCATAACTTTCTTATTAGTTATCCGATTTTGCTCAAACTTTTTATTGGTTTGTCTGATTTCTCTGGTTCTATTGAAAGTAAGTTATTTTTGCAGTGGACTTGGGCTTTAAATACACTCTCAAATATCAATATTCTGATTTATTTGTGGTGTAGGTTTAATTATTGTGTTGTATTTTTATTGTAAATGCACCAATCACAAAAATTAAATATTATGCTCCGTGTGATCGGGGTTCCATGTATACTAAATTCAAATTATGAGCTACAAATAGTACTTTCTTTAAAGAGATATTGCCAGTTTAAATGCACTCTCAATAAATATTAATGTGACTTGTGAAAAGACTAGTCAATGCACCAGTGTGGGCTCGCACAAGATGGATTCTGTGAGCTAGGTTTTACCAAAGAGAGAGCTGGTATCTCTTTGGTTTTACGAGCACCAGCCATTATTTTCTTCATATCCTTCACCCGTTAACTCATAAAAATGAAGAGGAAAGTTTTTATTTTCCCTTTACAAAAATATTCAATTGTTCATGCACCCTAAATATGATTATTGCAAATATGTTTCTATATACATCCCCTCTATGGAAAATATCTATCCTGTCATCAACAACAGAGAAAATGAAAGTTAATGAAAGGTACAAATGTACGTCACAGTGTTGCAAATTTGTGTTTGACTGATCCCAACTGAAAAAAAATCATTACTTTCTTATTTTTAATCACAGCGTCGATCTGGCGCTGCTTAGTGGCTGCCGGGCTCACGATCAATTGGGCAAAGAGAATTTCCATTTTCGGTTTAATAAAATTTGGAGTAGACTTTAAAAGATTATTATTATTATTATTATTATTTGCTCAAAATTTCACTGACATATGTTCCTGTCATTTTCTGCTTCACTGAGTTAAAACCAACTTAATATCAAGGTGGACTTCAAGGATGATTATATACATTCTAGCTGCAAATGTGTGTATGGCACGGTTTCCTTTGCAATATGACTAACAAAAGTGGGAGAAGCTTGATGTTGGCAGATTCAGATTTTAACCACTATTTCAAAGGATTTTTTAACTAAATTATTTTGTTTCCTTTTATTGTATAAATGATTACCCAACTGTAGTAGAATTACAAGACCATATACAATTACACAACGTATTAGGTATATTGAAAACAGAATCATAATGCAATAGTTGTATTTCAAGTGTAAATGGTGAAATAAATAACTACTTCAGCTTAAACCCAAGGCTATTGTGACACAGAAAGAGGACCTCTAACGTGCCCCATTTGGGAATATCTGTCTCCTGGTTAAATTGACTTAATTGGGGACTGGTTCTCCAATTGACGAAACATGATGCATTTCAATTTGTCACCCACATGCTGTAAAGCAATCCAACTTGATTAAAACAAATCACCAAGGTTTACAGTAGATTCATGATCATTTCACAGACTTTTCTTTCTTTTATTGATGTACCATGAATGGCTAATGTCATTACTGTGGTATTGGGGCCTGATGTCTCTGCACCTGTGTCATTGCATGTTTGCAAATTATCAAAGATGGAATATTCATATTTACCCACAAAATGTAATCTATTAGTGGCAGATCAAGCACGGGATACAGGCATAGTGTAAAGTTATATTTGGAGATTGTAAAGTACTTTACAGATATACTAGTACTGCTACTGCTAATTCTACTACTACTTCTATTTCTGTGACTGCTACTTCTACTGCTATTGTACTACTGCTTCTGCTACGTACTGCTTCCGATTTTGCTTCTACTTCTACTACTACTTCTACTACTACTTCTACTACTATTACTTCTACTATCTCTACTGCTACTTCTAATACTACTGCTACTACTGATACAGCTACTACTACTGCTACTGCTGCTACTGCTGCTACTGATACTACTACTTAGTCTACTACTACTACTACTACTACTACTTCTACTACTACTACTACTACTATTTCTACCAATAATAATTTACGGAATACTGATCAGAGCACTGATATAACAAAAAGAACAAAATCTATTTGGAACAATAACATAATAACACCTAGTGGTAAACACGGTAGTTATCAATAAAAACAAAATCAGGTATAGTATTTGCAACAATACTGTAAAAGAAAAGGACATATACCCCATCCCGTCCCCTCCCCCCTCTCACTCATTCCTCCGTCTTATTTGAGTGGACATCACTGGGAATTTTCGTTGTTTCCCAAGAGGGTTTAGCCCTGGGGTGAAATAAGGGACAAACACCAAATACAAGTTTCACAAACTGGTCACTGGAAGCAAGTAGGGAAAGTGGGAAACACATTGTATGTAAAAAGTTGTAAATCTTGGAGATTGGTTCAGTAAACCAATACACATATGCATTTTCACATCATGAAATTTGAGTGTAAATTGAATTTAAAAAAATCCTACTCATGACTCAATACAACTTACATCCAATAATCCTATAGTTGCCTCCTATTATTGATGAGAAGTACACAACAGACTTTCAACTTGCATATAGTTTTATACAGTTGATCTCTAGAGCTATTGCAATCACTTTAATCTGAGTACACACTTGTTTTCTTTTCTCCATGAGTAAAATGTTCTATTCAACATTTTAATATGTCTAGAGTTTTCTCCCTTCATCTTTTATTGTACCTAATGTCATTTTGGAACTCGGAAACATTCGAAAGGTAGGAAACCATCATATGATCTTTCACTGTTGAATTGTAACTTGATATTTATGTTTAAAGGGGGAAATGCAATTGCAAAAAACTCCATGGGAATTTGGTTGTATTTTATTGTTATTTTCCATGTAATAGTGTAAAAGTTGAAATAAATTGCTAAAACAGTATTTACCTTTTTGACGACATCTTCTCTCCCTCACTTGCTCTCCTTTTCACCCCTTTCCTTCCCTCGCTCTTGGTCTTGCGCTTTCGATGCCATAGAGGGCACTTGTTACCCAGCTTGCATTGCCCAGTCTCGTTGAATTCCGCACAATCCAGGGTGTGTTTATTTTTACACTAAAAATAAAGATTATTTATAAACATCAATTCATTTAATCCACTTTTCCTCTTTTCAAAGGCCAGGTACATATTTTGTAGATTCTTCAGTAGCTCAGAATCCCCTAGAAATGATTAGATCAGTTTTTATATTAAAGGTAATACAAAGTTTTGGTATGGGCCTTATGGGGTCATGAATTTGGTTCAAATGAAAATATAGGAAGCATATACGATCCTACAATATTCAGTGATTGTTGTCGCGGTCGATATCGACTCTAAAGTTATGAACTTGTAAATAATTAACAATTTATGTTGAATAGCTCCCTCTCAAGGTCAAGATATTAATTAAGCTATAAAACAATGTTTATTGACTAAAATCGACCGATAAGCTATTCTCGTTCGGAAATTATATACCACAACTACATACTCTGAGGTTTTCATGGTCGCAGCTACCATTGTACGGCCGTAGGAGCTATTTGAAATTTATCAACATTTACCGGGAGCACCAGTAAATCTTTATATTAAATTTTTCTCGAAAGCAGAAGTGTTTTAGGATCTAAAATTTCTGGTGTTTTTAATACAACCACAGGGGCATCCAAATAAATCTAAATTGTAAAGAATCACTATCCACCCATATTTTCAAAATTTCCCAAAACTTTGTAATACCGGTGACTCGGTAACATTGTTGAAGGTTGATGAAAAAATTGCTTAATTTTTGTATAAAATGTTACTTACTATATTCCTTCTACTGTATTACTAACCCTCTGACATGCAAAAAATCCTGAAAAAATCTCAAAACCACAAAGATATCTATGATTTTCTTTGAAGGCGTCATTGTACGACACCCTCTAACAGTGATTAACAGTAAATTCTCCCAACCATTTTTGAATTTTCTCAACCGTTTTTCCATGAAAAAAAGACATAAAACAGGCTATAAAAAATCTGTCAGCACTTAAATGTCTGGAATGGAATGTCAAGCCATTTTATTGCTTTGTGACGATTTTCATTCACCTAAAATGTAATTAAATTGTAATACTATAGTTGGGAGAATTAAGGAATCGATCAGATCAGTTCTTCCCAATTTGTACCATGAATAATGGTCCGTTTTCACTCAAATTTTCAGATTATCTTTAATTGTACATCTAGCATTGAAGTCACTACCTTAACACCACTATCTCTCATCTGAACAATGTTACTAAGTCCCTTTAATGACTATCACATCTAGATTTGTATGATTGGCTAAAAATTATTTTCTCTTTGACAACTTTTAAATTAAATTGTAATCATTAGAAAATCATTAAAGAAGCCATAATTCCTATTCAACAAATATATATGTGTAAATAGGGATTATAATACTATTAAATCTGTTCAGTTCCAGAAGGGCATTCACTCTGTGTTTAATGTGACTTATTGTCCATTCGGATTCCAAACAGACGATTCATAAACTATGATACATCATTATCCTACATTATCAGAAAGTCTTTGAAATCGGATCATGCACCAATCAACATACAACACAAGACTGAACAGGGACTGTCTCACCTTGGCCCCACGAGGGCAGTATCCATGGAGGAATTCCTGACACACCTCTGCCTTCTTGCTGACCTTGACATGAGAGTAGGGGCAGTCGTCACGGTTACACACCCCTTTCAGGAAGTACACACATACTGGCATCTGAGCAAGATAAAAGACAAATATTCATTCATTGGTTAGAAAACTCGCTATCCACTATTTAAAGATAAAGGCGAGTTCTGGTCATCCGATTGCATTGTGAAAGAAAAGGTGTGGAATGGATCAGAAAAAGTTGATCATGTAGCATGTACATGTACGTATGGGTGTGTACTGCAACGTTCTGGAGTCATCAAAATCATAATAAATTTGGTCCAGTCTTGGTAGAGTAACAAGCACTGTACACAGAAAGATGTATATGGGACTACACAAATGGTGTCAGGCTACTAACCTTGATTTCCTAATCTTTCTATGCTCATTATTCAGCCAGTATACATTTTCTACCAAAATTGTTAGGCAAATGACATTTATTTGTAATCTTGAACATTCAGTGTAATTTTCGTTTGATTCTGTGAGAATTCATTTTCTTTTTTTTTTAACCAGAACTCACCTTTATCTTTAAATCTGCAAAGTTTCCCTTTTTTCACATGTATTTAGCATGTTGTGTATACTATGTAGGGACTAGTTTTCAAACAGTGTTTTGAAATTATACATAATTTTGTATAATAATAACATCGGGAAGAGGCCAGTACTATGTAACATATATTTTAACAAGAAAAAATATATATATGGGAAATTACATCCAACTTTGTTTTGTCCATTTGTTGAACAGGCATAGTAAATAGGAAAACCCCAAAGGAAAACTACATGTAGATACTAAATATGATCATTTTATTAACAATTTCCAATATCTCTTTTTAATTATCCTAGCAAATCTTCAGTCGCAATTTAACCGCTTCCAATTTTACTTTAAAATGTTCTAATAGTACCTTCCAATGAAAATAATATTGGTGATGCAAGTGAGAGAAATCACAGTTCACCAAAGGCCTATAAAACTGACAATGTCAAATAATTAATTTACCAAACTAATTTACCAAATATATCAAATAGTAGGTGGTTTCCGGCAAATTTGTTATCATCATGTATTATTCAAAACATATTCTTTCACATGATTGGTAATAAGAGCTTCCATTTCATTTTTTGAAATTGGTGCGTTTCCAATACTGGTCTTTACCTTTAAACTGTTTTTCACATAAAATATAAAGCTTGTTGTGTTGTGTATACTAGGGACTAGTTTTACAACAGTGTTTTGAAAACGATACTTTCCAGAAGTATTCACATCATTTCACACATCACACATACTACACCAGTTTTTTTATAGTATGAGGTGGTGCCAGCCATACACTAAATAAAGAATAAGAGCAAAAAAGTAACTGTAAATTCAATTTCTGGACACATTGAGAACACATTATTCTACCTGCTGTTTTTGGTTCTTTCTCTTTGCAGACCATAATTTCACACGGCTTTACGGCTTAATTCCATAACTGATTAGATAAAGCTGTATTGTCAAAACATTTGGACGCTGGCCAAATTTCCAGACAGAAACAATGTCAAGTTTCCCATCTAACTTTAGCTGTGTTCACACCTACAGGCTTTTGGTTTTCCAGAACTTAATTATCTGGATAAGAGACCTGAGTAGCATTGCTCTGTCAGTATGAAAATCTTCCAGAAAATGTTGTTAAAAGTTTACTTTTACTGGCACTTATATCGTTGAATTTTGAATATTCACAAGGAGAGAATATATTTTTGATGTGCATGTCAGCTTCCAATATATGAATTCAAACTTACACATGTAACACTTGGTGAAAGATCAGTTTAAAGTTAAGCTCACTAAAGTGTTTAAGATGAAAGTCTCAATATGTCTCTTGGATCGACTCTATTTGATAAGCAGAGCTATTAAATCAAGCGTTTTTTTTTTTTTTTTTTTTTTTGGGGGGGGGGGGGTACAAACTACAGTGCCTACACTTTATATGCTATAAATTAAGTCAAAAAAGCTTGTACTGTATTCTCCTAATGCTATCTAAGCTACAGTGTACAACTGCCACAGACAAATACTAGCAAGTAAAAAAAACAAAAACTTCTTCACTTGGTTTGGTTGCTAGGTTTGTGCTAAGAATTCATGGTATGTTTGTATTTATAACCAAGCAACCACAGAACCAACATTTTTAAATGCTAGGGACTTGGTATTGAGGATTAATGCTTTTGCTTTTGATCTCCCGGAAACAAGACCACTGCTCTACCACCGAGCCATTCTGTCTCTTTCTGCCCGTTGTGTACTGATGCGTTTTTTTTAATTTAATTTTTTTTTAAAGTAGTTACAGATATTGGTGTTACATTCAATGTGTATATTTACAGGAAATTACTGCGTTATTAATTTTTTCATATTTTTAAAAAGTAGTTACAGATATTGGTGTTACATTCAATGTGTATATTTACAGGAAATTACTGTTCACACTTTTAACATCTCGGTTTGCTGAAGCTTTAGAGATAGTGTGCAGGAAGTCGAATTTCCATACCTTGTATTTCCTGAAAATTGGCTGTTGTGTGAACATGACTTGTGGCCTAAGTTCGCCTAACCTTGTCATGTGACACAGACATCTCAACTTGTCTTGTTTATACAATCAAACTCATTTAGGAAATCCAGTAATGGCAAATGACGTTTCCGCTGGCGAATTAATCAGGGCTCTTTTATTTTTTCCTTTTTTTCGTCTACACTTTCCTATTTTCACTTCTGGTCGTTGAGTACCGTATGTAGGGTGACATAAAATTATTTGGTTGATTGGTAGAACCTTGAACGCTGAGCTCTGTTTCCCTTTCGGTGGTGGTTCAAGTGCAGTGCGCTTGCATCAAGGTCATGTGACTTGCACGTGATAGTGGAGTACTGTTTCTGCACAATTTCTCACACGTTTATTATACATGTAGTCATTGTTTTCAAAATGTCCATAAGTGTTTTTATTAAAACAGATTTGAACAAAAAGAAATTATAAATTTCCATTCACAATTTCTCACACGTTTGATATACATGTACGGGTAGTCATTGTTTTCAAAATGTCAAAAAGTGTATTTATTAAACAGATTTGCACAAAAAGAAATGATAAAGTCCAATTCATATATCTATTCAAAATGTAAAGATCCACTTATACTCTGTACTATCTATTCATTTAAAAATAAGTAGTAACTGACACCATACATGTACAGTGAACAACTAAATTATAAATATCCCATGTAAATCTGATGGTTTTTGTGTTTTTCGTAACTCAAGAATGAAAGTTGGATTGGTTGAAGTAGGGTCTTTGTATTTATGTCACCTTCTCAAGAAACATAAATTAGGAAAAATCAATTTGTACACATACTGACAAAATTACAAAATTTGGTAAGGTTATAAATAAATTAGTTGTTAATTGTATGTACATGTCTGTCTCTTCTCTCTGTCTCTCTGTCTCTCTGTCTCTCTCTCTGAAATGGTGTGTTCCCCCTGAGTGCTTCTTTCCTTTCCAAAATCTTCTTTTTCACAAAGGCAACTTTTCAATTGAGAGACTGAAACGGTTGGCAACATAATTTCCTAATTTTGTTCTCATCAAGCCTTGAATAGTCTGTACTATGTTGATGAGAGTGGTTGCTTCCATAGAATATAAAACAAGAAAATGGTGAAGAATAATATTAAGCCGGCGCTAAAAAGCGAAGCAGATGCACGCAATCAGTTACAATGTGAGCAGAAACAGTATAAACATCCTATGATCCTATTCATGTCAATCGAATCCTGACAAATATTCAATAGGTTTATTTTCACCCTGCTTCAGCTGATATTCTGTTTTTTTTCAAACCCAACTCACAATGAAATGAATGGTTAGCATTGCCTTTTAAAGGTAAAGACCAGTTTTGGAAATGCCCCCCTCTCAAAAAAATGAAATGGAAGCTCTTATTACCAATCATGTGAAAGAACATGTTTTGACTAATACGTGATGATACAAATTTTGCCAAGAAACCGCCTACTAATTGATATATATGGTAAATTATTATATCTATTTGGTCCGGATAGATATCGCGCCCGTGTCGCGTAGTCATATATACATCTTTCTGTATACCGTGCTTGTAACTTTACCAAGACTGGGCCAAATTTCTTATCATTTTGATGATTCTAGAACCTCGCAGTACACACCAATACTTATATGCTAGATGATCAACCTTTTTTGATCGACTCCACAACGTTTCTTTCACAATGCAATCACATGACCATAACTGGTCTTTATCTTTAACCATGTAAAATATGGTTCTAGAATACCACAATGTGTAAATGCAAAGAACAAGAAGTGCAAGTCGCCTGCAACTTACTTTTAAGATAAAGTTGAGTTTTTGTCAGGCAATTGCATTATGAAAGAAACGGTGTGAAATCGATCAGAAAAGTTGATCATGTAGCATAAAAGTACTGCAAGGTTCTGGAGTCATCAAAATGATAAGAAATTTGGCCCAGTCTTGGTAAAGTAACAATCATGGTACACATAAAGATGTATATGGGACTAAACAAACATGTGGAATAAAAAGCGGACCTCATTTGTAAGCTGTTAACTTGTCATATCTAGAATATGAAGGCATTTGAAGAGCCATGCTTTTCAGGAAACATTTTTTCTCTAATGTTCTTCCACACTTGCATAATAACAATGATAACGCTCACAAAGTGTTTTTTATTTCTCCCCAGAACTCAACCTCTTATATATAAAGTGTTATACTTTGGAAAGACAGATATAAAGTATATAAATGAATTACTCATACCCTTTCAAAGTTTTGTCATTTTTCAGTACCGTTTTGTTTAGAATGTGACATATTAAAACTTACATCTATTCAACAAAATATTCAACAAAGGAGCTAATTCAACCAGACCACCTTTAATTCTTGAGTTACGAAAAAAGAAAAAAGGGGTATTGATAATTTAGTTATTAACTGTATTTACATGTACCTAGTGTACAGTAACTGATCAACAGTCCACTGTTTCAAAATCCCTGGTATTGATTGTGTACAAGCTAGTGATGTATGTCCACAACTATACTGTAATTCTCACATTGGTGCCAGGAGTGAGTTTTGACATAATAATAATAATAATAACGTTTTATTTACCCAGGGTAGCCACTTCATAACATAATATGTAATTACTACCCTTCTCCAATCTAATATGCTGAGTGCCTAGCTAGAAGGCAGAAGGTCCCATTGTTGTGCACAACAGTGTAATGAGGTACCGAGTACACTCCCACTTCTCCCAGGCTTACAAGCGAATACTCGAATATTCGGATGCCATGTTTTTTAATAAATATTTTTAACTTTTTGGATTTTTTTAAATTTTGTTTTTGTTTTGATTTTTGATTTTTTTTTGCCACCACCATACCACTGGAGCAGTATCCCAAGTCCATTGCTGAAAACGCATGCAATTTTACTTTGAGTTGCAGTTGAAGGCGTCGATTTAATAATAATAATAACAGTAAACAATGCTGTTTCAAAAACCAAAGATGGCAGAATAATCCATTTTCCTTCGAATCCAAACAGAAATCCGGACATTTCAGAGCTACCAAGTATCACGCATTAGGCGTGACATCACGCATTTCGAGGGTCTGGAAATGCTCTCACGCACGACGCCCGCGCTAGATTTTGAAAAAACGCTATACCTTATACGTGTGTTATACCCTCGCCCGCCCCCTCGCCAAGCGCTCGCCCGTCGAATCATGCCAATGTCACGCATTGCTGATATTTGAACTTGGCGTCTCTGACATTTGGTCCCAGTTTCTGAGTGGTGAGTTTGACAATGCTTGAGTTGGGAAACATTTTTACCAACGGTACCAACGGTACCATGCCAGCGGCCGCCGCTCTCCCTGGCACGGCTAAGCGTCGGCCTGGACAGTGCCAGGTGACCGGGATTTTTTTCTTTTTTTTCTTTTCTTTTGCGGCCGAATATTTGAGTACGAGAAATCATACTCGAGTAGTTGTCAACCGTGCGGGTACTCGAGCATTCGACTACTCGTCGCAGCCCTACCCTAGTTATAAGTCTTTGGTATGAATCTGCCAGGGTTCTAACCACTGAGCCACCATGGCGCATTGTAAATATTCACTACTACTACTACTACTACATCACAGTGTCGAAAGCCTTGGCTAAGTCAAGAAGAACTATTGCTAAGCATTCCTCATTCTTCTTTGTAATGCTTTGTAATGCCTTCTTTATATAAATCATGACAATGCAACTTGTGCCTCATCATGTTAGCTTACTCTATTTTTGATTTTGTGTCAAAATATCTTTTGTCTGCAGAAACACTTTAGGAATAGTTTTAAAAAAAGAGAGATAAAAAAGGAGTTTTTCTCACTGCAATATAAAGACTTCTTTGCTTTGATACCAGAGATATATTTATTTCCAAATTTTCCAGAGCTCTTTGAAAGATATCAAGATATTTTCAAATCATTTTCTGCTCCTGTGTAACTCATTCTCTGTCCCCCCCCCCCCCAACAAAAAAAAAGTAATAATAATGGTATTCAAATTCAAATTATTATTCACCTAAGCTTACTATCCAATACGATTTCACCAATGAGTGCATAAACATTCATTTTGCATTTTGCAAAGCAAAATATATACTGGTACTTCAGAGTTTTATAATTGCAGATTTAGAGTAAACAAACATGTTTGTCACGTTGATCTGAAATTATTCTAAGAAAATGAGTTTGATTTCCAAATTTCTATGCTCCAGATTTCCATTGAAGGATTAGTTTTCCTGTCTAGTTAAGGTCTGTATGAAATATTTCATATTTTCATATTTTCTAATAATTTTCTCAGATCAATGAACCTGATACATGTACACTTGTACCCTACGAATGACTGGACTTATTCTTAACTGAAACACAGATTCACATTATAAGGTTGTAAGTGCCATCATCAACAGAGCTTCTGCTGATATTTACACTGACAGATCATTTGTGGAGTTTTGTCATCAAAAGAGTTTTTTCTGGTAAGCTGACAATCTGAAAAATGGATGATAAAATACACAATATTTCACACCTTCATCTATCAAAACAAAACCTTTGCAGTTTGTATTCTGCAGATTTATTTGAGAAAATTTTATATAATCAAGAAAGGTAGATACATGGGTTTATAAATTGCAGTTTGGTCTACAGCCAGTTTTTCTACTACCCATTGGCCTATTACTCATTTAGACTAATTTCCATTTGGTCTAATTCCCAGTTTTTCTAATGCCCATTTTGTCTACTATCCACATGGTCTAATAATCATCAAATATGTAGACCATATGGGAATAGACTAATTGGTTAGTGAACGAACTGGTTGTAGACCGAACGGCAATCCACCGATACATGTATCTAATCAATATAATTTTTTTAGTTCACACAACTCACTTTATCCTTGGAGGCTTTGTGAGAGAATGGACAAGAACCATCTGTCTTCTTACAGGTGCCTCTCAGGAATCTAAATAAATAAGAGAAAGTTTAAGGATTCAAATAAAACATGGTGTTATATGAAAAATTAATAAGAAAATCTGGACCCGTCTAATAAACTGTTGATATTAAGCGTGACTTATTTGCGATTGATATCAATCGCAACTATGTACATAAGAGATAGGAGACTGAAAACTTGTGATTGATTACAGGAATTGTGATTGATTTGGATCAATTGCAACTCTTTATAAGACGAGGCCCTGTTACGACTTGCATTGCATTCTGCTTTTTATATGGCGCTCAATACATCAATACAATGATGTGCCTTAGTGCTTTTACAGATATATTATTACTCCGGTCATCAGATTCAGGCTTACCCGCACACAATGTATGCACATTTTCCACTCCCTGGGGAGCATTCCAGCCAGTCGCCATATTACAAGCACACACTTGCTCGTCCAGCCACATGAGCTTTCGCATCCTACAGGGTACCAATTTAACACCTGGGTGGAGAGTAGCAAGTGCAGGTAAATATCTTGCCAAAGGATATTAGTGCCGTGTCGGGATTCGAACCCTCGACCTTCGCATCTCCAGTCAAGCGCCTTTAACCACTTGACCATGACACTCCCAGAATGTGATTTTGACTACATCTTTGTGAGTCAGTTTATATTGTGATGCTCCAAGCAACCTGCATGATAACAAAGACTGACCTTGTGACAATTTCAAGGAAAGCGTTGCCATTTTGAGGGAAAAAAGGTAATCTCCTATATCATTGTTCAGCCCTTTAGAGATTTCTTTCCTCGGTACGGTTCTTTCTCATCATATACAATAGAATTTCTGTCGAGGTGTAATTGGGTACCTGGGCCCTGTTTCATAAAACTTGATATCAATAACAAGTTAGAAGCTACTGTTATAAGCTACTGAAATCATGGCATCTGTTTGGCTGAGAGCAAATTCGTCATAGAAATTTAGCACTTGTTTAATAGATGACAAGTTTTATGAAACTGGCCCCTGATGTGCCAGAGCTCTCCATATTTGGCCGCTTGGCCATTTTTTAAATTTATTTATTTATTTAATTTAAAATAGTTTATTTCATTAAAAAACATTCGCGGCCCGAGAGCCGAATTGCAGTTTCTTTTACAAAGTATACATCAGTGACAAAGTAAAATTACACGTAAAACATTATGCATGGTAGCATTATGGTAGTAAAATTGGAATTCTTTTGTACATATGATATATAATTGTGCTTCAAGGACCTTGGCAAATTGCTTGGTACATGTACAGAAATTCGAATTGTATTACCATATTTGCAATAAAATTATATATTGAACTTATACAATATATGAATAGTAATACATTTTTTATATTCGAAAGAATTAAATGACCATACAAATAATATTGAAGCTCGCTGGGAGCAGAGCCATTGAATACGAGAGTTTGGCCAACCCGGTTAGAGTTGGACACAATATGGCAACTAATGCTTTGATGGGCAAGCACAAAAGAACATTCGCCATGTTGTGAGCACGTGAAAACAAGTTGGCCAAACTCTGTGTACAGATGGCTCTGGCAGGGAGTGTCACTGTGTGCCCTCGAAGCCAACGTCATTTTTAAATTCCACTTAGCAGAGATGCCAACCTTCATCAACAAAAAAAAGTATTCTTAAGAGCAAAAAAATGTATTTAAAAAAAAATCTCTCACCTTACATATCGCCCAATCGAGCAGCTCCAAAAAACGGCTGTACCACGTTTACGTACCCGGATCGGAGCGCGACATGCATACAGTACACGAGGGTTGTTTTGTAATGTGCGCAGTTTGGGGCTCGTATCACCGTCCTACTTGCATCGTTCGAAGACATAGGTGTATAATAAACTTACGACACAAAGCCCATGAGCGGAAATTAAGAAAAACGTCCAAAAAAATAAATATTTATATATATTGTTTTAACATAGCAAACATACTGTACTGCCGTACTCATAGCAAAAAAACAGAACAAATACGGCAAAAACGGAACGGTTGGCATCTCTGACTTAGGCAACAAGGACTAAAAACAGGATCCTACTTACTGCGTGCAAACAGCCACCTTCTCTGGGTCATGGATGTAAGGGCACTTGTCCCCTCGATGGCATCTTCCGTAACGGTTGTAGAACTTACAGTATGGTTGGCTCTTCAAGTCCTTGTGGCCTCTCTGGATCTTGCCCTGTATGGTCCGACGCAGGACACGACTGATGGGGATAGACAGAGGATAAAATGATAATGAATAAGACATATAACAATGCAATAGGCAATATCAATAATATGACTACTGCTACTACTACTACTTCTTCTTCCATTACTTTTACCACTACTATTTCTACCGCTATCGATGATAGAATTTCTACTACTACTACCACTACAATTCCATCACCAACACCACCACTACTAATTCTACCACTTCTAAAAGAAAGATACATTAAATCTGAAAGAAATAAGAAAGTTAGTGAACTTTCAAAAGTTGTAATGTTTATATGTGTGGGCACTTCTTATTGGCTGGATGGGTAATGTAATGGCACAGCACTCTCTTCACCCTCTCTCTCTTCCCGCCTCCTCTCCTCCTTTTGTAAGGCCGGTATCATTTCAAGCTCTGCTTACGATATCGGTCTTCTGCATTCTCCCCTTTTCTTTCTTTTCAAATACGATTAATTGTACTATTGATTATTTATATTATTTATTTATATGAATTACTACTTGTATTACTTATCATTATATTGCTAAAATGTATTCATTGTTATTTTTGTTTTTGTTTATGGAAAATGCAGAAATAAAAAACTTGAAACTGAAACTGAAACTTAGTTAGGCCCATGCTGTTACAAAGAGCCGGACTACATTCCCATTTGTTTCTAAGGCAATGTGAAACTGCAACTGAAGTGATCCTTAAAGATAAAGACCAGTTATGGTCATGCGATTGCATTGTGAAAGAAACATTGTGGAATCGATCAGAAAAGGTTGATCATCTAGCATATATTATTAGTGTGTACTGCAAGGTTCTGGAATCATCAAAATGATAAGAAATTTGGCCCAGTCTTGGTAAAGTTACAAGCACTGTACACAGAAAGATGTATATGGGACTCAGCGACACGTGTGTGACACGTGCGCTTTATCTATCAGGTCCAAATAGATATAATATTTCACTAAATACATCAATTAGTAGGCGGTTTCTCGGCAAAATTTTTATCATTACGTATTAGTCAAAACATATTCTTTCACATGATTGGTAATAAGAGCTTCCATTTCAATTTTTGAGAGGGGGGCGTTTCCAAAACATGTCTTTACCTTTAATTTCTAATGAAACTACATGTTGGAAGGAGCTGTTGGGTGTCCATATCAGGATGACTATACAGAAGGCAATCCAATCGAAACATGGAAAACTCTCACCAAAAAAAAAGAGGCACATAAAAGCAGAAATACAAAGCATTGTGGCGTGCGCCTGTAATCCAGCTAAAATGGAAGTTACAAACGGATTCAGCTGAGGACGCAGGTTCGAAACCGAGTCACGTCTTTCGGACGGTGACCTTAAAGGTCGGTCCCTAGACGTAAATAATCAAATCTGATTGATATACGTCTGTAAAAACCCAATTACACACACACAAGTGGTAGTGTGGTACATCAACTTACTTTGCAACCCACTGCGTACTGGACAACTTCATTGCACCCTGCCTCTGGTACACCCTGTGCGCACTGGCAGTCCATACACTAGAGAGGGAGCCCTGCTTCCATCTTGTATTTGATGGCCATCTGTGGGCAGATGATGATGCTGGTAGGATAGGAGAAGAACCCGAGATTCTCCTGAGACTCTTCCCTGATCTACTCTGGTGGTAGTGGACCCCCTTCGCTACCACTACAAGGGATCTTGAGTGCTTCTGGGATGGGCTGGGTAGAGTTGCTGCAACAATAAAAGAAGACAACCATGGATTAAACCTACTTACATTATTGAGATTATTTTAATGTTTTATAGGGTGAAGAGATTTGAAAATCAGCTGGTAACACATACAAATATACATTCATATCCCTTTCTCATAATCAAGAGATCTACAATGTACATCTCCTAAAACTGCAAATTTAACATACAACACTGAAATGATCCACATTTTTGGAGATAATTTCTTGTAATTATTAGTTGAAAATTAAATTGTTGAAATGAAAAAAATCTATAATTTCCTTACCTCACACTCTTACCAACTTGCTTCTCTATTTTTTCTGCTTCAATTAAGGTCTTCATTCTACAGCATGGATCTTGAAAATTACCCAAACCAACAAATAAACTAAAGAAATAGGTCATTGTACTACAATGTACTGCTCACATGCTGATTTCCTGATAAGTTTTGTCCTGGTTTTCTTGAGAAGCGGTTGCTTTGGGGTGAGGCCCATCAAGGGTGAGTTGTGGTGTTGAGAGTTGATGAGGCGGAAGCGTGTGCGGAGTAAGACCGGCGTGTGGGTGAGGACAAAATGCATCCTCCTGTGCGTATGAATTAGGAGAGAAAGAGAGGGAGATAGAAGGAGAGAGAGAGAGAGAGAGAGAGAGAGAAGGGGGGGGGTAGAGTTTATGTCATTCCATATTATTATGTCTGCCTTTTATACTTTTTCACTTCTGAATAAGGAATCAAACATTTTATACAGCATTTTCCCATGAAGGGTACAAAGGCCTCTTGGTCATAGGAATTTCTTTTTCTTTTTTCTGCCCCGGCACTCTGGGGAAAATGGTTGAAAATGCACTCTTGATTCCTATTACATGTAAATAATGATTATATTTCAATTGTGCTTCACGCTATTTACTTTGTACTTTGTGCTACTAATAATAATAATAAGAATTAGATAGTCATTAGTCAGTGTGCAACTGTGCGATATTGTGTTCAATAATTTATTTGAGAGTTAAATCAGGAAGGTGAAAGGATAATTTTTTTGTAACCCATCAGCAAGCTATGCCATATAGGAAAGAATAACGTGAATAAAACCTTGGTCTGTCCCTAAAAAAAAATCATATAAGAATCACAATTTTGTTTTCATCAACCCTGAAAGGACAGGATTTTCTTGTTTGTTTTCATTTACCACCCCAAAACTGTGGTCATTGAGTAGGCCTACCAGGGACCCATTTCACAAAGCCTTTTTTCAAAGACAAATGACAAAAATCAGTGACAAATCTGCTGATAACCAATCAGAAGCAAGGATTACAGTAGCTTATAACAAAAAATATCATTTGACAACGATGACAAGTTTTGTGAAACGCCCCCCAGATATTGTGTAAAATCTACACAACACCAAAGAGCAAATAGTATTTGATTGAAGACATGATTTGTATATGTAATGTAGTGTAGCGTAAAAGGTTTTTGAGGTACAGAGTTTGGAGGGGTAATTTCCTGAGCTTGATAGGGAACAAGTTAGATATAATGTAACTTTCATTAGGAATGTTACATACCTGCGCATAAAGGTATCTGGAGTGGCGGGCTGGGGAGGAGTCGGCTTCCTGGCTTGCCACTTGAAAGGGGAGGAGTTGGATGATTGCTTTGGGGGCGTCTTCCGAGGAGTCCTGTTGGAAACCTTCCGCATCTTAAACCGACTCCTGACAACCGCTGTCCCTCTAGGCCGACGATCTGTAAACAAAGAATACAAACAATAGGACGCAAATCAATTCATATGATTGGCAGAGAACATCATTTATGAAGAAAATTAAAAGCTCAACATACATGTAGATTTATTGTGTAAAAAAATATTTAGTATTTACTTTTAAGTTTTGTGACAATTAATGTGTCAAATAATTTAAAGCCACATCCGTAGGAAAGAGTGCACTAGAGCCTTTTTGCACAAGAAAATACCTATTAAAAAATAATAAGTTCTGATATTTTTGCAAGTCTTTTTGAAAGCTATATCTTTATGTTTGAAATGTGGTTAAATCAATTCCAAAATAACTAATCTCCATCTGGGTACACTATTCCCATTAGGATTTTTTTTTAATTTTTACATTGCTCCAATACCTAACTTTGTTCTAAAGAGTTTCAACAAGGCATCTACTTATTGTTGATATAAATTGTTAGCAATGATTACCTATTTTATGCCTTGACTGCTTTCTAGTCGTAGTTGAAGTTGAGGCCGTCTTTGGTGTGTTCTTATGAGGGAGCTTCATTTTTATCCTGTTCAGCTTGAGCTGTGAACGGTGAGGAATAACGATGGCAGGCTTCACCGCACTTCCCAATGCAGGTGGGTGACCTTTAACCTTCTTGTATCTTGTGTTGATGGCAATTTGCTGCTTGTGCGGAGATAACGAAGATGTTTCAGGATGCTTCTGGGAAAGGTCACCAGGATGTGAAGACGACTTGATGAGCTTGTATCTACTTATCTTCACATCGCATTTTCGCACACTAGTTTTCTCTGTTGACTTCATAGCAGATGTACCAACAGAGTTCCTATGATCAACTTTATGTCGAGAAATCAAAGACGAAGTTGATGCAGTTGACAACTGCTTCTTCATTTTGTACCTTGTTCTAATAACTTTTACCTGAGGAGAAGAGATTTGCGTCATAGTATTTAATCCTGTGTTGAGATTATTCATTCCAGTCCCAATCTGAGCTCCAACTTGGACATTTTTATTCTGCATAAGGCTGTCTGCACTCTCCACATTTGTTTTGTTGATATTTTTCACATGACTAGAAGGTACCTTTTCTGACTTCACCTTTGGAGCCACCCATTTATAATCACTGCTTGTGGCTGCAGCACTACTTGCAGTTCCAGCTGCATTCTTTTCAAATTTGGAGTCTTTCTGTTCCTCTTTTGTATTGCTAGGTTTCAGAATAGATCCCTGATTATTCCCGACTTTTTGATTGCCATCAAGTGGAGCCTTAATTTCAGAGTTTGTATGTCTTACATTAATAAATGCGGCTTTTCTGATGCCAGCAGTGGATACAGATTTACCATCCTTCAATTGAGTTCTGGCATCTTTCAATCGTGCAATATCCCCAAGGCATTTGTCCAATTCTTTGGAAAGAGTGGCAAGGACCTTAGCGTTGGGACGCTCTGCAGGCTGCTTCTGAGGTCGAACAATTCTAGTGGACTGCTCTGGCAAGATTATTTTAGTAGCTGTATCGGTACTTGTCTGGGCTTTTGAAAGAGAAGGAGAGGGCTTGACAACAATGGTTTGTTTTCCTACATTCCTTGATAAACCATGACCGACATCAAGGTTGGCAACCGGTTTCAAAGCAATTGTAACACTTGTTTTCTGAGATGTGGGTATTACATCTCTTCTGTTATTGCTGTGTCTGTGTGACTCCGATGAACTGCCTGCCAGCTCAGGTTTGACTGATGTTGCTGTTCTTGAGGGAAGACCTTGCTTTGACGAATCAGTTTTACCTATCCCTTCTGACTTGACCAACATAGGTTTACATGATGGAAGGTCTGCTTTCGAATTTTCTGAAGATGTCTTTGTGGTTTTCAATAATGATTTGCTTCCTTGAGGGGGTATCACTATCCTCCTTGCCTGGACAATTTGCTTTGGCGCTGGACGTTGACCGATCGCTGTTTCTGAAGATTGCTTCTCCTCCTTGCAAACATCAGCTTTACCTTTGCCACATGAGGCATTCTTACCCCTCTCAATTGCTGTTCCGTGCACATCCTTTGAAACATATTTGTATCTTGTGGCTGAGGTAGTCAAAGGGTCATCACGCCTTTCTTTCACTTTTTTCCAAGTTAAGCTGTCCTTTGAGGGAAGACAACTAGGATCTTGTGACCTTTGACCTTGCTCGTGTGAGGCAGAAGTTTTGGAAGACCGGGACGATGAGCTTGGCTCTTCCTTGGTCCATGAAAACTGGTTTGAGCTGTATCTTGATGCATCATGGTTACTCTCTTTAGCAGCAGGCTTCTCTTTATGTTTACTTATCAACCCTGCAAAAAAGAAAGAAGCATACAGGACCATGAAAATGATCAAATAATTAAGTACCAGTAAAACCTCAACTTATCATTTTCTCTCTCTTTTATATGTTTCCCTGATTAGAAAAGTTATGCCTTTTTGTTTTAGATCTACCAGTGGTAGGCAAATTCATGCAAAAAAATATATTCA
Organism: Strongylocentrotus droebachiensis; assembly: GCA_035222895.1. Classification (NCBI taxonomy): domain Eukaryota; kingdom Metazoa; phylum Echinodermata; class Echinoidea; order Camarodonta; family Strongylocentrotidae; genus Strongylocentrotus; species Strongylocentrotus droebachiensis. The sequence goes on along the minus strand of JAVYIG010001080.1, from coordinate 291,305 downwards.
AAAAATTGACTTGAAAACACATCAAACAATTAGTCTGAACCGAGTCAGGAGCAAATTTGAAGAAATTATATTTTTAAATGTTGTAAAACCAAAGATATAAGAAGAAAACTGACCAAGTATCTGTACTAAAAATCGTACATGTAAAATTGGTCGTATACATTCGACAGCTGAAAATGACGCGCACGGTTGCATTATGTGCGTTCTCGAATCCAAATCATACCTCACACACACAGTCTCGCCATACCGCGAATGGTCCGTCGTGGGGAGCTAGCCGGCTGAGAGTTTGCAGCGATACCAACGCAGCTTCGGAGCTACGCAGAGCGCCATTTTAGCGGGACTCAGAAAGGTTCGCGGTGGGAAGGCAGCGGCCTAGCTTTTTGCCCAAACAACGCTAGATCGGCTGCTGGCAAAATGAAAATAACTACGATCGAGAACATCGTCGGTTTCTTAACTTTTCAGTGAAATAATTCTGAATTCTAATTGAGACTATATAATAAATTAAATCGACAAAGAAACCTCGGTAGAACTCTTATAACTATATAAAAGCTTGTTTATTTCTTCATTTGACATTTTGTTTTCGACCATTTTTTCGTGCGCGAGTCAATGCAAACTATGTATTACCAAACTTTCAACACGCAAGGAACAGGGAACACTCGCGGACCTCGTATCAAATGCGTTGCAAAAAAAAATTCAAGGGTGATTTTGAAGCAGTGAAGAATATTGGCGCTGCAATGCGCAGAAATGTACTTGAAAGAAACTTAAAAAATCATACCTGAATTTTCAGAAAATCGTATTTGTATTAGTGTACCTAGATGTGACTTGTTTATAACTCAGATTTTATGAAGATTTGTCAGGAAAAAATGTCAATTTTTTCTGTTTGGTGGTCATTTCTAGGCTAATATTTAAAAAGTTACTTCAGTAATGGTCACGATGTTTCTCTTATCATACTCGCATGTTATTTCTACATAGATTAAACATAGGATAGTTAAGGGCAAGACCGGATAACATTATAAAAAAGATATATCCTTCCACCCTCCCATATCCAAGTTTTGGGCTGATTATTGCCGACCCACCGCAGCAAGGCCATTCAGATTTTCGTACGGGCGCAAAGCGCCCTCTAGTGCCCCATGAATGTGCCTACCAGTGGTTGAACTAGTTAGTACAAAGATTTGGATGTTCTAAACCAATGGAAACACAAGTGGACGTAATGTCTCAGATCCTCATTACGGTAGATAACTTCACACAGGCACCATCGGTATGCCCTTGTATTGTGCAGCGATTTGCCGTGAAACCTGTGAAAAAGTGTATACTAATATCAATGTTTTTTCGAAAAATACTCCAAAAATAACAAGAAAATTGACACAAAACAGGTAATAAACATAACAACTTTTAAATCATGATCTTTATTTGGACATTTAATGAATATTTACTTCATTTTGGGTATGTTTTAGTAGGGTATCTACCATCTCCACGCCGGAGTTACAGGTCAAATTTTGGATAGGTTTCTGAACAAGCGCCGCAAATTTAAATTGAAAACTGTCTCATTTCTTCTCAGATTTAGCTCAATATTTCACTGATTTGTTTCTCTAATTTTCCTGCTTTAAATAAATCCAAGTAAATATCGGGATGCTCTTCCCCTTTAATGATCTCCCGAGAGTCCCAACACATAAATTTTGTTCAGAATACTTTACAGCCAGCAACATTAATAATTCCGACACAGTTTTCAACGCGTGGGACTAATTTCTAAAAAAACAAAAAATTATTAATCTTTCTTATGAATACTTAATCATCAATACATAGAAGATTCAGGACTATCCTATTCGTGAGACTCTAGCTTCTGAATATACTTACCGGCCAAAAAAGACAATTCATCGGCAAGCTTTTGGCGTTCACTTCCACATTTTTCTCCATTCTTGTGGCGACTCCGACTTTCCGAATTGTTTACCATTTTGTCTATTCATTTGCTCTACATATTCGTACAGTGCATATGCGTACGCGTACACTCGATCCACAGACCTTGCTAACATATTTTTGATATATTCCGTAGAACACTCAAGATCGAAATTGAATAGCTAGTGTATTGATTGAGAACATGATTTATCATACAAATTTTCACCTGACGATAACCTTCCTGAGTTATATAAAAAGTAATTTCTACTATTAATGTTATGATGCGAGTGCCAAGTGCAGCTTTGAATTTTGATATAAATTTATAAAAAACAAGAAATATGCAGAATGATCTAGCTGTAAAAATTAGGCTATTTCAACAAGTTTTTTTTACCACTTATGCTTGCAAAAACGGGAAATGGGTCTACAAGCAGGGGCGTCGCTAGACGTTTTTCAGTGGGGGGGGGGGGGGGGTGTAGAGGCCAACGATTACCGACAAAACTAGCCACCAATTACCGACAAAATTAAATTTCCCAATATCTACAAATTTAACCCTATAAACCCGGGGGCGAAGGCTAAATTGTTTTTCCTATGGACTATCTATAGTAATTGCGTATGCGCAATGATCATTTTCCTCGACGACATAAATATACGAATTATTTCGTCAACTTAGTCAACATCAAAGCTATGTATTATAATGCAGGTGCGGAGCTAGGATCTTATTCTAGGGAGGGGCGGTAGGCCTACTGAGCAAGCGAAGCGCGCTCACAAGGGGGTGTCGGTGTTAAGCCTCCCGTACGAAGCGTGGAAGTTTAGACGTTTCCTTAAATTATTAGGAAAAGAAGACGATTTATTGTACCGATCTCGACTGTTAATCCTTGTCTGAATGAGGTCCCCCCCCCTCCCGCGCGGAGCGCGAAAGCTTTGACGTTTCATTAAATTATTATAAAATGTAGACGATTTGCTTTACCGTTCTCGATGTTAATCCTTGTCTAAATTCAGTTTTCCCCCCTCCCGCGCGAAGCGCGAAAGCTGTGACGTTTCATTAAATTATTATAAAATGTAGACGAATTGCTGTACCGTTCTCGATGTTAATCCTTATCTGAATGATCTGCCCCTCCCGCGCGAAGCGCGGAATTTTTGGCGTTTCATTAAATTATTAGAAAGTAGACGATTCGTTGAACCGTGCTCGACTCTTAATCCTTGTCTGAATTCAGTTTCTCCCCCTCCCGCGCGAAGCGCGGAAGTTTTGACGTATCATTAAATTATGAGAAAAAGCAGACGATTCGGTGTCGGCCTACTGTTCTCGACGCTTAATCCGTATCTGAATTCAGTCCCCCCCCCCCCTCCCGCGCAAGTTTTGACGTTTCGTTCAATTATTAGAGTAAGAAGACGATTCGTTATACCGTTTACGACTCTTAATAAGCCCTAATTGTCTGAATTCAGTTTCCCCCTTTAGCGCGAAGCTTTCACGTTTCCTTAGAGAAAGCAGACGATTCGTCGTATTGTTTTACCGAGCAAGCGAAGCGCGCTCATTAGGGGGGGGGGGGGTGTCGGTGTTAAGCCTCCCGCACGAAGCGTGGAAGTTTAGACGTTTCCTTAAATTATTAGGAAAAGAAGACGATTTATTGTACCGATCTCGACTGTTAATCCTTGTCTGAATGAGGTTCCCCCCCCCCCCCCTCCCGCGCGGAGCGCGAAAGCTTTGACGTTTCATTAAATTATTATAAAATGTAGACGATTTGCTTTACCGTTCTCGATGTTAATCCTTATCTGAATTCAGTTCTGCCCCTCCCGCGCGAAGCGCGGAATTTTTGGCGTTTCATTAAAGTAGACGATTCGTTGAACCGTGCTCGACTCTTAATCCTTGTCTGAATTCAGTTTCTCCCCCTCCCGCGCAAAGCGCGGAGGCTTTAGACGTTTCATAAATTATGAGAAAAAGCAGACGATTCGGTGTACTGTTCTCGAATTCATCTTAATCCTTATCTGAATTCAGATCTCCCCCTCACGCGCGAAGCGCGGAAGTTATTGCGTTTCATTAAATTATGAGAGAGAAAGTAGACGATTCGTTGAACAGTGCTCGACTCTTAATCCTTGTCTGAATTCAGTTTCTCCCCCTCCCGCGCGAAGCGCGGAAGTTTTGACGTATCATTAAATTATGAGAAAAAGCAGACGATTCGGTGTCGGCCTACTGTTCTCGACGCTTAATCCGTATCTGAATTCAGTCCCCCCCCCCCTCCCGCGCAAGTTTTGACGTTTCGTTCAATTATTAGAGTAAGAAGACGATTCGTTGTACCGTTTACGACTCTTAATAAGCCCTAATAATTGTCTGAATTCAGTTTCCCCCTTTAGCGCGAAGCTTTCACGTTTCCTTAGAGAAAGCAGACGATTCGTCGTATTGTTTTACCGAGCAAGCGAAGCGCGCTCATTAGGGGGGGGGGGGGGGGGGGGGGGGGTGTCGGTGTTAAGCCTCCCGCACGAAGCGTGGAAGTTTAGACGTTTCCTTAAATTATTAGGAAAAGAAGACGATTTATTGTACCGATCTCGACTGTTAATCCTTGTCTGAATGAGGTTCCCCCCCCCCCCTCCCGCGCGGAGCGCGAAAGCTTTGACGTTTCATTAAATTATTATAAAATGTAGACGATTTGCTTTACCGTTCTCGATGTTAATCCTTATCTGAATTCAGTTCTGCCCCTCCCGCGCGAAGCGCGGAATTTTTGGCGTTTCATTAAGTAGACGATTCGTTGAACCGTGCTCGACTCTTAATCCTTGTCTGAATTCAGTTTCTCCCCTCCCGCGCAAAGCGCGGAGGCTTTAGACGTTTCATAAATTATGAGAAAAAGCAGACGATTCGGTGTACTGTTCTCGAATTCATCTTAATCCTTATCTGAATTCAGATCTCCCCCTCACGCGCGAAGCGCGGAAGTTATTGCGTTTCATTAAATCATGAGAGAAAGTAGACGATTCGTTGAACAGTGCTTAATCCTTGTCTGAATTCAGTTTCCCCCCCTTCCCGCGCAAAGCGCGGAAGTTTTGACGTATCATTAAATTATGAGAAAAAGCAGACAATTCGGTTTCGGCCTACTGTTCTCGACGCTTAATCCGTATCTGAATTCAGCCCCCCCCCCCCCCCTCCCGCGCAAGTTTTGACGTTTCATTCAATTATTAGAGTAAGAAGACGATTCGTTATACCGTTTTCGACTCTTAACCCTAATAAGGCCGGGCTATTTGAAGTCTTACTACGGCCGGGGGGGGGGGGGGGCCATTATGGCCCCCCCCCCCTAAGATCTCGGCCGTGAAACGGCCGATCTTCGCGAAAATTTGCACGCATGTCAAGTCAAGTGTATAGAACAATATGATAATTTCAATTTTTTGAAAAAAATCCCTCATTTGCATGTTTATGGTAATTTATGCAAATAACGTCATAAAATCACATTTTTACCCATAAATCCTATATTATTCATATTTAAGCATTCTTTTTCACTACATATATTCATTAGACCATTTGGAACAATAATACGACAAAAAAAATTGGAAGAGCCAGCTTATTCCTTATGTTATCTCTTGTTTTGATAATTTCTTATGTATTTCATTGTTTTTTTAACTTATTTATGTTATTGTTTTTTTTTTCTTCTTCATTTCTTCCTACAATTCAACTATTTTGACTACCAAAACAACCACCTAAACTTTAAACAAGACCCAATAACCAATGTTTGATCTATTTTTAGGAAAAATGACATTTCCATATGTTTTGTACACAAATCACAAAAATGAGCGATTTTCGGGCTGACATGCAAAGACAAAAGGTCACGTGACCTTGTAACTGTAGGTCCGATTTTTTTTTTTTTTTTTTTAAAGATGCGCAAGACTCTAAAAAAAAAAGTCAGCGAGCAGCGAGGCGCCATCCATATGCGTTCTCGAACAATCAGAAAAATCGTGGAGGGGGGGGGGGGGGCCATAATGGCCCCCCCGGCCTTATTAGGGTTAATAAGCCCTAATTGTCTGAATTCAGTTTCCCCCTTTAGCGCGAAGCTTTGACGTTTCCTTAAATTATTAGAGAAAGCAGACGATTCGTTGTACCGTTTTCGACTCTTAATCCTTGTCTGAATTCAGTTTCTCCCTTCCAGCGCGAAAAGCTTAGACGTTTGATTTAATTATTATAGAAAGAAGACGATTCGTTGCACCGTTTTCGACTCTTATTAAGCTCTTTTTATCTGAATTCAGTTTCCCCCCTCTTGCGCGAAAGCTTTGACGTTTCCCTAAAATATGAGAGAAAGAAGACGATTCGTTGAACCGTTCTCGACTCGTCTAAATGAAGTTTTCCTCTCCCGCGCGAAGCGCGGAAATTTTAGCGTTTCATCAAAATATAGAGAAAGGAAAACGATTCTTTGTCCTGTTCTCGACTCTTAATCCTTATCTGAATTCAGCTCCCCCCCCCCTCTGCGCAAATCGCGGAAGCTTAGACGTTTCCTCAAATTATTAGAGAAAGAAAACGATTCGTTGTACCGTTCTCGACTCGTCTAAATAAAGTTTTCCCCACCCGCGCGAAGCGCGTATTTTGGCGTTTCATCAAAATATAGAGAAAGGAAGACGATTCGTCGTACCGTTGTTGACTCTTAAGCCTTGTTTGAATTAGTTTCCCCGAAAATTTCTTTAGCTGATATGATAGGAAAGTGAAACTTCGAGAAAATACAAGTATTGTAGTTGTAGTCACTCTCGAAGTCGTCACAGCGGATTAAAAGTCACAGTTCGTAGGGGAAAATCTTGTCGGCCGACCGACAATATACATCTCATCGACTTCAAACTTCTGCATTGATATAGTACACGAGGATCGAGCAAGAATACCGACACAGCTGACCCGACACAGCAACATATTTACCCATGTCTTTCTTGCTTCCTTGAGGAGACGACTCCAACCACAACCCCTTTTCTTTTACTCCCACTCCTCCTTTCTCAGGCTCTCAGGCTCTTACCTCACCCTCTCTCCTCTCTTCACCCCCCGTTTCTTTTGTTTCCCTTTTTTTCTTCCTATTCTTCCTTTTCTTTCTTTTCCTTTCTTTCCTCTTTTTCTTTTTTCTCTTTCTTTCCTTTCTCTTTTCTTTCCTTTCTTTCTTTTCTTTTCCTTTTCTTTTCTTTCCCTTTCCCCTCTCTTTTCTCCCTCCCCTTTTCTCTTTTTCCCGACGGCAGCGCAATTTTACCGACAATATCCTGACAGGTGGAGGGGTGTCGCACCCCCACACCCCCCCCTTTGGCGTCGCCCCTGTCTACAAGTACTTAAATATAAACTTCAACACAATACTTTCCCCTGCACCTATATATGTGATTAATTATAGGCATATCAATTCAAAGATTTTTATGTTTTGTTTTAAATTCTGTCTTTTCACTGTGATACATTAATATCGTTTCCAACATGTATAGGAATTTTTGAATTTACAAAAGATTGGCTGATTTCAGATTGTAAACAACAAAACTCTGTTCATAAAAGTTATATTATAGTTTTGTACTAGGTTTTCGCATTATACAATTTTGTAATCAAGTTAATATTTGAGCACATTTGAGCACATTTCTTCATACTCATTCTGCGATTTAAAAAAAATATGATTGAAACTACCTTGAATTGTGATTATAGGTACTGTCTATTATCCTTTGCAGATGAAAATATTTCTATTTACTTTATTCATTTATTTAGGTATATATAAAGTCTTGTTTTAGTAAGGTGGCTCCATCACTAAATACCGGTACTATTTTCCATAGAGGCCCTACAACATCAATACAAAATTTACATAAAAATTGATGTAAACAATACAAATCAAGACAAATTAAATTTAGTTACAACATTTTTGAACAAAAGAAAAGAAACAAAAAACAACACAATGGACCAGTTCCAAAGAGCCGCGCCATTCCCATCTGTGTTTTTATTTTGGGCAAGTTTAATCCTGCGTTTTGTGCATTGGGTCGGGTTTTCTGAACTATTTGTAAAATATAGACCAGGGGGGTGTTTCACAAAGATCCTAAGTAGAACTTAACACTAAGTTGGACTTAAAAATTATGGAAAGCCATTAGCATCTTTGAAAACATTTTGTAAAAGTTATTGTATAAGGCATAACATGTTAATTCAAATCATTCATATTTTCTATCATCAAGGAGATTTCATGATCTGGATGTAGAATTTATAAAAAGTCTAAAATACTTGAATTTCTGCTTTTTAATATATTTCATTTTAAGGCTCTAATGGCTGTCCATAATTTTTAAGTCCAACTTAGAGTTAAGTTCAACTTAGGATCTTTGTGAAACACCTCCCAGAGCATGAACTATCAAAAAGTGTAAATTCTGTAGATATATGTGACCATGATTTGTACGTCCCTTGAAAGACCAATGCAAGTAAATGGTGAGAGAACAGTAGCATGAACAGCCTGCCATAGTTAAATCAAGCTAAAGTCAATCTTAGTCTTTGTGAAACACTCCCCATGTATTACAACAATATTCTCTATGGCATATACCTTCAAGTTTGTACCAAATTTTGGCATTATTCCCCAAGGATGTTTATGAAATTAAATAATTCATTTCACCCATGAACATTCACAATTTAATATAAAAGCAAAAATATCTTTGAAACTACACCTTTCTGCCTGGAATTTTCAAATACATGTTTTCAAGAACCCTCCCCCCCTCCCCCCAAAACAACAACAACAAAAAATAGCTTTTCTCTATGCATAGTTCAACTACTCTACCCAGTGACAAAACAAAGCAAAAATGAAACAACTTATACAAGACATATCCATAGACAGTACATCTTTATTAAATCATTTCCACAAGTTTGTGCACTCCATTAACAAGAACATGTAATACTTATCTCAAAGAATGTCATATCTTAAATATAATGCGAAAGATATCTACACATTGTGTAGACAATGAAAGTCATACTTCATACAATGACAGGATAATGATGTTAGATGGAGATTTCATTTATGATTATGGAAATAATGTGTTTGTGTACTTAATGTGCAAGTTCATAACAAAATAAGGAGACAAGTCTTTCTTTTTTCAAATTGTGTAAGGTTATAAATAACATTGATTACTTTAACCATTTTTAATAATGTCACAAAAACTAGTCAATTATTCTATATATGCGAGGTATACCGGTAGCTCATCTTAGTTTCAAAATAAAAAGTTGAAATCACTGTGTTTGTGAAAAAAGTTTATTTGGTACAGTTTGGTGCCATATAAGTATTCAGGGAGATACAGTAAAGGGGAAACAAGCATTGCACAAGATGTTTGATATTTCAAAAAATACAAGGTACAGTGGAACCTCATTATAAAGATCTCTGATATAACGAGGAATCTGTTTTAACTAGGTGATTTTGCTGGTCCCAGTTCTTTATATTCTTTTGTTCTTGTACCCTGATATAACAAGGTAATTTCCTTGGTCTTAAGGACCTCGTTATAATGAGTTTCCACTGTACATACCCATGACTGTTGATCATGACATTACTTGGCTCCTGGGAAAATCCTTTGACATACATCAACACCTTCAAAACATAAGAAACTTTCTCACTTTTATTCAACATATATTTTCTGATGGTTTCCACCCTGATAAAATCTGGCTTAGTAGTCAACCATTCAAAGTATTCACTAGACATATAACACAAAACAAAGAATTCAATCTTTTACATACTATCAATAAACACAAATAGGAAATTGTATAATCCAAAATGCGATAATCTCCTGTGATGAAAAAATACTGCGTACAGTCATTATCTGTCCTGAAGTTCTCAAAAAGAACAATAAACTATTGAACCAGAATAAAAAAATGAATAAGTAATACAGGTACCTCATTTGCAACACTTAATACCTTTATAATTGTATATATCCAAAATGAGAACATCTAAGTTGACAAAAGGCCCATGAGCCCAAAAGCCCATGAGCCCATGAGATAAAAAGTCAAATTGATTTAAAAGAATACAAGGTTTTCTGGCCCCCTTAAAATTTGTCTGAGAGTTCATGTATATGAAGGACTGGACACTACTAAATTCATTCACATTTCAAAATATCAACCAGTCCGACAACAAAATAATGAGAAGATTCTCTTGTGTGATTTTACAGACATTTAACCAGCAATCAAACCTCTGTAACATGTGGAGAAGTCTGTAACCAGGAACCTCAGAGACACAGGTTAATTCAGTTCAATTCATTAATTTCATAAAATAACAAGGATATAATATATAATGAGAGATTGAAATGGGCCTTTAATAGTCAGTTTGTTTGTGGGAGGAAAAAGGGATAGTTGTCGAACAAACCATCACAGTAACATTAATGAATCATCATTTTAAGTTCTAAAATGTATTGTAATTTCTGAGTTGAAAAATTCATACATATATTGTTCAGATTTCAGCAACTGTTTGTCTGATACGAATACAGTCTAATTTTATTCAGAGCAATCAATGTAGAATTTCATTCTAATTTATCAGACAAAAAATGTCAAAATATTCACATTTGATCGCATGAATTTCTAGGCTCTCTCAGAAGTCCTGACAGGGTCCTGTTCCACAAACCTGTACCCATGGCAACTGTCACAATTTATAACTCACATCCAATCAAATGCCACCATTTCAGAAGCCTACACAAACTACTGTAATTTTTGTTATTCATAACAGGTTGTACAAAACAAGGCCAAGGTCTATGTGCACAAAGTGGGTGATGATTTTCAGTGACACATCATTTTCATAAGTTAACATCAACAAGACATACAAATACAAACTCTTTGTTACTCTTAGGCATTCACGGCTTGATGCTGGCCTTATCACAAAACCATTCCACCTCCAGAATACTCCACTCTCTGTATATAAAATGTAAAGGATGATAACGAGAAAGAGAGAGACAGAGACAGAGACAGAGACAGAGAAAGAGAGACAGAGACAGAGAAAGAGAGAGAGAGAGAGAGAGAGAGAGAAGGGGGGGGGGGTGAGATGGAGAGAGAAGGTTGAGGTAAAGAGAAAGGGTATTTATTTAGGTAATTAACAAAACAAAAAAGTGAATTAAAGTAACTAGCAACAAAAACACAAAGATTAATACAAATACCTAAACTCACAAAATAGCTGTAGTGTTAACTGATAAAGACACTAACAAATTTTCTGAAGAATCATCATTCTTTATGCAAAGGTAACAACTTTTGATACACAGCAAACACAATACAAATTGACAGTAATGAAATTTCCTTGTAGGGTAACATAAACAATACTGACAATAACAATAATGATGATGATGATGATGCGACTGATATTTGATGGTAATTGTTTGTGATGATCACTATCATGACAACAGCAATGATAGTGACGATGTTTGCCACTCTTACCATGGTGATGATAATGGTTGATAATTTAATAGAATAGTGGCAGTTTTAATAATGATTAAACACTACTCATGATGGTATTTATGAATGCTATGATGATGATTGATATTTGATGATGATAGTGGCCATAATGATGATCATAGCATGATGGAGACAACTATTACAATGAATGAAAATGGTAATAATGACAATTAAGGCTGTGCATAACCGTGTAATGAAGTACTTGAGTTTTTTATAATTTTTATTTTATTTTTGCCACCACCTGGTAGAAGTATTCCAGGTCCATCTCTCCGAAAGCTCAAACGATTTTACTTTGAGTTGCAGTTGAAGGCACCGATTTAATAATACCAATAATAGTAAACAATGCTGTTTTTAAAACCAAAGATGACAGACTACTTTTCCAAACAGAAATGCGGACATTTGGTCCCAGTTTCTGAGTGGTGAGTTGACAGTGATTGAGCTGGGAACCATGGTACCATGCCGGCGCTCTCCCGGGCAGGGGTAAGCGTCGGCCATGACAGTGCCAGGTGAATGGGAAAAAAAAAAAAAAAAAATGGTGGCCGAGTATTCGAGTACGAGAAATCGTAGTCGAGTAGTTGTCAACAGTGCGAGTACTCGTCGCAGCCTTAATGACAATATTTGGCTACAAACAACTCACCTGTTGAGGTTCTAAGAATGAGAGCCAATCTGATGAGTGTGTTGGTAGCAGACCCATAGAGGAACACTTGTAAAGAGCTAAGGCTATACCAAGCAAGTTTGCTATAAAATATACCACTTTTTGGATGATTGCTTGAGGACTTCCTTCAAGCATCTTGTATGCTGTGGAGCGGATTTAAGGAGAAAAATAAGACGGGAGAAACAAATGTAAGCATTGTTAACAACGAATACGAGTCCCCATGAATGGGGGATGTGGAAAGTACTATAGGTTGAGGGTTATAGCAGTGATCTTGAATACTGGAGGTATCAGTTTTGAAACTGCATTATGTCTCAAGAAGTTAAAACTAAGATGTGAATGTATCGCTACTGTAAGACAAATAACCGGGACTATCATCCCCAACCCTCCCAGCTAGCTATTCCGGAAAGAACCACCATGAGACCTCCAGACAACTACATATTCCCCTCCCAGTCCCTCCCCCCCCCCCCCCCCCCAACGTAAGAATTTAGAGGAGGGCTATTATCATGACATTTTCTTCAAAAGACACTACATGTACATTGTGTATTTTATAGGAGATTTTTTAGCCCTTGTAATATGTGACAGTAAAGAGGAACAAACTGAATGTATTTTAGAGACTTGATGTGTTGCCATAATCAGAACTGCCAACCTCGTGCGACCAAAAAAGGAACCATGATGACCCCAAAAAAAGGAATTGTAAGCAAAAAAAAGGAATCATTCAAATGAAACTTAAAACCATGCGCGACACACTCCTAATGCAGAAACGCCATTCCTCATGATGTTTTTTTTCCATACAAACAGGTATTTTTTTGCGGTTATTTTGCGGTTATATTGAATTTGTCATCAAATTAACATTTAAGGGCAGTTGTTTGACGTGCGGTATGTTAAAAAAAATAAAAATTAAACAAATTAAAAAAACATATTTTATGAAGAAAAAACGTACTACCATAATTTGGAGCAAAAAACTGAGTAATTCCAGCAAAAACTGAGCAATATTAAAAAAGCATCATGCCTAATTGCCTACCATCATGAACAGAACAATGTACCAAAAAACCACATCAGCCCCCATCCCCCTCATCATCTATCTTCACTACCTCCCTTCCATCTATTATTAACCAAATTCTATGGTAGCTATTGGATACATTGCAATCTAAAGAATAAACTCACTTGTCTTGATAGCCATGAGAGCCTGGATCGGTCGCCAGAGCATCATGCCTACCATCATGATTGGGAACATGGAGATAGAGCTGCCTGCCATGTACATCAAGAACAGGTTCATTGGCAGCTGCTTCATGGGTGCTAGCGCTATGTCCCAACATTTCTGTGGGGTTGATGTAAAAAAGAAACACAGAAAGTAAATAATTTTAGCTCTAGGGACACTGCAATGATGCAATCTATTGGTATTCATGCATCGTGCAATGTGTATAAAAGCTGGTGACTTTGATTACATACCGTATCTCTTTGCTTGTAATGATTGACAGTTTTTGAAACTGTGCATATGCATCTGAAGTTCCATTGGCAGTTAAGGTGAACATGTCCGAGTACACAAAAAGGTTAATAAACATCATACTAACTTTGGTAATATATTAATTTTCAAAATATTTAGATATTTCTTTATGACTTGAGAATCTAACTAATAGAGTTGATGATTCTCTCACAAAGTTTCTTTACCTAGCAATTCTAATGATTTGATGGTTCAAATGAGGCTCGTCTCTCTTTCTATATAATCATTTTAATTCCTTCAAGGCCGTCTGGACTAGTTTGGCTAGGAGGGATTAGACCAACCAGGGTGGTCACTGACAGGTGGCTATCTCATCAGCTCAGCTCTCAATTAACATAAGAAAAAGAGGACCATGGGGGACCAATGGTCACTGATTAGTCATTGTTTTCTATATAGAGGGAGCAAGTAGCTACAGTGGGAAACACAAGGCATTTACCTTAACAACGAGAGCTGGATCTGTATCATGCATCGATAGGTCTGGGAGTGAACGCTCAGTGTAGCCAATCGGGGAAGGATGATCTGCAATGGCTTGCAGTTGCCTCTCACTTCTTGGCCTGATTGAGGGTGAAATAAATGTATGTTTAAAGCTCATTCAAAGTATGAAAAATTCACATTAATGTTTTTCTCAAAAATCTTGGAAAAAATATGCTGAATTCTTCAAAATTATGTTGGTGTTGTGTGTTGTGTTGTGAAAACACCAACACCAACTTAAAGTCATGCTGGTGTTGACTGAGGTTGACCTCAGAAAATATGATGCATTTCCGGCAGTCTGTGTTGAGGGCTGGTGTTGAATGTCATCTGCTGAACTGAGTATCGACCATCGGTGTTGGAGCTCAGTTCAGTAGCCTTTCCACGCTCTCACCAGCAACACAAACACCGAACACTGTACTTGAAATCATGATTGATATGGTAAATTCACAAATCATATTTTGAACAAGTAGAAAGATTTAAAAAAAGATTTATGAACAAGGGTTGTGTGTCCGGATGCTCAAAAAAATGTTCTCACTTTTGCCTTTCACAGATTTAACAAAACAATACGGTAGAGGTCTATGCAACAAAATACACCATAGGCATAGAATTATTGTCATTTACGATTTTGGCTATTGCCCAACAAAAGCCTTATAGACCCTAAATCAAAGATTTCTGAAATTAAATCGATTTCCTGTAAACCACATCTAAAGTTAGACCTACTGTTGGAAATCTAGACTACTGTTTACTTTACCAACCTGTCTGGACACACAACATGCATGAGGGTAAACCTGTATGTACATTGTTGAAATTAGATGTGAAGTAGCTCAACAAGAAAAAAGATAAATTAACAATTGGATGTTTAACACCTGTACGTGTCGTCAGTCGTCACTACTAAATACTGATTTTGAGTAAAATCAGTTGAGTTTTGTGGTGTTTGAAATGTTGAGAATCAACAATAGCACAGCTTTTATTTTTTAAAGGTACTATGTCCCTTTTGCAGGCCAAAAAAATGAAAAAGTTAAATTCCAACTGCATTTGAAAGATAATACTAATTTAGAACTTCCCTAAAAAAGGTGGGGCTTGAAAATGTCTTTAAGTGGGAAAATAACGACTATTAGTTGTCAAATCGACTTTAGGGCTATAGAGCCCAAAAGTAATAGTCTTGATTTTCAGACAATTGTACCAAATGGTCATACGTTTTATGCTGCGCAAAGATTAAATCAGTTTAATCTTGGCCATTACAAGAAGTGGGTTATTGATGTAAACAAATGGGTCATTTCACGTTAAGTGTACACTTTTTGAAAAATGGGGTTTTCCCCATTTTGGCATCTTTTAAACAATTATTATTTTATGTTGGCCATTTTATTTGATGGACCTTATCAACAGCAACCTACAGTTCAATTTTCATAACACTGCAAACATTATTTCTGTTAATTTCAGCATTTTTAGTGCATTTTTAACGGAAAAGGGATTCTCATTTCATAATTTTGATAATGTTCATTGATATCTTACATGAATCTATTGAGAGTTGTGTAAAATTTTAATGTTTTAGTGTCAGCACAGCCACTATGTAACATCATAAAACTTATTTGACCAAATTTGACCAATAAATGTGAAAATGCTGAATATTTTTGTAAAAGGCATCTTTTCCGTTAAAATTAAAAAACATGTCCTCTCCATAACATTGAGGCCAGCAGCAGTGACTTAAAATGATATATATGGGCCTAAACTCTATTTAAATAATCTTCAGAATGTTTGAAAATGAGGACATGTCTCAAATCAATGAACAAAATATGTGATATATATTTTATTGCTTGGTTAATTTGATGACTTTATTTTCCGTTAAAAGTGTGTCCTCTCCATAACAGGTATTTTCTTCATATATTAAAGCACTGAGGCTTGCACTATCTATGGCACTGGTATACAATAATAATATGCCTCCATTTAATATCATGAAATGTGATTTTCCATCTACATATCTATAGATGGTCAGTATCTCACACTAATGCAATGTTAAACTGAATGTCCTCTCCATAACAGAGTTACCCATTGTTAACAATGTACAGAAACAATTATTTTTTTATAGTATAATCACTTCCTTCATGTAAGAAAACATTGATATGTTGTTCCACTCAGTATAAGAATTCATTAAATATCATGTCAACAGCTATAATTTTATTTTGGTATTGATTTTCATTAATTCCTCTATGTAATTGGGTAATTTCTGAATGCAAAGACAGAAATATTCTCACAACATAGTCTGATATTAAATACATTTTAAAGTGCAATATTTGTAAGTGTGTAACTGACAAAATCTACTGATCATTGCAATCATTTACCACCCTGGTAGCAATATAATGTATGCCATTAGGTTGTTAAGGAGAGGACACATTTTTTTAACCAGGCACTTCAAGTAGGGAAAACAAATCCTCTGACCTTTGCCCCATATACAGTATCCATCAAAATAAACTATACGTTCGCTGTAACGTTTAGCGCAGTAAACGCAGGTGCGCGTTAAAAGGCCCATTATTGCACTTATCGCACACAGGTGCGATAGTAGCCTTTAAACAAGGCCACTTGTCTGATAGACGCCGATCGACTAAAACGAGACTAATCGCGAAAACCCAAGTGAACGCGAGAGCGAGGAGCCCATCCTAGTGGCCTTTATCAATCTGATTTGGATTTCTTATGTTAACCCTTGTTTCCGACTGGAATTCGCTCCAGAAAATGGAGCGTTCAATCAGCGAACGTATCCTCGCACGACGTCAGCATATCCATCACACACACACACACAGTAAACTCTACGTAGTGCGAACATGGACCTACATGCTATGAACTATTACGTACGTGCTAAGACCACTGACCTCTACATGGAACGAATCACGAACGAAGCCAACTAGGAGATCGCCGTTCTGATTGGTCAATAAATCCAAAGTAGGCGTATTGGCATGCTAATATGTATCTATGAATAATTCATGCGGAGCAGTGAAACCCACTTTCAAAAAGGCCTCGTGACGTTCCGTCACTCGGTCGCCCGTTCACTCCGGGTATCTAGACTCATCTCAGCCGCTTAGAGTCACGAGGCCTTGTCAAAAGGCTAGTGCGATAGCTGCGCCTGGGTCCGATAGGGCTTATTGCACTTATTGCACTTATCGCACCTGCGCCTGGGTCCGATAGGGCTTATTGCTGGCCCTCTTGTTGCACCTCTGCGCTAGCTTCGATAGGGTCTACTAACCTACTAGCGCACCTGCCTTGCCCCTCGAACTGCACTGTTGTATAGAAAGAACGAAGGGAAAACGAAATGGCAGAATTTATGGTACGGCATTAATAAAAGGAAGAAATATCAAATGAAATCGTGAACGGAATGATGATTTTGAATTTCATTCCCCCGTTGAAGTACCGTCTTGTTGTCCTTGAGTACTAATATTAATTCACAAGGACCGATTTAGATTTGAGGCGAACGTAATTTAGGTGAATGTGGGAGAGGACTATTTATACGTCTCACTATTCTGATTGGAATTATCAAACTACAACTACAGTAATTTGTTTTCCCAGGTCCACGATCGAGAGTCCCAGATCCCAGTACAGTATGCACTCATTTGCATACAGCCAATCAGAGCAATACGCTGTCTGTGTGTAGAGCTTTGCACCGTTTCGCATGGTAACCGTTTCGCATCACGAACAATTGTTTATAGAAAAATCAGTTCTCAACAGTTCTCAACCTTTACAAATAAAGTGCGTTCGAGAAAAAACGAAACTTTGAATTGTCGATGTTTTATCATATCTTAATCTCAATTATAATTAATAAATGACACATATTTGTAAAGCTGAGATCCCCTTCTTTCATTTGATTCACATGTTGCAAATTTAACACACAAGCGCTTTAAAACAATTTGAAGAAAGGGTTACCAAAAAAAAATCATTTGGCGAACTGTATCTGAATTTCAAAGAGAAAATCACATTTCTAGAAATTTCATTTTCTACCTCTTTATATGAAACCTTAATCAGGAAAAATGAGCCAGGAATAAAAGAAAAGTTCTGTTTGTTTAATTAAATGCTTGCATTTCCATAATGTTATTAAACGAAATCGTTTTCACTTGCTGCAAGCAAGTGCCTTGTTATCTGTGAAGAAAAAAAAGTTGTTAAAGACAATTGTTTTGTTATCTGTTTAAGAAAGAACTGTGTTAAAGACAAGCAAGTGCCTTGTTATCTGTTAAGAAAAAAAAAGTTGTTAAAGACAAGAAGTGTCTTGTTACTGTTGAGAAATAGAACGGTTTTAAAGACAAGCAAGTAACTTGTTACAGTACCTGTTATTCATTTATCAGTTAGGACTTTCTGATCAGTTATACCAACAATTATGGAAACCTATATTCTCATATTGTTTTTGCAGGAATTTAAAGTAAGATGTTTTTTTTTGCTTATTACTCACTATAAATACTAGTTTAATTGACAATATGCATGGTATCGGGACATTTCCTACCTTATATTGCGTTATCTAACTTGGTATATGAAAATCAAAAATAAAGACTTGTGAATGTATTGATTACAAAAAAAGTAAATTGCATTTAAACATTCAGATGTCACTGTTAAACAAAGTGTCCTCTCCATAACATACAATGTATATCAACGAGTCACTCTTTGAGAGTTTGGATTATAGAAAAAATAAATAATAAGACTTGTATATAAAAACTGGTGTATCAATAGACAATATCAGTATTGTTTTTATTGTAAAATACTGTTTAAATAACATGAAACAATGTATGAATAACAAAACTTTCACGCCATATATTCTGAGATAAAGTTGGAGTTGTAATGATGGTGAATAATTTGATTGTTTATCCTCTCCAATATATGTCACTTGGCTCATATAATGTTCCAATAATCTATTGCCATGTTCTTACAGAAATGTTAGAAATGAATGATGCATAGCAATTTACATATCAACTAATATAATAAGAGTTCATATTGCTAAGATTTGTTGTTAAACAAATGTCCTCTCCAAAACACGTCAATGAATTAAGTTTGGAAGCTCATATTTGATTAAAACTTGCATTCACTTGTTTTTTTTTACACAGCATCAAATAATTTAGACATAAATGCAACACTGTATACCAAATTTGAAGTCTATATAAGAAGAAGGACAAGAAATTCTCATGTCATTAAATAAATTCAACCTCCCCATAATTCAGTTTCCTATAAAATACACTAATTTTATGGCAAAATATGGCTTAAGTGAATAGGAAATATGTGCATCAACATCTGATAAGTATAAAAAGGCATATAAAAGTACAGAAAACTATGTGTATACCATTTACAGGTATAATAAAGCTGATGTGTTCTTTGTTAAACAAAATGTCCTCTCCAAACGCCTATTTTTGTTACTGTATTTCAATCGAATATTTCTATATGTAAACATGGACTTGACGCTCTATAATTTTACACATTTCTGACATATACCCCAAACTTTCAGAATCTGTGCATCTTTTGCTCTAACAACAATTTTCATTTTTGACCCCCAGTGAGAAAAAAAGTGTACACTTAACGTGAAATGACCCAAATGCTCATGTACCCTTTACAATTCTTTTCATGTATGTTATTACCAAAGAAGGAGAAAAGCCAGTCAGTCACTCAAAAGTGTCTGACAGTGAAGTCTAGCAAGTAAACAGGTTTCCTTGCATAATTTGAATATGAGGACACTGCTAACGTTTAAATTTCACAGATAGGACATACATGACATAGACTCTACTCATAATTCCTGCAAAGTTCTACAGAATTTGAGGTTGGCTGCAAAAGGGACATAGTACCTTTAATACACAGCCAGGATAGTAAAACTAATGCAGCTAAGCTATGTTTTAGAATTAGACTGAGCTGGGCGCTTTTTGAAATATTTGACATTTACCGGGAGCACCGCCACAGGTAAATTTTGGATTATTTATTTTCTCAAATGCAGAAGGGCTTTGGGGCTGAATTTTATAGAGCTTATAAGCTATAAAACATCCACAGGGGCATCCAAATATATCAAAATTGTAAAGAATTACTCTCCATCCAATTTTCAAAATTTCCCAAAATTTTGCAAACCTTTTTGGCTTTAATTTCTACTAAAAAACCCTGAAATGCTGAATATCTTGAAATTACCTTGAAGTGAAGTCAATAGCCCACTTGTGTCTCCTTCCAACTCCACGGACAGTGATATTTTGCTGGTTAGCCATATCTAAATCAGTGTAGGTCGAATTTTAACAAGGATCAGTTTACACAGGCATGCAAAAACTGATAATGCAACTTATAGGCCTAGCTAGATCTACAGCTCAGACGAATGATATGGGTACGCGGGACTACAGTAAAATTGCATTAGCATGAAAATATAATAAAACGGCCATTCGAAATTGAGATGGCGCTAGATATGTATCGTGCATTTCCGGTAATATTTTGGTATAGAATTTGCGTACGAGATCGAATTTACGGTGCTGCTAATGTAATGGAACCTGCTTTGTTGACTTGATGCTACAGGTGAACCTTTTAATATTTGTACTTTTATTTCATATTTGAGTGTTTGTTGGTGTTTGACTAGAATGTAACGTTGATGGCTGCCACGTTGATTTGATTAGGTAGTAGATCTAGGACAATTAAAGTAATTTAAAGAGTAGGCCTACATCATTGTCAAAGATGAGCTGATTGACCGTGTTCTCGCTTCTGACATGCCCTTGCAGCTTGCCTTGCCTTACTTCGGCTTCGTTCTGCATTCTCTCCCTTCGATCCGCCTCCTGCATAGACTGCATCTAGCATGATTTTCGCTGGCATATCAATTATCATTGGCCTTGGCAGCATGCAAACTTAGTATTAACTTTACTACTGTACTCAGCTTGCGCTCGGCGCTTGTTCACAACTGTGACCGATTTGGACCCTTGACTCTGAATTGTTCAAATAACACTGTGACTGTCTAACTTAGGAGTAGATGATAGGAGTAGATCTAATTGTTAGGATGTCTAACTTAAGTTCTAGATCTAGCATCAGTTGGGGCGCTGGTCCGAGAATGAGGATCGTCCTCATAAACGAGGATATCCTCATAAACGCGGACAAAATGCGTCCTCATAAACAAGGATCGTCTGCATTTTCGCGAACGTTTTTTTTCATCGGCGCTCTGTGGGTTTCGGGTTACCGAACCGCCCGCTGGCAATGCCAAATTTGGATTCCCCAAGGGAAAATAACCCTAGTTGACCGTCTACTTTCATGGGTTGTCCGTCTTCCCAAGGATTTATTGCTCATAATGTGAAGGTCTATGTACAAAGTCAATGTAAAATGCACCAAGAAAATCATCCCGGAATCCGTTTTTTTTGCATCGCCAATGTGCTGATCAAAAATATGGAACATCTGCTTTTTTGCAGACGATCTTTGTTTTTGAGGACGCATTCGTCCGCGTTTACAAAGACGATCTTCGTTTATGAAAACGATCCTTGTTCTCGGACCAGCGCCCCTACTGGTCATGATTTAAAAGTCGTTATCTTTCTTGCCTGTTTCCAGAGAGACCATGTTTCTTTAGAAGTACTTTGAAGTTTGTGAGATGTGATGTTCTGTGCAATATGTCAGACTCAGAGTGTTTGCTTGGATGGACAGCATGCCAGAGTATGAATAGATTGAAGGAGGAATGGAAGGAGAGAAGAGAGAATGTTGGCTTTAACTAGAGCTGTAATAAGATCAATTTTAGGTGGCTGTCGCAAAAGGAAATCTTGTCTATTTTATCCTACAAAATGAAGCTAGAGGTACAAAAGACCCAGCTCCGCTAAAATGGTAGCTGTTTTTACTCACACTCAGTTAACTGTACCTACATGTAGCTCTTATCAGACATTGTACACACATCTGCATTGCACCTCAACAGTACGACAATACACCTGACGGTGGCCTGTACTGCTACTGAAGAAGAAGAAGATAAACTTTCTCACAGGTTTCACGGCAAACCGCTGCACAATACAAGTGCAAACCGACAGTAGGCCGGGATCCGTGCGAGCGAGCATGCATGAACTTGAAGTTAGCGACTGTAATCTCATATCCTCATTAAATTCATGCAAGTAATTCACATTATAAATTGATGATGATCATGCCAATGAAGCTAGTGGTTTCCTATTTCACAATGGCCATTAATTTTTAACCATGTGCGGGCAGTGTCTGATTTCTGACTCTGTGATTGAATTCATCAGAGACTCAGAGTCGTACAGTATATGGCGTGAAGAAACACTAAATTTGACAGGATTCCTGTACAAGTGAAATTTCCAAGACTTAAAGTTAAATCAGTCACTGATTTGCATTCATGTGTAGCTCAAGGACATCTTAATTTCTTCTTCTTCCTTTTGAGTACAGACCTCTTTACAGAGTATTATCGTACTATACTGGGGGGGGGGGGTGCAGGTGGACCACTACACCAATTTGTTTGGTTTTTACATGGGAATCACTAAATTTTCATTGTTGACTTAAATTTGTTCATCATAATTTTCTTGACAATTCAAGCTATTAGTAACTATTAAAATATGGAGAAAAATATCTATTTAAATATATATGTTAACAAAACAAACTTACATGTAGCTAAAAACACTGAGTTACCCCTACATGACTTATTTAGCCTTTTTAAACAAAGTGTGTAGCTTATGGTCTCAATCCTAGGGTATATTGGCCTTTTGGATCTGAGTCATTGATGGTTGCCGAGTGTCCTCAAACAAAAACCTTTAAAAATTGTCAAGACTGTTGATGCCGACACAATAAATGTTTGTTTGCAAATTTTGTCTTTTCTTTTGCTGAAAAAAATAAAATAAATTCACATTTCTTTGTGACAACCTTTATCAATTCCTTTTACAGGTTGGACAACGATTGGGCTTAATCTGTGACTTTCACAGTTATGTGAGGAATCAGCAGAAAACAATGATTATCATATGCTGGAACTTTGGTAACTCATCATCAGCTCGGCCTACCCAATACTGTCAAGGGTCTGTGTGACACGTCCGTCCTTCACAGCGCCATGTATCCTTCCAAACTCACCAGCCACCATTATCGTCATCATCACAGCCATCATCATGGCAACCACCACCAACATCATCTCAGAACATCGCTATCAGCTCGAACTTTAATGGTGGATGTGAGCTGTAGAAGACTTTTATATATCCTCTTTATATTGACTGCTTGCTTTGAGCTGAGCTTTCAGCTGGACAGAACTCATGTGCAATATTCGCCCTTTAAAACAACATCGATTCCCATGTCCTCCGCAACCTGCCCGGGGGTGGCGCCCATGACAGATAGGGATCTTAGTCGTCAGTCGCATTATTCAACAGAGCTTGTTTCAGATGGTGAGACAATTTTTTTTTTTTTTTTTTTTTTTTTTTTTTACACAACCAAACATTTTTAAGAAACATGTAGGCCTACTCTCACTACCCTGTTTGACGGTAAATGTGTGGTAAATGTATTTAATTTTTAAAAGCAAATATACATTCAATTCAATTCATTTTATTTTTGTTTCCATTTTCAATAAAAACAATACAAAGGTATACATGTACAATGATAAGCATTTGCAATATATAAGAAAATGAAAATAGGGAACTAAAAAATAAGGCCAAATGATGTATTTAAAGGGCTGATTTTAGTTTAATTTGGTTTATGTATTTATTTAAATTACTTTCGTTATTATTATTATTATAATTTTTTTTCTTTCTTCTTTAAAAAAAACTTTACATTGACATTTTGATGAGACTGTATACGGTATGTAGATCATTATTCTATATACAGTATATTGTAAAAATTCACAAATTTGTGGGCTTGTCCAGGTACAGGCACATTCTCATGTATTTATGAAACTTGTGCATGAATTCAGAGCGAGTCCAAGCTTGTTTCGTCTCATACATGTACTGTACAGTGTACACCCTACTGACTGTTTCAAGCTCATAACCCTACTGCAACTCGTACAAAATCGTACAAAACATCAAATAAATTGATATTTTAAAAGATAATTTTATCTTTAAAACTTCATAATACAATTTTAAAAATACTTATTGCAGTTAAGTATAACACATAACTTGGACTTACCCTTTCAAATGTAGTTACATTTTGTACTTCTTTTTTTTCGCAATAGATGATGTGATTTCTAATATCAACTCAAATTTATATAGATCCCTTTTTCTAGATTATGATGGCAATAATAGAGACATGATTTTGATAATTTATTTGGGGTATAATGTATTGTACATTATTATCTATATGAGGCTTCCAAGGGGTACAATAAATCAGTGTATTCAATATATATTTAGCGCAGTTCTTGGATGACAGACCAATATTTTTTTCGTATTGCTCAGTCATCCAGTAACTTCAACTTAGCGCAAAATAAGCGTGACACAGTCAGACGCGCGCAGCACAGGGTACGCTTATTTTGCGCTAATTTTTAAACAATGGGTTATGTATATGAGGGTTTAAACCATGGGTTATGTTAAACCTCCTTTGTGAATTCAGGCCAAAGCCATATTTACCTTGGTAATTAAGTCAAATTTTGGTTATTTCGCTAGTCAGCCTAATATAGATAATAATAATAATATTATGTGGCTTTGTTTTCGTGTGATACAAGAATATATTCGCTATGACAATATTAGACTCGTCTTTGACTCGTCCAATGTTGTCATAGCGATATATTCTTGTATCCCACTCAAAGCCATCCAATATTATATAAATATTCCTTTTGTATTCTCTATAAATTTTTACCCTTGCTCTTGACTCCAGCATGCTGCTAGTAGAAATATATATTCCAGTGGATGATTCCAGGTACCGTAGCATTGAAACAAAATACATCTAACTATTAATTAAAACAATGAGTGATTTAGCTGTGACTTTGGAGCTTCAGGGAAATGAAAAGAAAACTCTGGTCAGAAAAGACAACAAAAAAATAAAAAATATTAAAGGGATCCGGTAACTTTGTCTCAGTTTCTGAAACAAAATCCTGGATTTAGCTCATGCTACAATGATAATTATAAACCTTAAGGTCAGTCAGCAACCCCATGACTTTTACAAGCCGATCGCCTGTCTGATTATGAAGATATTTATAATTGGAATTACAAATAATACTACAGTCTATTGGGGAAATCAAGTATGGTAAAACCGGTCACTCAAAGATTTTTACTTTTTTGAGGCACTTCTTGATCATTTTAAAGCGCAATTTTTTTAGGGCTTCAATATTACACCATATCACAGACACTGATAACACGTTGGCCTGTGCATCTCAGATTTAACATTGTTAAACGATGCCTTTAACATACAAGAAAACGCTGCGATAAATTTGCACTTAAGAAATTTGTACCAGTAGGATGAGAAAGTTAATGTAGTTTGCTCAGCAATGTGAGCATCTGTAAATGGCCCCTGGCTGGAATGCTGCCCAGGGAGTGGAGAATGAGCATACATTGTTTACGGCAAAGCATGAATCTGATGACCGAGGTAATTGTCTGAAAAGTGGTTAGATTCATTGTCTATGTATTAAAGAGAAGGTTGAGTTCTGGGAAGAGGTGAAAAATAAATTGTGAGCATTACAATTGTTATTATGCAAGTGTGGAAGAACATCAGATACAAAATGTTACCTGAAAAGCGTGGTCCTTCAAATGCCTTAATATTCTAAAAATATTCTAAATATGGTAAGTTACATCATAAAAATCGGACAGATGTTTATGCCACATGTTCGTTTAGTCCCATTAACATCTCTCTCTGTACAGTGCTGGTAAATTTACCAAGACTAGGCCAAATTTCTTATCATTTTGAGGATTCCAGAGAACCTTGCAGTACACACACCAATACCTATGCTAGATGATCAACCTTATCTGATCGATTCCACAACGTTTCTTTCACAATGCAATCGCATTACCAGAACTCAACTTTATCTTTAAGCGCTTTATAAAAGGGGTATTGTTATATCATTATAACTTTAAAATAACAAACGTGTCTGGGTCAGAAAAGTCCAAGTGTAATTAAATTGTCCAGGGTCATTAATTATGTTGTGTACATACTTGGCTATCCTTTGGTCTCTCGTCCCTTTACATGGATAATGTCTTTCTAGTTTCTATACATCTACCATCATCATTGTCCTGTTGCTTTTGACACCTCCTCCTCTACAAAGAGTACAGTCAAACCTGTCTACAGCAACCGTCCAAGGGATACACAAAAAGTGGTCTTTGTAGACAGGTGGCCTTTGTAGACGGGTTCCTTTAGTAGTGCATGTTTCAATGAGAAACCTTTTTCAAGGGAAACAAAACATGTGCTTGTTGTAGACAGGTGGTACCTAAAGCAGGTTTGACTGTATATGATAAATTTTGAGCAATCTGTAATAATCTGCACTCTTATTTGTCATTTTTTTCATTTTGTTCCTTTTCCTAGAGTTCATAATCATGTTTCATAGCTACTACACAGCCAAGGCAAGGCACAGATATCTTTGTGCAGCGATGAAGAGCTGCAACGCCAGTGCATGGCACATCGTCGCCAGAGACAACCCAGCCGCTGTCTACCCAAGTGACTTTGATGTCATCAAGGTGAGACAGACAGACAGACAGTATGAAAACAAACAAACAAATGAAGAAAAATCATCTTTCTTCAAAGACGCCAAGCTCAAAGATCAGCAATGCGTGACATTTTCATGATTCAGCGCACGGGCGCGCAGGCGAGGGTATAACACACGTATAACGTATAACGTTTTTTCAAAATCTAGGGCGCGCGTCGTGTGTGAGAGCATTTTCAGACCCTCGAAATGCGTGATGTCACGCCTAATGCGTGACACTTGGTAGCTCTGTTTCTTGTAGTACAATAACAAATCCATACCTGCCAACCCTTCCGATTTTTGTTGTTGTTGTTTTTGTGTTTTTTGGGTGGTAAAGCTAAATTAAGCTTGTTTTATCATGTGCCGCGATTTAAGAGTAGCGAATTTGCTAAAAATTCATTTAGAAAGAGTTCCTGTCTACGGTTGCATTTTCTCCACTTGTTAGCACGCCACATGTAACAGACTCTAGAGTACCAGTATAGTTACAGTTTCACTTTTTGTGTGGTCTTTGGCATTAAGATAAACACAAAGTTCTAGTATTATTGAAATTAAGACAAATGCTTGGAGTAGATGGTCATCATTTTAACTTCAGGTCGAGAACCAGTAAATGAAAAGAGGGTACTGAGAATGTACATTTTTAGTGAGAAAACATAAATAGATTGTTTTGATCAAGTGTCTTATCAAACCTAATATTATGCAGATTGTCATACACATAATTCAATGCAAAAGCCAGTTTTGTTCAGAATCCCTTGAAGCCATTAACAGAGCTGCCAACCATTACGTTTTTCCAGGAATTATTCAGTTTTTTTCTCCCAATTACGGTAGCATGTTTTTTCTTCATAAAATACATTTTTTTTTTTTTTTTAGCACATCAACAAAATGCCCTAAAATATTGATCACTACTTCAATAGTAAATGAAAAAGAAAGGGGAAAACAGTTGAAAGGGTACATATTCTCAAAGAATGAAAAGCCGATAAAACCCCAAAAGCAACAACAAAAAACGACCTACTTGTAAATAAACTATAGGTCCTAATATGGAAATATCAGTATGAGGAATGGACATTTCTGCATTGGAAGTGTGTCGCGCGTGGTTGTAAGTTTCGTATTAATGAATTCCTTTTTTTTGCATAAAATCCCTTTTTTTTGCCATCATGGTTCCTTTTTTTGGTTGCACAAGGTTAGCGGCTCTGCGTAAGGTAGACCTTTGTTATCCCCTATCTTTCATCTTTGAGCATGTCATAAACAAGAACAATACATATAGAGTTACATGTACACATGAATACATTTATTTACTTATCATCTACTGAAGGTTACTGTGTGTTTGCAATCCTATTTAATATTAGCAGACACATGTATATCCAGGGCTTGTTAGTTTAAATGGATTCCGCATCTAAGAGGGCCCTTTGAAGCAGTCCGCTGCACCGAGAGTCTTTTTCCCCCCTATCATAATCCCCTTAATCCCCCACCCAGACCGCACAGCTCGTAAATCTCACTCCCGAAACTGAGTGACATTAGGGCTCGCGAAATGCATTGTTGGAAATACACATCGGCTGCTAACAACAAAAATAGCGGCGTACAGTAGGGAAGAGTATTTGGTAGGCGACGATTTAGACTTTCTGACTGATTTTGAGGAAGATTTGATTCTTGAGCCTGGTGTATGGGAAGTTGGAGACCAATACAAGTTATGCACGTGTGAAATTCACGGTTTCATCGTGAATGCGATATGCGTAGGCCACTCCAGCAAAGCATAGATAGTTGATACTAATTATGCGTATTGACTACTAGCACTGCAGTACGTGTAAATAGGCAGCATTTGAATACATGAATAGTCAATACACTCACAACATACAAATGCACATAATCATTCCGATGCGATTGATCGGCAAGTTTGACAGTAGACTCACAATTTTAATTTTTAAATTATTCTTTCTAACATTGGAAAGTTGAACAAATTATATTTTAATGCTCTTTAGGTATCATCAATCGTCACTAAAGTACTGCCTTTGAATGAAATCAGTTGAGTTTTGTACAGTGGTGTTTGAAATGTTGATAATCAATAGCACAACTTTTAATACACGGCCAGGTTAGTAATGCAGCTGCAGCTATGTGTGTTACCACCAACAACATCCAGCATGTACAGCCCAGCGAGCACGGCGGCTTTCGCGTCGCCGGCCCGTACTCGGGGTGAAAAGTGGTGATGAATTGACAACTTCTAACCCTCATTAAACCAAATGCGCAAATATATAACACAATTTCATTTAGTTATTTTAAGAGATAAACTTATGGACTACCTTCCTAGCTATGTAAAAATTTCGGAAACTTTCAGAAAATGTCAATAATTAGAAGAGAACGTGATGATGATGAGAAACTTGCATTCACTCTAACTCACGATTTCCTTGGTCGATTTCGCTGGTTCAGATGGCTCCGTCTTCAGTAGAGTTATCCGAGCACAGCGAAAGCATTTGATAACCAATAGAAGGTTGCTTTGTGCCATAAGTTGTTGATTGTGTGTTTTTTATATTATAGCTATATACATCTTCAATCAGTATGACGTCATTTTCTCGGTGACTCGCATGGCTTCAAATCCTTCTTTTTACGACCAAGTGTTTGGAGAGCTTAGGGAAGCAGGCCGCGTTGCGTAACACTTCGTAACATTTGGATCGCCAGAGGGCATCTGTGGTCTGATAAGGGCGGCTGTTGATGGATTTAATCTTGAATATCTTTCCCTCGGGAAATTGTTGTGCACACCCCCTTTTCTTCTTCTTCTTCTTCTTTTTCTTTTTTTTACCTCTTTCGTACAGTTTTTGTTTTGATATACTGATATGCATGTCTTCAGCAAAGCTTATCCGATTGACATTGAATGTGTCATGGGCAACACTACATACTGTACATGTAGAATGTATACAAGGCCTACATGTATGTGAGAACTAGTCTCCAGCTTTGATAGTTCAGACCCTTTGTACCTCGTACATACATTATAGAAATGATCCCACCAGCGGCTCACTGTGGAAGCTATCCTGGGAGGTGTTTCACAAAGACTAAGATCGACTTTAAGTTCGACTTTAAGTTGGACTTAACTATGGCAGGATTCATTCCACTGATTGCTATCACCATTGGTCTCTCGATTATGATCTTTAGATAAAAAAATTTCCTTCAATAACGAACTGTATCAAAAAAAGGTAAATTCCGTGGATGTGTGACTACGATTTGTACAGATGTACAACCGTTGAGAAACCAATGCCAGGAATAGTTAGTAGAAATAGTGGCATGAATGGCCTGCCATAATTAAGTTTAACTTAAAGTCGATCTTAGTCTTTGTGAAACACCCCCCTGGGATGATTGTATTATGGATCATGACTTTACTCCTGCATAATCCTTTTTTTTTAAAACTTACCAGTCAGATGTTGTACTCCATCATTCATTCTGATGCTTTTATTTTGATTTATTTCATCAGATATCTGGAGTGGATGCGGCCGATCTGAGTTCGCTGTCAGATCACCCTGCGGTAAAACAGGTCACTCCGCAGCGAAGGGTCACACGGTCAATCAAGAGTTCAGGGTTCATTGAAGAGGAAGAAGACGAGAATGACATGGTCAAGCCCTTGATGGATGGTAATGAAATTGTTTTATTGGAAACAATAATGTGATACTTAAGAAGTCTTTTAAAGCTTATCTGCCGTAGTTTACAGGAGGGATTAGACTGCCCTGCAAGGTCACTGGACAGGTGGTTATCTCATCAACTCAGCTCTCAGTTAACATAAGAAAGAGGATCATGGGGGACCAATGGTCACCGATTAGGCATTGTTTGTTATATAGAGGGCGCAAGTAGCTACAAGTAGTGCAGTGGGCCTTTAAAGTGTAAAATGTTTGGTGGGAGAAATTACTTGTCAGTTGTTATCAAGGACATCCATGACTTCTTCATTTTTTCATTTTTTCATTTTTTTTTTTTTTTGGGGGGGGGGGATACAGACAACGGAAGTAATGAGCCATGTAATAAAAAAAAAATAGATGTTCACCTTTTCCTCATACAGTAAACATTTTTTTCCCCCATTTTCTATAAGGTCCTTTATTAATGTGTGTATCTTGGCATGAACAATGGGTTAAAGAAACAGGCTAGGGAATGTTATTTTAGATGGACTTCCTAAAACCCCTTCCCCCTTCTCTGAATTATCTTGCATTATGCAACTTATGATGCTTTTCTGGCAAACATTTAATAAATGTTTTTACAGGCACCCTGCAGTCAAGTGACCATAGGTGATCATGGTTGTCTATGATTATTGCTATCATGCCCCACCCCTCCCATTATAGGTAATACAAAGTTTTGGGAAATTTTGAAAATTGGTTGGATAGTGATTCTTTACAATTTTGATATATTTGGATGCCCCTGTGGATGTATTATAAGCACTAGTAAATTTAGCCCCTAAATCACCTTTCGAGAAAAATTGAATATCAACATTTACCGGTGCTCCTGGTAAATTTTGATAAATTTCAAATAGCGCCTACTATCGTGACCTTGAGAGGGAGCTACACAACATAAAGAGTTTTTATTTACAATTTCATAACTTTAGACTCAATTTCAACCGCGAAAAAGATCACTGAATATTGTAGGATCGCATATGCTCCCAATATGTTCATTTGAACCAAATTCATGACCCCATTCCAAAACTTGTATTACCTTTAAAAAAGAATGAGAAGAAAAGGTTATAAAGAAGTACAGAGACAAAATCATGTGTAGAGTAGTAACCATGTACATCATTCCAAATTCCAATTTTCATGGTGTTTCATTGTTCTTCAAGCTTTCAAAAAGGAAACTTTGCTACCTCAATCCAACTTCATGATTTTTTTTCTGTGTGTGTCTTTTGTTTTTCAGAATTGGAAATTGATGATCCATGTGATGGAAGTGGGGCATACTGCACCAGCAATTGGACATCGTCAAGAAAGATTTCTAGGGCGAGCTTAGGAGTGGTAAGTCCTTAGCAAGAAAAATAATTACCCCCTCCCCCCTTCGGAAAAAAATAAAAACATAACAGAAGACGAAAGATTGCAGTCGGTGAGGGCGGTCCCAAGGCAGATCACAAGTGCCCTGGAAGTCGTTTCTTCTTTCTTTCTTTCTCAGTAGGACTTTGTTTTTTGTCATCAAAGATATAATTTTTTCAATCAGTAATATAAAGAAGGAAAAAAAAATCTCAATCTTAGAGGCAATGAATACAAAATATAGGGCAGCAATTTTTTATGTTGTATAGTGATCATGTTTGTCTAGTCGATGTAAGTAAGCTGTTAGGTCACCCTGATGGCCATCATTATTGTTTTTCTTAATGATAGAATTCCAACTTCTGGCACTCCACTGGTCGTTATACAAGCCGTCGCCTGTTGAGGGCGGTCCCACGGCAGATCACAAGTGCCCTGGAAGCCGACTTGCTCTGGGACATGGGTTTCTCAGGTAAGTTTAATTTTGACCATGCCAAATCTGTCCTAATAAGCGAGTTCGTAATTAGGATTTGCGCATGGGCAGATCAAGGTCATTCGGACCCAAATTGTAAAACCATTGAGACAAATACTTGTATCGTGCTCATGAAAGTTATGTAATAAGTATTCAGTTATGTACCGACAGTACATTTATCTGATACACAGGTGGAAGTATTCTTCTCAAGAGGCAAACAAAAGGTATTCATGAAGCACCTCCATCACTTTGGCAGTGATTATTCTAAAATGCACAGGTGGGAAGTATCCATCGTGTCTAAGATCTGTGGATATTTTGGGGTCATGTGGTCCAGAGCTATTTACAAACTCGCTTATTCTTGAAAGCATAACAGACTCTGGATTCTCTCATGATGTCACTACCAACTCGGGTTTTGTTTATCATGTTGCCACAGAAAAGTTGCTGAGAAGTATCGTCACATCCTTGACATATTCATCCTGACGTCCTTGATTTTCTAGTGTCGGACTATAAATGAACATTGCACAATCATTGGACAAGAAGTTGGTTTCTTTATAAAAAATGAAATATAAATCTCAAAGGTGACATGCTTTTGTCTTGACACATGGGAGTAATAGACAAACAGGTAATGATGAAGGTTGTTGGAAGGGGCAGTGGAGATGTGAATTAGAAGCAGCAGCCCCTTCTAATCGCATAATATGAAATTTGACATTATTCTTTATATTCGTACCTTGACACATTTGGAAGTTTACCATTGTACCATTGAGCAACGTTTTTATAAGACCCGTCTTTTCTACCATTTTCAGGTGCCGGTGTGAAGGTGGCCGTTTTTGACACGGGTCTGAGTGAGAACCATCCGCACTTCAAGAAAATCAAAGAGAGGACAAACTGGACCAACGAGAAGACATTGGATGATGGGCTGGGTCACGGGACCTTCGTAGCAGGGGTCATCACCAGTCATAAGGAGTGTCTAGGGTTTGCACCCGATGCTGATCTCTACATATTCAGGGTCTTCACTAATAACCAGGTAATTCTTGAATTTCTGATTTGAAATGGTGCTTGCTATTGTGTTTGCTTCCCATGTTTCTTTTTGTAAACAAGAGCAGGGCCCGTTGCATAAAACTTAACATTGATTGATGTTAACTTTCCCATCAATGGCAATTACCATGTTAATAGGGCTCAACATCCAATCAAAATCAAGGTTTCCATGGTAGTTACCATCAATGGTAAGTTTTGTGCAACAGGCCCTTGCACATCTCTTTAGCAAGCAAAAGAAATAAACAATAATAAGAAAATTTAAGGAGTAAAGTAGCTGATATCATCATTAGCCGTAAGACACATTTTGGTGCTCCTGTCAATTCTGACCTCTTCATATTCTGGATTTTCACAAATATTCTGGAATAAAGTGTATAATAAAGTACATAAATGAGTTTTAAAAGGGTGGGTTGTCAAGTAGGTGCTAAAAAGTGTGTGGAAATTTCAAGAGGCTGGATTGAATGGCAATAAATTAATAACATCTACTACTTTCAACCTAGGGTACAAGATGGGTACTTGGTAAGAAATACTTAAGCACCTTAGTGCAGCAGCATGGTCACGTCTAGTATTTTGTAGGTGTCTTGAGCATCTCTTTGGGATGGTGATTGGTCTGCTGACAATATGATCGTAGCTTTGGAAGAACTTTGCTTTCCACACTATTTTCATATGATGTTAGAACTGCATGTGAATCAGGTCTGTAAATTACCCGTTTTAATTGGTTTCACAATTTTTTTTCTCCGGATTTTACCCCTATTTTCCCCTTTATTTTCCAGATTTTTCCTAATTTTTTCCCAATTTTCTTACTCAAAAGGGGGGGGGGGGGGGGGGCGGGCGGGGGTACGTTTTAGATGCCATTTTTTTCCCAGGATCCTTTTTTTTCTTCTTTCTTACTCAAGGGGGGGGGGGGGGGACGTTTGAGGAAAGTGCTCACTATCACCCCTGGTAAATAAACAGTTCTCGGGATTTCTCTTGTATTATTTTATTTTATTTTTGTTATTGATTTCTACATGATATTTTAAGCATCCTTTTTTTAAACATACATAATGTCCATCTGTGTGCTATAATTATATTATATTATATTATATTATATTATATTATATTATATTATATTATATTATATTATATTGTTGTTTAATCATGATCTAGGTGTCCTATACGTCATGGTTCCTGGACGCCTTCAACTATGCAATCCTCAAGAAGATCAACGTTCTCAACCTGAGTATTGGAGGGCCTGACTTCATGGATCACCCATTCGTTGACAAGGTACATTGAATACAGCCTTCAGGGGGGCGTTTCGCAAAACTTGTCATCAGTGACAAATGACAGTTTTTGTTATAAGCGACTGAAATCCTTGCTTCTCATTGGTTATCAACAGATTTGTCACTGATTTTTGTCATTTGTCATTGAAAAGAGGCTTTGTGAAACAGGTTCCTGTTCTTACCATCTGTTCTATCAGTGCAGACGGGCCAGCTGTTACAATACATTGACATTGAAATGTACTGTAGTCTTGTAAATCATCTATCAAACAGACAATCCTGATAGAGAACAAATACAAAGAAAATCTGATCCAGAGATAGTTTTTAAAATGTCACACGCGGAAGCACGCATTGAAACATGAAACTTTCTCTTTCTATCTCTCCTAGCCTTTTTGGTATGTGCTCAGTTGTAGAATACCATTTGTATTTATTGTATTAATAAAACATATACCATGGGGGGGGGGGGTGTTTTGTGAAGATCCTAAGTGGAACTTATCTCTAAGTTGGACTTAACAATTATGGAAAGCTGTTAGCATCTTTGAAAATATTTGGTAAAATTTATTTTAAAAAGCATTAAAATGATTATTCAATTCTTTCATATTTTCTATTATCAAGGAGATTTTATGTTCTTGATGTGGAATTTTGGAAAAGTAAAAATACTTGAATTTTTGCTTGTGAATATATTTGATTTTAAGGCTACAAATGGCTCTCCATAATGTTTAAGTCCAAC
The DNA here is from genome assembly GCA_035222895.1 of Strongylocentrotus droebachiensis. NCBI lineage: Eukaryota > Metazoa > Echinodermata > Echinoidea > Camarodonta > Strongylocentrotidae > Strongylocentrotus > Strongylocentrotus droebachiensis. The sequence goes on along the minus strand of JAVYIG010001080.1, from coordinate 256,426 downwards.
TTTAAGTTAACTTCGACTTGGGATCTTTGTGAAACACCCCTCTGGTATATGTTTTATTAATGCAATAAATATAAATGGTATTCTAGAACTGAACACATACCAAAAAGGCTAGGAGAGATAGAAAGTGAATGTTTCATGTTTCAATGTGTGCGTCCGCATATGAAATTTTAAACACAATCTCTGGATCAGATTTTCTTTGTATTTGTTCTCTATCAGGATTGTCTGTTTAATGATTTAATTTCTTGTTGGTGTATCTTTGTGTTATTGTAATTGTAATTCTTTCTCTAAATGTTCTCATACACTTGACTTTATTTAAGGCATAGTGAATATTTTGCTTTTGTTACTATCTGTTGCAAGGTGTTGTGTATTATGGACTTAGAAATTACCGGTAACCATTGTTTTTTATTTGATTTCCTTTGAAATAGGTGTGGGAGTTGACAGCTAACAAAGTTATCATGGTATCTGCTATTGGCAATGATGGGCCACTGTATGGGTGAGTGTATACATGTACATCTTGGGGTGTTTCACAAAGATCCTAAGTTGAACTTATCTCTAAGATGGACTTAAAAATTATGGAAAGCCGTTAGCATCTTTGAAAATATTTTGTAAAAGTTATTTTTAAAGGCATAAAATGTTGATTCAAATCATTCATATTTTCTTTCATTATGGGAGATTTCATGTTCTTGATATGGAATTTGTGAAAAGTCTAAAGTACTTGAATTTTTGCTTTTGAATATATTTCATTATGAGGCTACAAAATGGCTCTCCATAATTTTTAAGTCCAACTTAGAGTTAAGTTTGACTTAGAATCTTTGTGAAACACCCTCCTGATTTCCTTGTTCCCTGAGAGAATTTCTGGGGTATGGAGAATCGATGTAAATTAATACCTTGTCAATGAATGATATCTTTCTCTCTTCTTTTTTAATTTTCATTTCGCTTTTGGGTGTTAGATGTACAACTTGATTGTCTGTTTTTCTTTTCCTTTCTGTAAACTGTAGTATAATGATCCTTAGGATTATGAATGTGGTTGAAATGTCAAAACAGACCTTTTTGGACCAAAGTCCATTGATGTATCCACTGCGTCGCAAGATGTGTTCACCTTTTTCAATATTTGTCAACATGCTTAGATCAATATTGGTAAAATAAATCTCTGGCTCTGTATATCTTGGATGTTGGAGGTTACATGTATGTGTTTGGTTACCTTAAAGGTATAGACCATTTCTGGTCATGCGATTGCATTTTAAAAGAAAGATTGTGGAATCGATCAGAAAAGGTTGATCATCTAGCATATAAGTATTGGTGTGTACTGCAAGGTTCTGGAATCATCAAAATGATAAGAAATTTGGCCCAGTCTTGGTAAAGTTACAAGTACTGTACACAGAAAGATGTATATGGGACTACCCTGTATCTATCCAGTCCAGATAGATATAATAATTTACCAAATATATTAATAAGTAGGCGGATTCCGGGAAAATTTGTTACCATCAGTCAAAACGTATTCTTCCACATGATTGGTAATAAGAGCTTCCATTTCATTTTTTGAAATGAAGGCGTTTCCAAAACTGGTCTTACCTTTTAAAAGAGCAGCCCAACTCGCACAGTTTTGTTTATTTTCATTATTATTTTGTTTGCTGTTTTCAGAACTCTCAACAATCCAGCTGATCAGATGGATGTGATCGGAGTAGGAGGAATAAACTTTGAGGATTCCATTGCCAAGTTTTCTTCCAGAGGGATGACCACATGGGTATGACAATTTACATTCACTAAAGATGATCTGCTTCTCATGCAATAGTGCTTTAGAATCTAAGTATATCTACATTTAACTCAGGATAGAGATTTAAACCAATTTTTATTGAGCAGTCTTTATCATTGCAAGGCAAGTTGAATGTTAAAGGGAGTGTAGCCTGACGAGACTACATGTCTTTCCAGTAGCCTGACTTAGGGGCCAATCTGGTATAATATGAACACACGAGCGCAGCAGTCACGTGCGTGCAACATATGCGAAACCGAAGCGTGAGGAGAACTTCGGTCTGTTTTTTTGCGAACGCTGACCATGTAGAGATTAAGTCGCTGACAACTCTTAATCAAGTCCATTCGCCTATGAGCAGATGTCCGAAAGAAGACGTAGATGGCGTTAACCAGTATTTGCCAAGCTACACTCCCTTTAAGAAAGTGATCTAGGAGTAGGAAGTTATGCCATCATGACCCCCCCCCCCCTTTCTGCCTTGTCATGCAATCATGATAAGTAGCATGATCTTCTCTTAAACCCTTTGCAAGAGTTGTCTATGAGCTTCTGAAGCACAGGACATTTTGATGGATAGCCTTGCTGATTTCACCAGTTTGTAATGTAATATTTTTCATTCTTTAAAAAACAACATTGCAGGAGTTGCCTGGGGGATGTGGACAAATTAAAGTGACTCTGTAACATTGCCTCAGATTTTGAAACAAAATCCTGGATTTAGCTCATGCTGCAATCATAATTATAAACCCTTAGGTCAGTCAGGAATCCCATGACTTTTACAAGCCGATCGCCTGTCTGATTATCAAGATATTTATGATTGGATTTTTCCTCACGTTTTTTATAACACAACAGTCTATTGGGGGAAAATGGTAAAGCCGGTCACTCAAAGATTTTTTACTTTGTTGAGGCACTTCATGATAATTTTGAAGCGCAAATTTTCAGGGCTTCAATATTACACCATATCACAGACACTGATAACACGTAGGGCCATGCATCTCAGATCTAGGATCATTAAACGATGCCTCTATTAAGCCAGATGTTGTTGCTGTTTGCTCAGGATTAAAAATGCCCCCCCCCCCCACTTCCCCACTCCAAAGTCTAATAGGCCTAATCTAATCCGCTTTAATGTATTTTTGTGGTACTTTGTAGGAGTTACCTGGTGGTTACGGCCGTCTGAAGCCAGACATCGTGACCTACGGCTCAGCCGTCCGAGGGTCAGGGCTGAAGAACGGATGCAGGACTCTCTCAGGTACTTCAGTAGCTTCTCCCGTTGTAGCGGGAGCAGTCACACTCTTGGCCAGGTAAGTTAATCTCGTTGGTGGTATTCTCGAAAGCAGATTAACTTTAGTCCATGGTTTAATCCACCGACTAAGTATGGAATGCCAAGTGTCCATATGAATATGTTTTTAAATAATTTAATCTGTCACTAAATTAAAATAAAATGTAATAACATAAATTAATAAACAACCATTAAACTATGATAAAATTATGTTATCATGGTTATATATTAAATTATTCAAAAATATATTCATATGGACACTTGGCAATCCATACTTAGTCGGTGGATTAAACCATGGACTAAAGTTAGTCCGCTTTCAAGAATACCACCCATTGTGGCAGGAGTGTGGAGATAGTACAAGTCCAGACATGCCAACTGTTCAGATTATAGAGGAACATTCCTCTTTTTGGGAGAAGATAATTATCATTTTAATGCAGGTGTTCCTCTTCTTGTACAAATTTGTCTGTAGTATTGAATAGGAGAGTTAGGATTGTTCCTCTTTTTTTTGAAAATAGCATAATTTGTACAGATTTCTGATTTTCAAATGTTGGCATGTATGCAAGTCTTACCAGAGTATTAACCAGAAAGCTACATTGATTGTTAATAGCAATATATTAAAAAAATACAAAAAATACAAAAATTGTACATGAGTGATGTATTGTATGGTGTACTTTACAGACATCTGAAATTAGTATCACTATAAGTAATACGCTAAGGCTCCGCGGGGGGCGCGACGTCTCCGCCAGCCTTTGTATTCTATTGTTTTTTAATGAGATCGCCGACCCAAGTTGGTGCAGCTATCTCCTCCTGAACCCTCCCCTTGTGGTACCCGTGCCCGGTGCCGTCGTCCGCGGGAGAGTCTACTCTAGCGAATTGGCTATACTCCGCCCGAGGTCCTCCTCCGTGTCGACGTCCAGGGCGAAAACAGACGCGACATGCATAATGCATGATATGCGTGACGACAGAGATACCTCATGGATATTCAACATAACATCCGTAGACACACGACCGATGACTATCCACTCACATTAAGTTGCGTATTAAATGCACGCTGAATGGGTATGACTTACCCCGTGTTAGGTATCTTCCTATATGATATTCTCTATATAGACCGCGCCGTCGATCACACTCATTTCTTTGCAGTTCTCAAAGAGACTCACAACAAATGACCAACCACTCACATTATGTTGCGTATTAAATGCTCTATGCAAAGGGCGGGATCACCGAGAGTAAAGCGTCTTGCTATAGGATGTGCTTTAGCGCTACACAAGCCACAGAAATATACACACGAAGCTTCCCGTCAACGCTCAACTTAGAGACCTATTTCCATCATTATTGCCGCGATTTTTATATAGTTTTCGTGAATGGAGGTATGAAATCAAAGCTTATTTTGTGATTATTACGGACATATATACAAAATTTTGATTATCATTTTCTAAAGGAAAGTTTTCACAAGAAAACCATTGGACTGACAGTTCGGTCGCAAGCTGCCTTCAATCAACACGCAGTGCAGTGTGTGTGAGTTGAGATGAGCTTGCAGGAAGCTCCAACACCGGGACCGCGCCCTGCAGGCGTCCGACGCCTGCGGCGCCGGTGTTGAGCTTCCTGCAAGCTCATCTCAACTCATTTGACACTTTGAAATTGTTATCTGTTGGTTTGCATCATTATTGCCGCGATTTCAATATAGTTTCGTGAATAGATTTACGAAACCTGAGCTTAGAATTAGTACAAATATTACTAATGTCTACGTTTTTAAACGACTGTCTGATTTTCTTGTGAAAATTTTACTTTGAAAAATGATTATCGAAATTCATGGTCAGAATTAATCACAATCTAGGTTCATTATGTTACAGTTCTTGCATCAAATCAATGCATGAAAACTTAGTTATTGAACTAGAAATTTTTTTTTTTTTTTTTAAATAGCCAAAAATAGGCAATTATGAAGTGGAAAGCCTGAAACCTTAGCCTACTAAACAAATCTCAACAAAGTGTAGGCCTATCCTTTTATGAATTAATGAAAAAGTAGCCCCAGAAAAAAGAGCCCCTGAAAGTTGAAAAAGTAGCCCCCGGAAATTTCCCAAAAATTTGAAATGGAGCCTCCAAAATGAAAAACTTAATTTTTTGCCTGCGCCCCCCTCTAGAATCCCTCGGATTTCCGCGGGTCCTGAGTTGAGTGTATATCTAATATAGGGGTGGGGTCCACGGGTTTCAAGGGGCCATAAACCCCCAAGAGCTCGGGGGTTACATTCTTCAAAGTTGGGGGGGGGGGGGGGGAGAGATCAGATCGCAGCGGGTTGAGTGTATATATAATATAGGCGTGGGGTCCACGGGTTTCAAAGGGCCATAAACCCCCGAAAGCTTGGGGGGTTTAGGCGTTTAATTAGGGTCAGATGAGCATATTTTTAATACTTTATTTGTGACACTTGCGAGTCACTAATTGGCGTGGGGTCAATACGTAGAGTTGCGTAGTGTTGCGTACCAACTACGCTGGCCTACGTTACTATATGCTGAGGGACGGAAAGGGGTACGCAAGATGAACGAAAACAATTCAACATGTTTAATTTTTTTCGCGTACTTTCGGCGTAGAAATTTGACGCAGAAAGTACGCCTTTGTATGCAACACTACGCTACATGCCTACGCAACAGTACGCTACCCTACGCCAGATCGACAAAGCAGTAAAAGCTTTCCACACTACGGAACTCTACGCAGTTCCAGTGGCTTAAAGAATAACTACCGGTACAGTTGGATCGTTTTTTTTATTTTTTTTATATAAGGCCAAATTAAAAAAAAAACATGTTTGGCGTCCTGTTTTTTCGAAAAATGGGAAGGAGGAGGCCCTTTTTTTTTCTTTCAAAATGGCCGCTCGGTACATTTTCCCTGACATTCGGGCTATTTTTCAAGATGGCGGCCGACAATTTTTTATTTTTATTTTTTAAAATCAGAAATACATTTTAGCAGTGCTTTTCATGTTTTTTTTCTTCAAAAAAAAAACAAAAACAAAATAGGAGGCGGCCCCCAAATAGGAAGCAGGGGGGGACGCTGTTTTTTTTTTCTTTCACAAAAAAAAATCAAAAAAAATTCAACAAAAAAAAAATAGGAGGCGGCCCCCAAAAAGTAAGCGGGCGGGGACGCAAAACATTTTTTTAATGGCCTGAATGGCAAATAAAGTTCTTGGTGGTTTTAATTTAAGACAGTCTCTATATATCTATTTACACCCCCCGCCCCCCTCTAGAATCCCGCGGATTTCCGCGGGTCCAGCTAGTATTGTTAATAATTTGATAATTTTGACGAGTTTTTATTATTAGGATTTTAGTGATTGTGGAAGAACATTCAGTCGGATTAAGCTAATTTCAATATACTGAATGATGGTAGAATGAGACACGTTGAAGAAAATCCCTGTCTGTGAGGTTTTAGTTGAAGTGCACACAGTCTACTTACCATCATCCGTCTCTCAGGCAGCTGCTGACTGGCTGTGTATCTGTATGTTTCTGATCCCTGAGTGACTTTCCGATCTTTGCAGTTCCGTCCAAGATCGTCAATGGGTTCTGAACCCAGCCAGTATGAAGCAGGCCCTCATGGCCTCAGCCAGGAGACTACCTGCTGCCAACATGTTTGAGCAGGGCCATGGCAAGTTGGATCTTATCAAGGCCTATCAGATACTCAGCACTTACAAGCCGCAAGCAAGGTAATCAGGATATCTGCTCCATGATAGTGCTCTCATGCCAGTCAATCGGTCATGATACTGTTATCTGAGTAGGGTCAATGAGTTTAAACCAGCCAGCAACAAAAAAGATATTGCTAAAACTATCCAAGGATTTTTGTTAGCCACACATTTCGTACACCTGAGTAGATTCAGACAGGTGTAGTTTCAAAGCATTTTCCAAATTTGAAATTCATTTACATTTTATGTATAGCTTGGTTGAATACTTTGTAAATAATAAAATGTCAATTATATACCTCTCTTTAGAAAAAAATCTAGCCATCTGATCGGCCGAAATTGCAGTCGTGATTTTAGCCATTCTCCCGCAACATTCCGGGTAGCAGAAAAAAAGTTAAATTTTGCTGCGATCCCCATTCATGAGTGACTATTCCTGCAAGATTCTGGGTACCAGGAAAATAGTTACGATCCCCATTGGTTTACATGTTAAAACTTAGTTTGTGGGCAGCGCGGCTGCCATACAGTTTTTGTGCGAATATTTTGGTTGCTACATTTGCACACAGCGCGATCAGACACCCTAGGTCTACCTGCAAGTTATCAACACAGACTTCGATAGCGTAAACAAACATGATTACCATGATTGGTAAGTCGCACATGTATTCTATGACCTTTCTTAACGGTATATAAAAGATATAATGACTGCTTTGAGAGGAATAGTTGTTTTATGGGCTCGCGGGATGTTGCATCTTGATATCACCCCTCAGCACGTCTCGGGATGATATCAGGATGCAACATCCCCTTGAGCCTTGACACAACTATTCCTCTCAAAGCAGTCATTATATCTATAGAAATGTTCATTTGATCAATATTTCTTTACATTGCTTTTCTCTGTTAATATGATAGTTATTTGCTTATATGTAAACATTAAGTTATATCATTACGAAAAGCTCTCGTTAAAACTATACCCCACCACTATAGCACAGCAGTCAATGTAATCTGGTGGGGGTAGCACTACCCCAGTTTCGTTTCTCTCGTTAAAACTTTGAGAGAGCTACTACTATTACACAGGCACCAATGGGAATCTGATGGGGTCTCACTAGGGGAGTCTACCCCACTTTCAATTCTCTGGTTAAAAACTTGGACAGAGCCTTGAGGCTCTGAGTAAGAGATTAAGATATTGGATTGCAGCTCGACTCTTCATCATCTTATGTAATACTAGTGTAAACAAACTCTTACTGGGGTCTGCCTGAAAGGAAATGAGAAGTAGGAAATAAGTATTTTACTTGTTTTAAGATATTTTCATGTCCTAAAGTCACTAATAATTTAGATGAAGACCAAAATGAAAGTTTGAATGAAGCAAAATAACCCATGATTGGCGATATAACAACAATTTTTACTCTGGCAGCGAACCCCTGCATATGTCTCTTTCTCCCTTCTCCCTTCCTTTTCCCTTGTATCATGCTTATCTCTCTCTCGCTTTCACTTCATCAAGGTCTCGGTGGGGGTGGATTACAGCGCTAGTGTTTACTTAGGGCTTATCACAATCTCAGCTCCAGTACAAGTAGAAATGGTGAAAGCCAAATGGGGGTTTCAATTTTAAACGACGAGTTTTCGCCATGTGTTATACTTAATATAAAGTTTTCAGACAATTAATCAGAAGAAACTTATTCTTGTGCTCCACAGCTTTAGTCCCAGTTATATTGATCTGACGGAGTGTCCATACTTCTGGCCGTACTGTACACACCCCATCTACCATGGTGGAATGCCAATCATCGTCAATGTAAGTGATCACTATCTAATCCAAATCCGTCATGGCCATTGGTGGCATCTTTCTTTAATAGCAACAGTCAGTGTCTTAGGATGACGAAAGCTTTTGTGTATTAAGTAATTGCCATATAACCTCACGGTGACCATATGGTAGGAATAATCCCCAGAGAGTGGAGATGGTGCACATTGTGCATGAATGAATCTGATGAGGGGAGTAATAATATCTGTTGAAAGCGCTTAGAGGCGGTATACAATGATGGAGACATTGAAGGAATATCTTGGATCTGCTGATCATGATGTATCAAGAAATGCAATAATACGTTCCTTTGAATTGTTCAGATTTCCTCGAGATACTATATGTTCACGATGATAGGCTGAAACCTCAGTTGATTATCATGGTTTTTCAAGGCAACAATCAAGAGCATGAATGTGTCGATGAATTTAATGTTGTGTTATTTACACAAAGACATCATGAATTTATTATGCATATATCTAACATTTATTTGTATGTTGTTCTTTATATGAAACAACTGAATTTCCATGTATATGCAATACAATGATGCCTACATGTATATACCTCAGGTTTTGTAAAGTTAACTGTTCAGTGCAAATGGAAAACTGGGCATGATAAAATTCAATCATTTTTCTGTTGTTGTCTTGTATTTAGATAACTATCTTAAATGGCATGGGAGTGACAGGAAAGATAGTTGGGAAACCAATATGGCAGCCCTTCGCCCCACAGCATGGAGATCAAATTGAAGTAAGTTTGCTTATTGGAGATGTATTCACGAATGTGTGAAGTTTTACGATTAGTGATTTGTTGGTAGAAACTGGGTTGTTACAGTGTAAATTTATTTAGTCATGTAGAAGCGGAGCCATTTGTAGGTGATAGTGTTGTGGTTTTTTCAAGTCAAGTTTATTTTTCCACATCTCATTTTTAAAAAGTACAAATTTCAACATTGCAAATTGCACAGTAAAGGAAAAAATACATTTAGTAAATTAACATAAAATACATGGTTACATAAAATGGGACGATTATTTACATAAAAAAAACATTTCAACAAAAGCATCATCTGATCTGTTTGATGTTTTATGATTAGGGATTTGTTAGGAACTTGGTTGTTGTATTTGTTCAGTCGTGCAGTAGTGGAGTCATTTGTAGGTGATAGTATTTTGGTAAAAGGTAAAGACCAGTAATGGTCATGCGATTGCATTGTGAAAGAAACGTTGTGGAATCGATCAGAAAAGGTTGATCATCTAGCATCTAGCATCTGCAAGGTTCTGGAATCATCAAAATGATAAGAAATTTGGCCCATTCTTCGTAAAGTTACAAGCACTATACACAGAAAGAGATGTATATGGGACTACCCTATATCTCTCACAGTCTATGAGAGAAACAAATTTTTACCAAATATATGAATTAGTAGGCGGTTTCCCGGCAAATTTTTAATCATCATGTATTAGTCAAAACATATTCTTTCACATGATTGGTAATGAGAGCTTCCATTTCATTTTTTGAAATTGGGGCTCTTCCAATACTGGTCTTTACCTTTAACAACATTATTCAAACATATAATTTGTTGAGAGCCAGAAGGGCGATAACTCTGTGCTAATGAGTTAATGTCCTTCTGGCTCCAAACAGATCAGGGCCATGCATTATAAAGCCTTTTGATTGATCGTAAGATTAATAGGGACTTTTAGATTCGCACAAAGACAATAGGTCTATGCTACGATCGACGTCCTGTTAATGCACTGCCGTAAATGGACATCACACGTATTAGTCCACGCAAATCTAAAAGTCCCTAATATTGAGCATAAACGTGAGGTCAATCCTAACTCTTTATTAATATGCGGCCCAGATGATATTTTTGATTAATGTTCACATTCACTGCTTCCCCCCCCCATGTATTCATTCATAAAAACTTAATGTACATAATTGGAGAAATGTATCTCTGCTGTTAATTTTATTTTCTCCATACAATGTATCTGTTTATGATCAGCCACATTTTTTCAAAATCTTTTTCAAAATCTGGATATACTAAAAAAAAGAAGTATATGTCATTCATATCCATGAGATGAATTCTTTTCACCTTTTCTTTCACATGTGTTGTGATTTCTTGACTGTTTGATTTTATTCTATTCTAGGTTGCTCTCTCTTTCTCTCCTGTTCTCTGGCCATGGTCTGGATACATGGCTGTGTCCATCACGGCTGCGCCAACTGCTGCATCATGGGAAGGGATAGCCCAGGGTCAGATCATGGTGACTGTTGAATCTCCTCCCGAGGTGAGAGTCTTAGTTTTTTCAAAGCCTCGCTTAATTTCTGGTGGACTGCCTTTAAAGAGGTTGAGGTGTCGTAGTCTAGTGGTTTGAGCACTTGACTTGAAATGCAAAGGTTGTCGGTTCGATCCCCAACACGGCAGTAATTTCCTTTGGCAAGGCATTAATCTTCATTTGCCACTCCATACCCAGGAGAGAAATGCGGACCTGGTAAGATAACGAAAGCCTTTGTGTTAGCGATTGCTTTTTACCCTCACGGTGACAATATGGTAGGAATACTTTCTAGGGAGTGGAGGTGGTGCACATTGTGTGTCAATGAATCCGATGACCGGGGTAATAATATCTGTAAAGCACTTAGAGAAGGTATTTCATATTAAGCGTTATATAAAGTCAGATTATTATAACATTTAGATTATTTAAAGAGAAAACGGAGCTATCAACTGTAATTATAAACACCTCCAAATGTTTTTGTTGTACATCTCTCTACCTCTGCCCCACACTATTGTTTCCAATTCAATCATTTTCAATTGTCGGCATTACTTACTAATTAGAACCATTATGCAACTTTTGGAATGAAAGGGTTAATTTCTTTCTCACTCCCTTCAGAATGGAGAGGACAGCCCACGACGGAGTAGCATGAAGCTACCCATCAGAGTGAAGGTGATACCTACTCCGCCCCGCAGCCAACGCATCCTCTGGGACCAGTATCATAACCTGAGGTACCCACCAGGTTACTTCCCTAGGGATAACCTCAGGATGAAGAATGATCCTCTTGACTGGTGAGCTAGCCTTTCTTTTACATTGACCTGCTAGTAAATATTTCAATGTTGTATCTCTTGCATGTCTGCCATGCTCTTCACATTATTTTATTGGTTTACTCTCTCTTTCTCTCTCTCTCTCTTTCTCTCTCTCTCTCTTTCTCTCTCTCTTTCTCTCTTCTCTCTATATATCTCTCTCTTTCTCTCTCTCTCTCTTTCTCTCTTCTCTCTATATATCTCTCTCTTTCTCTCTCTCTCTCTCTCTCTTGCTTCTCCTCTCTGTTGTTTCTTTCTTTCCTCACTTTGCCAATTTTGTCATCGTTCTTAATAATAATAATTATCCTTGCTTATATAGCGCCTAACACTTACTTTATCAGAAGTCTCTAAGCGCTCTACAATAATGCAGCATAATTACCCTGGCTTTAGCAGTGCAGCTGTTACGCGCGCTGCGTTTCAAGGAATAAATTCCTACCCGGTACCCATTTACTTCACCTGGGTGGAGTGTGGCAAATGTAGATCAATATTTTACCAAAGGACATTAGTGCGGCAGCGGGACTCTAACCGCGGACCTTGTGATCGACAGTCCGGCGACGTATCCACTCTCTTCCTGTCACTTGCCGCTTCTTTCCCTAATCATGTGTTTGTCTTTGTCCACTCCCTTTCTTTCTCCCTCTCTCTATCTCTCTCTCTCTCTCTCTCTCTATCTCTATGGAGGATAATTATCATTAAACAAAACTTTGAATGTTTGATCTACTTGTCCCTATATTTCCAGGAATGGGGATCATATACACACAAACTTCAAGGATATGTATGAGCATCTTAGAGCAGCTGGTTTCTATGTGGAAGTTCTTGGCGCTCCTTTTACCTGCTTTGATGCAAAGCAGTATGGTAAGCCTCCTAGAATTTTCATGAGAAAATAATAGGCCATTGCCAGATGTGTATGTTTGTGTAGATGTGGCATTGCAGAAATGTGATATTTCGTGCAAGTAACATTTCACATAACATGAAGAGGGGGGGGGGGGGGGGGGGGTTGTTAGTTCTGCATTGAATAGACAAATTATAGTTTTGTCCCAGTGCGTGTGAACATCCACTCAAGAAACAATTAGCAGGAAAAATTCTTTCTGTCTTCTCAAGGTACCTTGTCCTCCCCATTGGGTACTTGTAGGTGTCTATCCTGAAAATGTGAATTCCTGCCCTGACTTCTATAATCCCTTGCCAAGGATTATTGATTTGATCTGTAGGATAGAAGAAGAGGTCCCCGTAAAGTTGCCAGACCACTTGCAGAAGCAAGCCATGAACATTAGCAGAGCTTTGCAGAATGTAGTAAGGGCCTACTGCTCAATTAATCAGTTGATTCACAATGTTTTATTTTATTAATCTAAGTTGACTTAAAGAGAAGGTTGAGTTCTGGGAAGAGGTGAACAATAATTTGTGAGCGTTATTATTGTTGTTATGCAAGTGTGGAAGAACATCAGAAAGCATGGTTCTTCAAAGGCTTAAATATTCTAAATATGGCATGTAACAGCATAAGAATCGGGACAGATTTTTATGCCACATGTTCGTGTATGCCCTTATACATCTTTCTGTGTACAGAGCTTGTAGCTTTACAAACACTGGGCCAAATTTCTTATCATTTTGATGATTCCAGAACCTGCAGTACACACCAATACTTATATGCTAGATGATCGACCTTTTATGAACAATTCCACATCGTTTCTTTCATAATGCAATCACATGACCAGAACTCAACTTTATCTTTAATCCTTTCAGTACGAAATGCAATATGACCCATTTAGAGAGTTGTGTTGTGACAGTAGAGTGTCACATTCAATAGATTAGTGAGTTATTGTCTCCTTGGGGGGAAAATAAGTTTTCATGTGTCTGTCAACATTTAATCTTTCATTCAGGAACTCTTCTTGTGGTCGATCCAGAAGAAGAATTCTTCCCTGAGGAGATCAGCAAGCTGAAGAGAGACATAGACAACGGTCTCTCCGTCATCATATTTGCTGACTGGTACAACACGACTGTCATGAAGAAAGTCAAATTCTATGATGAGAATACAAGGTAAGTGGTCATCTCATTTTAGCTATTGTAACTGAAGATTACCGGAAACCGGACAAACACAGATTTGCAGTTTTATCATTAAAACTATTTCTTGATATCAAGAATTCAATTCTTGATATCAAGAATTACCATTGCTTTACAACATAAAATTATTTCTTGATTACAAGAATTGATTTATTGATATCAATTAATAATAAAACGGCTTGCCATAAGATCGCGCCAGCTCGCCACAACTCAAGGTTCCAACTCGGCTAAGTGGGAGCCCTGCTTTAGAGATTGTCTTACAACTTTCATTTACACCTGTTCCATGACACATTCCACAATCAAGACCTTTCATTTCTCATTATATTCCACTTTTGATGGGATCTTTAGATGTTATTGGGTACCCTTATAATCAAGAAAGTTAAGGTTATTTTTAAGACATAATGACACGTCTCAAATTGTACTTCTTGAGTGTCTTGATTTACTGTAGTATAAGTTGCTTTGTATAGGATCATCATTTTATAAATAGTCTGAGAAATAAATAATAGATTTGCTTTGCCATTTTTTTTTCCTCTCTCAAAACTATTTATTGTTATTATTTGCAAGTATTGTTCAATACTTTTGCTTTGAAATATGTTGAATTAATTAACCTCTAAAATTGTCTGACATACATACTTTGTCCTCCCCTATACAGACAATGGTGGATGCCGGACACAGGAGGCAGTAACATCCCAGCTCTAAATGAAGTACTAGCCCCATGGGGGATGGCATTTGGGGATGGGGTGTTTGAAGGAGAGTTCTCCATCGGCGGGAGAAAAAGTAAGTCAACGGAAATGTTGTCATATGCATGTTCAAGTATGTACATACCTGCCAATCCTTCCGAATAATTCAGAATATTCAGATTTTCTGGATTTTAAGAACATACAAATTCAGAATATTCTGATTTTTCAATTTTTTTTTTATTTTTTTTATTTTTTTAATAATAGTTGCTAAAGCCAAATTGAGCTTGTTTTAACATGTGCCGCGATTTTCGAGTTTACGTATTGCGTGCATTGAGTGGCTGCATGATCGAGGAGCGAATTTGTATTCAGTTTTTTTTTTACAGATTTACCGCGTATTTCCAGTTAGCTGCCGCTGCATGTGCGATTTCTTATTTTCGAAGGCATATTGTGCTAAAAATTCCTAATTCTTATTTTCAAATGTTGGCAGGTATGTATGTAGTTGACTGTAATCACCCGTTATATTAATTTGGTATTTCATATGTACATCCAATGTGTGTGTGGTAGGGGGGGGGGGGGGGGGGCGAGATGTAAATCAATTATGTTGGTGGTCACATTTATGTATGATGTGATTCTTCTGTGTGTGAATTCATTTTTGAGACTAAGGGTTCCAAATGGTGTCTGTCCATCTGTTGTCTGTCACATATGTCAAAGTTACCCTGCAAGATTTTCTTGCGACAAATCAAACTGTGCAACCATTAATCAGATTATGATCATACTTTGGTCACAGATGAATAGAGTTTGGAACATTCATATGATTCGGTCACAGGGGAGGGGGGGGGGAGAGGAGGAGGGAGGGGGAGGGGGGGGGGGGGAGAGGAGGGGGAGAGGGAGAGGGGGAGGGGGGGGGGGTGTGATACATAATTTGGTAATTGCCTTGTGTACATAAAATATTCTCAACCAAAAATAAAATTTGACCAGCATGGGACTTTAGAATGCAGCTTTAGTTTCAAACACATCCATATTATGTTGAGTAATTTTTCATTTTTCAATTGTCATTCCTCTCTGTTGCAGAGCACATCCAAAATCATGTTTCAAATTTGCATTTAATTTGCCCCATAAACATATATTGCTGTAAATTACCAATGATTGATGTGGCACTGGGATAGTACTAGTAGTATATTATTACCTCCAAATAAATAACCTTTGATTTTCTGTATGACTAATATCCCCCAAACCTCTCTCAAAGTGTTCCTTTGTGCGGGCAAGCACTGAATCCAATGACCGGGGTAATAGTATATTTGTAAAGCGCTTAGAGACATTTGTATTAGAGCTTATCAACACTAGTGTGGCTAGGAGAGATTAGACCACACAGCGAGGTCACTGACAGGTGGCTATCTCATCAACCCAGCTCTTAAATAACATAAGAAATAGAGGATCACAGGGAACCAACAGGCACCGATTGGGGAAGTTTTCTATATAGAGGGACAAGTTGGACAGTTGGGCTTTAAGCGCTATATACAAATTAAATATTATTATTATTATTTAATGCTGGATCGCACATGTCATTGGCAGCAGACCTAATTCATGGTTCAATAAGCTGTAATAAACTTCCAACATTTTGTATCTCCTTTCCATGTGACAGGCCAGTATACCTCGGGGACCAGCATCGTCAAGTTCCCATCGGAAGGCGGTCTTCTGATCCAGGCCTCCCTCAAGGACCAGGGCTATGAGGTCCTCAAAGGGGAGACCAAGACTGCATCGGATGTCCCCATCCTGGGCATGTTCCAGCACGGCAAGAGTGCTGGCCGGATTGTCCTCTTCGGGGATTCCAACTGTCTAGATACCAGTCACATGCAGACAGGTTAGTGTAGCTATTTCTTAATATCTTTCGTTTCGTGTTACCAGTTGGACTACTTAGACTTTTCCTATCAATCTATGTGATGTGTGAGACATTCTAGTAGTGAAAACACTTGATGGAGTACAAGCGATTCATCAAATATCATGCCACGAGTCTGCAGCTGCAGATATTTTTTGAAGCATGCACAAGACGTTCACCCCCAAACAGAATCCTCTTGAGTATAGGGTATACATTAGGAAGAGAAAACAAGAAAAAATAGAGCAGAGTAGATGAGAAGAAAGGAAAGAGGAAAGAAGGAATACAGGGGGCGCAATAGACAAACTCAATTGACGAAAGTATTGATGTTATATATTGCTGTTCAAGCCTTCAAGGTTGTTCAAAGAATAACATTTAGCTAAGGTCCACACTCTTGAGCACTCGTCCTGAATGCAGCGCTCAAGGTTTAATGGAGAAAGTATGCCCGAGAGTTGTTTTCCTCAGGGTAGGTCGGCGTCTAGACCGATGGCCAACAGAGTTGGGGGTTTTATCGTGGCTTTTAAAAATATTTACAGTAAAGTAAAATTGTTTTTATGCCTCCATTACGAAGTAGCCGGAAGCATTATGTTGTTGGGTTCTCCGTCCGACCGTCCGTACGCCCCGTTCTCGTGATCACGTTATCACAAGAACTGATTGATGGATTCTGGCCAAACTTAGGTCATGTATGTATCTTGCAGAGCCAATTAATTGATTGGATTTTGGGGTCACAAAGTCATAGGTCAAAAGTCACAGGGCTCATTATGTATGCAAAAATAGCTTGTGATCACATTATCATTAGAACAGATGGACAGATTACCATGAAACTCAGGACATGTATGTATCTTGCTGAGGCAATGAACCGATTAGATTTTGGGGTCATGAGGTCAAGGTCAAAGGTCATGGGGCTCATTATGTATGCAAAAATAGCTTGTGATCGCATTATCATTAGAACCGATGGATGGATTACCATCAAACTCAAGACATGTATATATCTTGCAGAGCCAATGAATGAGTGGATTTTGGGGTCATGAAGACAAAGATCAAAGGGTCATACATGTATATGAGAAATAGCTTGTAATCACGATATTCTGAGAACCTGTTAATGGATTACAATCGAACTTGAATTTGAAAAATGTCTTCTGTTTTGGTTGGTAAAATTGCTCTATGACGGAGGCATCATTTTCGACTGCGTGCAGTCGAAGTTCCATCTGGTTTTGTAATTGGTTACTTTACTTGAAGACAAATTTGAGGAGTAGATATTTGATATTTTTATCATGAAAAATTGAGTACAATCACGATTTTTGTTACATCACAGAGTAGATGTATCACTTCAGGTATTGAGAATTATGCTTGGTATTAATGGGCCTAGTTGTAATCCTAACCTTTACAAGGATTTTAACAAAACTTTGATCAATATGAGCATGGTATCAAAAGAAACATTTTAATACAGGTTTTAACAGGTCACAGGCCATATACATGTACAATAAAATAGATAAAAGAGAAGCTGGCACTCTGAACTGAGGAATAGGTTTCAGTATACATATAATGTAGCATGATTTCTGGATGTCAGTACAAAAAAGGCGAAAATAGCTGGGTGAAAGCATTAGTTATTTCAACTCTATTCAGATGAGCTTTTATCAATATTATATCTTCATCTTCTAACATAATAGCCTAAGTCGTATTTTCAAGTTTTGAAAAAATCAGAAAACTGAACCAAACAGAATTTTAAACAGAAAGGTTTGGAGATGACTAATGAAGTACAAGTAATGCTGTCTATCGAATCTGTTTCATAAGACGATTATATTACTCATTTACTGTGGGTTTACTCACTAATATTTTTGTTTTATTCACACGCTTGATTTAGGCCATTATGATACTGGGTATAAGCAGCATTAATACGTTCAATTTAGCACATATGCCATTTAACGAAGGTGGATAGCCTCATGAAGAGTTGAATAGGGCAAAAATATAATTTTCTTCAAAATGTGACTTTTAGGCCATTATTTTAAGAAGGTGACGATATGTTATATGCCAAGTCATGTCCTACTATTATACTTGTTATTCTGTAGCTAATGCTAATTATTCATGAATGGAATATCGTATATGATTCTCATGATTGCTTTCTCTCTTTTCATCACAGACTGTTACTGGCTTCTTGAGACACTCCTTCAGTACACGGCATATAGCAACCTCTCCCCCATGTTCTCTGAGCATGAAAGTATAGCTACCTCACTTCCACCAGTAGACACCCTCCCTACCAGGATGGAAGGTAAAGATTTATTTTATGTATCCTTGCAAATATATTTATGATATTAACGTATAAGGTTTGTTAGGCGCCAAAATGATCTGTAAGGCGCCAAATCCATTAAAAATCAAATGCTCAAGTCGCACTAGTTCAGAAGATAAAATCACATTTTTATTTTTAATCTGCATGATACACACAAAAAACAATATGAGTATTAGGTAGAACATACATAAATGAAAGAGAATGAATCCACCTTGGCTATATTCCATATGTCTTTCATTTTACAATCTATCTGAAGAATGTAAAGTGAGTGTCTAATCTCAAGAAATTTTAATGCTGCAGCTGTTGCTTATGAAACTGTTAATTGGCAAGTCCAATGTATCTGATATGTTAGTGTCCCATACGTTACAGAGTGTTATGGTATTGTGAGCATAAATTGATATCACAGATATTACCGGTGTGTTGGCTCAGTCAGTAGAGCGTCCGCCTCGCAACCAGGAGGTCGTGGGTTTGAACCCCGGGCGCATCATACCAAAAGAGGTTACAAGACGGGAGTTGCTGCTACCTTGTTTGGCGTTCAACAAGAAGGGATAGAGCAACGTCGATCTGGCGCTGCTCAGTAGCTGCCGGGCTCACGATCAATTGGGCAAAAAGAATTTCCATTTTCAAGTTTAGCTTAATAAAATTTGGAGTGGACTTTAAAGCCACACTGTCCTACTTCTAGCTACTTGCTCCCTCTATAGAGAAAAAAATGCCTAATCGGTGACCATTGGTCCCCTATGATCCCCTTTTTCTTATGTTAATTGAGAGCTGAATTAATGAGATAACCACCTGTCCAGTGACCTTGCAGGGTGGTCTATCCCTCCTAAAAACTAGTACAGATAAGCTTTAAAAGATTATTATTATTATTATTATTATTTTACTTGATGTTTCAGTCTAATCCCAGCTCCAGTATGGCTTGCAAATTGATATAATCATTAAATAGACTAAAAATGTAGATGTGGTCATTAGCGTATCGGACTTGTTCTCGTGACCACATGCATTTTTGTTGGAGTTGAAAATTCAAATTATGATCATGAAAAAGCATAGAGCATTTGTTGTTCGTGAGACTTGAACAGAAAAATGTAGTGTCAATTTATGCTCTAAAGATGAGACTGATTCAGTCTGGCAGGCAGCTATGAAGTCTTGCAATCTCTACATGAACTTTGCGTGATTATTTAATGCCTCACTTTTCCATGACATCTCTCAGGCAACCACCTCTACCGCTATTCCAAGGTTCTAGAAGCTCATCTAGGGGAGCCCAGGGCACGGCCCCTCCCTGCTTGTCCCCAGCTGGCCTGGGCTATAGGAGAACCACTCAATTTCTCTGCACCAAGGTAAGATAACTAGACATGATGCCACTGGCCTTTTGTTGCACAGTTTTATTTATCTTCTACTTGTTAATTTTGTTATTGTATGTATGTTTGCAGTCGTTAATGATGAACTTATTTACTTCTTATATTTTCTTGTCATATCAGCACAAGCCTATGCTATGTTTTCTCTTCGAGTGATATTTTAATGATATATTGTCATGCAGAGTGAAACAAATTAGAAGATCTCAAATTCCTGCTACAGCTAAATTATTTTATTAGTAGTATATGATTTAATGCCTTACAAAGGAAAGTTTCATGAGCAGATTGATTTGGTCGGCTATTTATTTTCATTTGTATCTTTTCCTTCACATTTCTCCTCCCATTTCTCAGCAATCTTTACAAGCACCAGAAGCTCCTCTCCGTTCCCGAGGCATTCCTCCCTCTCGTCCGGCGCAATGGTCAACCGGCTGCGCCCCAGCTCATGAAGGAAGAAAACGAGCCCCACGGGCCGGGCGGGTTCAACCCGAACCTCTCGGCCTCGGGCCTGGACCAGTTCTGGGGCATCCCTCTTATAGGGTTGTTCAGCGTCCTTCTGGTAATGGGATTCCTTTTCTATCAGGTCCAACAACGCAGGACGAGACCGAGGAGACGTAAACCGTACCGCTTAAAGAAATCCTACCCCCACGCATCCTCGTCGCTTCATTACGGCAAGATGCCGGCGGTATAGTACTTGGCCATCCCCACAGGAAAGATGTGTTGTTGTTTTTAGTCTCAAAAGTGTTGTGAAAGGATGAATGGATATTTTGTATTTGTATTGAAAATCCACTGAAATAATATTTTAAAATCTGTATTTCTTTAATATATCTTTTAAATTTTTTCCTCTTGTTGTCATGTAAGCTAAGTGATGTTCATACTTACAAGTCTTTATTGCAGATGCTGAATTCTTCTGCACTAGAAAGTGGTCTATGGAGGTTATGGGTTATCTGTAAAGGAGAAAGTCAATTAGCTTGGATTGAGCTGAATTCCTCTGTATCATTGTGGAAGACCCTTGAATAGATCTTTTGCAAATGAGATTTTTGGGGTTCTGCACACTTTAATTTGTATTCTGTTGCTATGACTAAACTAATTGTAAGATAAATGGAAGTGAAATGAAATATGAGTCCTAATAGTGTATGCAAACAAAGAACATATTTCACCACCCTTAAGAAGCATTCCAAAACGGTAAGAGTCTGTGCTTGTTTTTATACTGTCAAAAATGCTTTCCACAATTGTAACTCAAATGTTGTAAATTCTTAAAATGTATTCATATTATAACAATTTTTTTCTAGCCGTTTTGTACTGATGTAATTCTGTATCATATTACTATTCCTTCAATTCTGTTTGCTTTATTATGATTGATCTTGAATTGTAAGTTCATTTTTAAACCATGATTTTATTTTTTAATTGAACACATCGTTTTATAGACTAAAAAAGGACCAATCACAAAAATATTTTACTCTGTGTGTCTTGGCTTCCATGCTGGTATACCATATTTGAGATATCCACTTTGAATATCAGACCTGTGAAAAGATCAAGCAAGTTTCAATGTCATAATTACAAGGTAAGATAGACTAGATTTATAGTGCACTTGTATGCATGAGCGTGGAGGTAAAATCCAAGTTAACTTCTTTTTGTCCCCTTATGTCTTACTCCCATGTCACACGGTGAACATTAAAAAAAACACGCAGCTGCAGAATACATGGAATAAGTGTAGCACGCCTCACATTTATATATCGGCCCACAAAGATTAATGAGTACGCTTAGGGATCTTTGAACGTTGCGAACAGATGCGTTTTTTCTACCTCTACCTGTCATTCAATGACATTTACACTAAGGGGGAGAACAAAATCTGATACAGTATATACTGAGTCATGTGTTAATAAGCTTTCATCCTCTTCAATCCTAAATCATTTGGAGATGATTTTATGGCTCCAAACAAAATGCTTTTTTTTTTTTTTTGTGATTGGTGCCCTTTGACCTGCCCATTCATCCTTTCACAATTCTGTTATTATCAATTTCTATTGTAAATAATGAACAAATTACAGGGAATATGGCAATTGTAATCAAGGACTGTACATGTTTACTTCTCTTTGATATTCGTTAATGTACCACTCATCGTTGACAAGTAACATGGCTTATCCAGATCAAATAGTATTTTGTTATTAAAGGTCTATGTGTTGTGAACTTTAGAGGTCCTAGGAATTAATTGCAAATTCCCCAGGAAATGTAAAATGCAGCGTGCTACTTTTTAACAGAGGGATTGTGAAACACTTATTCTTAACAAGAGAGAGATATTGACACTCAACTTGAATATCAACTTGAATTGCAGAATATTTTTTGAGGAGTTCAGTATTTATTTTGCCTAGACTCCTGCCCTAGTAGCGTCAGGCTCGGTGTTCATTGTGTTTTAACACGTTTCATGAGACGTTGGCGAAGTTATACTTACGGTTTTATCAAAAGATGCTTGATGTCCAGATGGACATGAATGCTTGCAAATACTATTAATGAAAACAAAAATTTAGTCTGCATGAATTTTTGTCTTTCTCTTAACCCGTTCAGCTCGGAATTATTCAGCCTGATAGCCACCTCACAAACGAGATTAAAAATCGAACATGCCGTACCTTGAGACCGCTCAGCGCGCGGCACAATGCGTGTGCGTTCAAGCGGCCGGCTAGGAGGCTTCGACTAACGGGAACCTAGCGCATGCGCAGATCATTTGGCAATCTGGCTTTGTCTCGTCGAGAGCACGTTGCTCTGCTGTGCTCCAAGCCTCTCAGTTCTTTCAGCTCTTTCGTAGGGTTTTCTTCTTCGTTATCTTTTCTTCTTCTTCGCCTCCTTCTTATTTTCTTTCTCTTCTTTCTCTTCCGCATCTTTTCTTTTTTCTTCTCACTCCTATCCCTCCTTCTTCTTCTTCTTCTTCTTCTCCTTCTTCTTCTTCTTCTTCTTCATCTCTTTTTATTTAGATACTCAATTTTATGAGAAAAATACACAATTTATAAAAAATAAAAGATTTGAATGTAAATCTTTCAATGTTGCATCAAATTAATATGAAATAGTATATCAGCCTAAATTGACGGTTATAATGTCGGACATTATACTTTAGCGAAAATGTACAAACATGATAAAATGAAACTAAATAATAATCCAGAACGGGGGGGGGGGGGGGGGGGGGTGAAAGGAGAGACAAAATAGCATAATAATACATAAATACAGTACAGACTATAACACGATGCGCCCAACTTTCTCTCTCTCTCTCTCTTTCTTTCTCTCTCTCTCTCTCTGTCTATCTGTCTTTCTCTGTCTTTCTCTCTCTTATTTTGTTCTTCTTCTTTCTCCTCCGCATCTTTTCTTTTTTCTTCTCACTCCTATCCCCCCTTCTTCTTCTTCTTCTTCTTCTTCTTCTTCTCCTTCTTCTTCTTCTTCATCTCTTTTTATTTAGATACTCAATTTTATGAGAAAAATACACAATTTATAAAAAATAAAAGATTTGAATGTAAATCTTTCAATGTTGCATCAAATTAATATGAAATAGTATATCAGCCTAAATTGACGGTTATAATGTCGGACATTATACTTTAGCGAAAATGTACAAACATGATAAAATGAAACTAAAGAATAATCCAGAACGGGGGGGGGGGGGGGTGAAAGGAGAGACAAAATAGCATAATAATAAATAAATACAGTAAGACTATAATTTATACCGATGTGCCCAACTTTCTCTCTCTCTCTCACTCTTTTTCTCTCTCTGTCTGTCTGTCTTTCTCTCTCTCTCGTTTATATTGTTCATGGCTTCTTTCTCCGGAGAATCTTACTTTCTTCTTCTCACTCTTCCCCCTTCATCTTCTTCTTCTTCTTCTTCTTCTCCCTCTTTTTCTTCTTCTTCTCTTTTTATTTAGATACTCAATTTTATGAGAAAAATACATAATTTATACAAAGTAAAAGATTTGTATGTAAATCTCTGCCTTTTGCATCAAATTAATATGAAATAGTTTATCAGCCTAAAATGACGGTTATAATATAATTATGTCGGACATTATACTTTAGCGAAAAGATATAGACATGATAAAATGAAACTAAAGAAGAATCCAGAATGGGGGGGGGGGGATGAAAGGAGAGACAAAATAGCATAATAATAAATAAATACAGTAAAGACTATAATTTATACCGATGTGCCCAACTTTCTCTCTCTCCTCTCTCTCACTCTTTTTCTCTGTCTGTCTGTCTGTCTTTCTCTCTCTCTCTCTCTTTTATATTGCATGTTCATGGCTTCTTTCTCCGGAGAATCTTGTCTTTCTTCTTCTCACTCTTAATCCCCCTTCTTCTTCTTCTTCTTCTTCTTCTTCTTCTTCTTCTTCTTCTCTCTCTTTTTCTTCTTCTTCTCTTTTTATTTAGATACTCAATTTTATGAGAAAAATACATAATTTATACAAAGTAAAAGATTTGTATGTAAATCTCTGTTGCATCAAATTAATATGAAATAGTTTATCAGCCTAAATTGACGGTTACAATATATGTCGGACATTATACTTTAGCGAAAAGATATAAACATGATAAAATGAAAGTAAAGAAGAATCCAGAACGGGGGGGGGGGGGGGGGGGTGAAAGGAGAGACAACATAGCATAATGATAAATAAATACAGTACAGACTATAACGATGCACCCAGCTTTCTCTCTCTTTCTCTCTATGTATATTATATATCTCTGTCTATCTGTCTGTCTTTCTCTGTTTTTCTCTCTCTCTCTCGCTCTCTAAAAAGATTATAGGGAAAACGAAATAGTGTGTAAGTATTTGGAGAGCAAAATAATTAGTTTGTTTTATTTACTAATGTAAAGCGCTTTGAGCATGTTTATGCTATATAAATATCAATATGTATGACTATATTGCCAAATTTTGACAATTGTAGTTTGTAAGTATATGTATTGACAAAGTACATACAAATAAAACCGACACAGAAATGTCGGCAAGTATTTGGGTCCTATATAGAATGTGCGAAAAGAGCTATGTCTTTGTCTTTGGCCCATGCATGTTCCCACGGCTGAGTTACGTAAGAGGAACAATGAACGTTGCGGAGGGTACCGGTCGTTGTCATGGCTATAAACTCCAAAGAGCGGAAGTAAGGTAAGGGTATAATTGGATGACAATGAACTGACTTTGTATACATGTATAACCCTGGTTTATGTTGTTTTGGGGGAGGGAAGGGTCTTGTTGTTTTTGCAGTTGTCGTTGCTGTTTTTAATTTTTTTAAATGGGATCACGTTCCGACATTCTCATAAATAAAAATCATATAACGTAAAGCCAGACTTTACCCTATCTCAAACAATCATTCAAAGACAAAAATCATGCACGATAAAGGAATGGACAAGAATATGTGATAAGATAAAATGTCACAGACAAATAGATGATTATAAGAAATAATTTATCTCTCTTTTTCTCTCTGTTTATGTGTCTCTCTCTCCCTCTATCTCTCACTTGGTCGCTTTCTCTGTCTGTCTGTCTCTCTGTCTATCTGCCAATTTTGTTCCGCCGTTTGCTTGTATGCCGGCACCATTCCTTTTTTGAGATAAATTATTATAAAATAATGATGATGTACACAATTTATTATACCTTATATTTATTATAGGGAGCGAAGTAAAAAAACTAGCGGCTGATAATGTCGAAATGCGAAGAATATTACAGTACAATAATTATATTTCCAAAATAAAACTTTTGAATGAAAATCTCTGTTGCATCAAATTGATATAAACAATGTTTATTATGCTATATTGACAATACTATTATACGTCGGACATTATACTTCAGCGAAAAGATATCTATATGATAAAAAAAAAGGACAGACTAAAGGGGGAAACAAATGGGAGCTGGGGGGGATGATCGGAGAGACAAATATTATATAAATAAATACAGTACGGACTACGTCCAACTTTCTATCTCTCCCGCCCCATTTCCCCTCCCCTCTCTCTCTCTCTCTTTCTCTCTCTCTCTTTCCCTCTCTCTCTCTCTCTCTATGTCTGTCTCTCTGTCTATCAGGCAATGTCGTTTTCCATCTTCATCTTTTTTTATAATGTTTTTTATTCCTCCATTTGCTTGTACGCCGGCAGCATCTCTTCCTTGAGAATAATTATTATAACGTAATTATCTCTGATGATGTACACATTATATCTTATATTTATTATAGGAAACGAAATAGAGAACGAGCGGCTGATAATGTCGAAATGAGAAGAACATTACTGTACAATAATTATACCAAGTAAAACTTTTGATTGTAAATCCCTGTTGCATCAAACTGATTAAAAAAAATGTTTATTATGCTATATTGACGGTACTATTATACGTCGGATATTATACTTTAGCCCAAAGATATAAACAAAACAAAACAGAAAAATGGAAAGAAAAAATGTGAGCTGTGGGGGGGGGGGGGGGGGGGGAGTCGGTGAGAAAAATATCATAATAATAAATACAGTACAGACTACGTCCAACCTTCTATCCCCCCCTCTCTCTCTCTCTCTCTCTCTCCCTGTCCGTCTGTCTCTCTGTCTATGTCGTTTTCCATCTTCATCTTTCATAATATTGTCTATTCCGCCATTTGCTTGTATGCCGACATCTTCTCTTCCTTGAGATTAATTATTATAACGTAATTATCCCTGATGATGTACACATTATACCTTCTATTTATTATAGGAAACGAAATAGAGAACGAGCGGCTGATAATGTCGAAATGCGAAGAATATTACTGACTGTACGATAATTATATTTCCAAAGTAAAACTTTTGAATGAAAATTTCTGTTGCATCAAATTGATATAAAAAAATGCTTATAATGCTATATTTACAATACTATATACGTCGGACATTATACTTCAGCAAAAAAGACATCTATATGATGAAGAAAAAAAGGGCAGACTAAAGGGTAAACAAAAATTGGGGCTGGGGGGGGGGATGATCGGAGAGACAAATATATAAATAAATACAGTACGGACTACGTCCAACTTTCTATCTCTCCCCCCTTCCCCCTCCCCTTTCTCTCTCTCTCTCTCTCCCTCGTTCTCTCTCTCTCTTTCCCCCTTTCTCTCTCTCTCTGTCTGTCTCTCTGTCTATCTGGCAATGTCATTTTCCAACTTCATCTTTTTTTATAATGTTTTCTATTCCTCCATTTGCTTGTACGCCGGCAGCATCTCTTCCTTGAGATTAATTATTATAACGTAATTATCCCTGATGATGTACACATTATATCTTATATTTATTATAGGAAACGAAATAGAGAACGAGCGGCTGATAATGTCGAAATGAGAAGAACATTACTGTACAATAATTATACCAAGTAAAACTTTTGATTGTAAATCCCTGTTGCACCAAACTGATAAAAAAAAAAGTTTATTATGCTATATTGACGGTACTATTATACGTCGGATATTATACTTTAGCCCAAAGATATAAACAAAACAAAACAAAAAAAATGGAAAGAAAAAATGTGAGCTTGAGGAGGGGGGGGGGGGGGGGGGAGTCGGTAAGAAAAATATCATAATAATAAATACAGTACAGACTACGTCCAACTTTCTATCTCCCCCCCCCCCCCCCCCCCCCCTCTCTCTCTCTCTCTCTTTCTCTCTCTCTGTCTATGTCGTTTTCCATCTTCATCTTTCATAATGTTGTCTATTCCGCCATTTGCTTGTATGCCGACATCATCCCTTCCTTGAGAATAATTATTATAACATATCCTTGATGTTATACGTCGGACATTATACTTTAGCAAAAAGATATAATCAAACAAAAAAGAGCCAAAAAAAAAAATCAGAGTTGGGGGGGGGGGGGGGGGTGGAGTGACCGGAGAGACAAATATCATTAAAAATACAGTACACAGGCTAGATAAAGAGCAGTTATAAGCAAAGAATTGAGAACTAATTTGTGCAAACAACTATCATGAAAATCAAGAAGCTGTACTAAATAGTAAAACTCCGACACTTTATAGCACGATAAGTAAATAATAGCCGACAACCTTGAAACGAAACAATGGGATGGACTATATCGAGACTAGCTAATCTCCCCAATAATAGGTCGGCCCGGTACCCTGTATACGTACGCATGAGTGACCTGAACTGAGAGCGCTAGGTCGAGCGAGACTGTAATATACTATAAGCTTTTCAATAATCGGCCCGTTACCCTGAATAGAAAATATGACCATATGACCATATAAGGCCAAGGCTCATGTATTGTACGGTGTATCCGCGCGTGCCGTTTACAAAGCATCCAGAGCGAGTGTGGAATTCGCTGCTTGTAAAATCATTATGTCCGGCTTACGCAGTCCTAACTATAGTAGACCCAGCTAGCTAGCAGCAGCGAATCCGAAAATCTATGAAAATAACGTAAACTGACTTGCATGTGTTCTATACGAATATCCTGAAAGAGGACTCGTGCATTCTCATGCTAAACTTGTAATAAAACAAAAATTACGCATCGACAGTCGGTAAAAAATTAGATGCATGTAGCCAAAGGATCAAGGTTTGTATACAGGTAATTTATATGGTATTTAGAAGGTGAATAGATGTACTTTTATGCAATAAAAGTAGCCCTTGCTCGGACCCGAGAAATCTCGGTTCCCGTTTGTGAGTACGTACCACGGGGCCCGAGAAATCTCGGTTCCCGAGCTGAACGGGTTAATTTTTTTTGTTTGCTTGTTATGTTCGGGATTGAATGTATGGAGTAGATGAGTCATGTTGATACCAAATATTTGGACCAATTTAAAAAAATTGTTATGACGTGACATGTGATGGAGCTTGGGTTAAACTCGTAAAGAAAAATTAAGGAGCGTATCAGTAATTCTAAAATAAGAACATGGATGAAAAATAGGTAGTTAGAATTATAAGATATTTGTTCTGATTTTAGAAAAATATCGAATATGAATTATGTAGATTGAGAAGATTAAAAAACTTGAATTTTAACGAAAACATGGAGAAAAAAACCTCCCCCCCCCCAAACAAAAAAAGGGGGAAAGGATTCATATGTACATCTTACTAAAACATGGAATGACCCCCACCCCCACAAACACACAAACAAAGATTATACTAGAATTTTAAAAATTCTTGAATGGATAGAATAGGCAGTAACAACCCTGAAAACTTCTGAATGTACAAGAAAATCAAGATATCTACTTATAAGGACAATGTATTTTTAATTTAATTAACTATAAAGTACTTGTACGATATATATTAATTAAATATTACTTAAAACGGGAACATAGCACTTTAGTCTGTACAAATGATCATAGAATTTTATGGGATATCTATAATCGAATGTATAGTGGATGAATGTAATGTATTCGGGGCTGAAATAGTGCTGCTCTGATATGTTTTGATAGTAAATTGATTATATTTTGTTGTGTGCCTTTAATGTCCTTTCAGTTTTGCCAAAGTGTCAAAGCCATTAGTAATGATGTTTGCAGGCTCAATCAGAGTAGCTTAAATAAGCTGAATTCATCTTTACAAGTAAAATCCATCTGGAAAAAATGTGCTTTTTACAGAAATACAAATATTGAAAAGACAAAATGTCTGTTGAGACCTAGAAAGGCATTAAAGATGAAGTTAAGTTCTGGGGGGTGTTTCACAAAGATCCTAAGTAGAACTTAACACTAAGTTGGACTTAAAAGTTATGGAAAGCCATTAGCATCTTTGAAAATATTTTGTAAAAGTTATTTTAAAAGGCATAAAATGTTGATTCAAATCATTCGTATTTTTTATTATCATGGGAGATTTCATGTTCTTGATGTGGAATTTATGGAAAGTCTAAAATACTTGATTTTTCGCTTTTGAATATATTTTATTTTAAGGCTACAAATGGCTCTCCATAACTTTTAAGTTCAACTTAGAGTTAAGTTCGACTTAGAATCTTTGTGAAACACCCCCCTGGTCATGCGATTACATTGTGAAAGAAACGGTGTGGAATTGACAAGAAAAGGTTGATCATCTAGCATATAAGAATTTGTGTGTATTGCAAGGCTCTGGAATCATCAAAATGATAAGAAATTTGGCCAAGTCTTGGTAAAGTTACAAACACTTGCACAGAAAGATGTATATGGGACTACACGAACATGTGGCGTAAAAAACCTACCCCCGAGTTTTACGATGTACATGACATATTTAGAATATGAAGGCATTTGAAGAGCCATGCTTTTCAGGGAACATGTCTTAACTGATGTTCTTCCACACTTGCATAATAAGAACGAGTAATGCTCACAAATTATTTTTCACCTCTTCCCAGAACTCAACCTTCTCTTTAACTTTGTGATACAATATATGTGTTAACACCCTTCTGGCTCTAGGCAGATGAATACAAAGTAGTTCTGTGAAAGATTAATTTGCACACAAGTTTATGCTTTCAACTGTCAAATTCAAGATGATTTCGACCACAATCTTAGTTGTAATGGGTGTTTTACCGTACTTCTTGTTGTATATAGATGGAGCTATCGCTGTCAGGTTTGAATACTATGTTGGGTTAATGTCGCAATTAATACATCACCGATGTCTCTAAGCTATTCACAGATATTATCATCTGGTCATCAAATTAAAGCTTGTCCGCGCTCAACATATGCACTTTCTCCACTCCCTGGGGGGGCTTTCCAGCCAGGCACCATCTTACAGACATGCACAATGCTGAGCAGAGTACAATGACCTTCGCATCCTACCAGGTTACAGGTACCCTTTTAAAACCTGGGTAGAGAGAGACAATGTAGATAAAATGCATTAAGGACATATATACTGTGCCAGGGATCAACCCACAACCTTTCACACCTTCAGTCAAGTGTTTTAACCGCTCGAGTACTACATGTCTTTTCAGTGATATTTGTTTATATGCCGAATCTACTTATTCAACTGATTTATATGATGACATGGGGTGTTTTTATTTGAATCTGAATTAAAATGACTCGACAGATGGAGTAAAACCAGTTGGACTGGGCGTGCTCATGAAATAATAAACGATACTATTGAAAATACTGTTGCACATGAGCCTTGAATACAGCAGGATCTTGAATTTTAATTTTGGATGGTGGTAAAAAGTTGATCTTGAAGTATTATCCTTCTTCTCTATTTTCTAGTTGAATGCTATATAGTGCCTGGGTAGGAAGGGGTAAATGCAGATAGCCTGTACTCCGAAGCGTTTCATTTTTTGGATCCATAACAATTTTGAATTGCAGCACAAACAAACTGGTAGCCTCAATATTTGGGAGTTTCATGTTGGTAAATTACTGGTTGTAAGTGGAGAGAAAATTATGTTTTAATGAGAACCCTTGTGTAAATGTATTATGTGCATAAATCAAATTTTACATTTTTTTTGCCCTTAACATTTTCTTTGAATTTATATGTTGTAAACAACAGATGCACAAATCTCGCTGTTTTAAATGGCTACAGAACACTGATAAAACAGGAACTTTAGCTTCAAAAAGGCAAGTCTGTTGTTATCTTTAAAAAGTAGTTTCTAGCTTCTCTCTAGCTGTTTCCTTTACACTAAAGGGTGAGAGAAAAAAATAGCGAGCAAACGGCTAGAAAACAGGTGATAAGAAAGCGATTGGCTAGGGCAAAGATTTTGAGCTTTTTATCTATGGTAGTGAGTGAATATTCTCAATTTAAGACCTTTGTCACTCCATTTGGTAGCTTAATAGAGAGGTATGTTATGTTCTAAAAACCAACTCAGTATTGCAAAATATAAGCTGACGTGTTTAGTAATTTAATTATATGCCTGTAAATTCTTAGTTATAATTAACTTATGCAGAATCCTGATTGAACTTACTGAACTAGTTATCTATGACGAATAACATGATTCAAATTCACCTTTATGAATAATACAATTTTCACTATTGTCTTGTTATTGCTAAAGATCAATCTCGTTGTGGCGTGAAGGGTAAAACCTTGAAAACTTGTCAACTGTAAGTAAATGTTATGTGTACAGTGTACAGACTTAGCTACATTTTTCCAAGAATAAAGCAAAATGATGGATAACAGTGTAGCCAGTGATGATTGTGTATTTTCTTCCAGTCGTGGCAAGCTGTCTGTTCAGATCCAAAAAGGGCGTTCACTCTCTGTAAAAATATGAGTTGCTCCAAACAGATGATTTATGTATGGTTTCACAGGGGGATGACTGCTATCATGAAGATGGTAATGGAGATCATGATATTGATACTTGTGATGATGGTGTTGATAGTGACAATGATGATGGTGATTATGATGATAGCGATGATGGTAATGATGATGATGAAGATGGTGATTAACGTGCTGCTGCTGCTGCTGCTGCTGATGATGATGATAGTGACAATGATGATGGTGATGATGGTAGTGATGTGACAATGATGATGATGATGGTGATGAAAACTTGCTGCTGCTGATGATGAAGAAGAAGAAGCAACCAATGGACACATGTGTACATGAGGAAAAAATTATTTAAAATTTCACTTCAACTCTGAAACATGAAATATGTAGCATAGTCTAGTACAGGCGCGCCGGAAGCAGTTTGGGATTGGGGGGGGGGGGGGGGGGAGGGGGCAAACATTCCAGGGGGCTCACCTTCCAGGGGCAGTGACGTAACGAGCAAAAACGTTTGGAGGGGAGGGGGGCAGAAGAAAAATCTGCATCATCACCACTCTTACACTTTACATGCTTACAAGAATCCGTAATGCCCGCGTCACACTGTCCCGAAGTTGACTTCCGGGGGTTTTAGGTATTTAATAACGGTCAGATGAGCATACAGGGGACTGCCTTAGGGCACTTGATTGTGTCCGGGGGCGGAGCCCCCATAAGCTCTGGGGTTTTAGGCATTTAATTACGGTCAGATGAGCATCCAGGGCCCTGCCTTAGGGCCCTTAATTAGTGGGGTCCAGGGGGCAGAGCCCCCGGAAGCTCAGGGGTTTTAGTTATTTAATAACGGTCAGATGAGCATACAGGGGACCCCCTTAGGCCCCTTGGTGGGGTCCGGGGGCGGAGCCCCCGTAAGCTCTGGGGTTTTAGGTATTTAATAACGGTCAGATGAGCATACAGGGGACCGCCTTAGGGCCCTTGGTGGGATCCGGGGGCAGAGCCCCCGTAAGCTCTGGGAATTTAGGTATTTAATAACGGTCAGATGAGCATACAAGGGACCGTCTTAGGGCCCTTGGTGGGGTCCGGGGGCAAAGCCCCGTAAGCTCTGGGGTTTTAGGTATTTAATAACGGTCAGATGAGCATACAGGGGACCGTCTTAGGGCCCTTGTTGGGGTCCTCGGGCAAAGCTCCCGTAAGCTCTGGAGTTTTCGGCATTTAATTACGGTCAGATGAGCATATTTTGATACCTCATTTGTGACATTGGCAGGTCACCTATTTTTTTTCTCTCTCTTTCTTTCTTTTTTTCTGTAACAACATTTTTGAAAAAGTGAGGGGGGCTCGAGCCCCCGAGCCCGGCCGTTCTGCAGACCCTGACATAAAGGCTTCTAAATAAGCATATTTTGTCGCCCGACTGTAAATTTGGGAATTTCAAATTTTCCAACAAACGCGTAAAAGGGGTATGACTCAGGCGCGCCGGAAGCAGTGGGATTGGGGGGGGGGGGGGGGGCAAACATTCCAGGGGGCTCACCTTCCAGGGGCAGTGACGTAACGAGCAAAAACGTTTGGAGGGGGGGGGGGCAGAAGAAAAATCTGCATCATCACCACTCTTACACTTTACATGCTTACAAGAATCCGTAATGCCCGCGTCACACTGTCCCGAAGTTGACTTCCGGGGGTTTTAGGTATTTAATAACGGTCAGATGAGCATACAGGGGACTGCCTTAGGGCACTTGGTGGGGTCTGGGGGGTGGAGCCCCCGTAAGCTCTGGGGTTTTAGGTATTTAATAACGGTCAGATGAGCATACAGGGGACCGCCTTAGGGCCCTTGGTGGGATCCGGGGGCGGAGCCCCCGTAAGCTCTGGGGTTTTAGGCATTTAATTACGGTCAGATGAGCATCCAGGGCCCCGCCTTAGGGCCCTTAATTAGTGGGGTCCAGGGGGCAGAGCCCCCGGAAGCTCAGGGGTTTTAGTTATTTAATAACGGTCAGATGAGCATACAGGGGACCCCCTTAGGCCCCTTGGTGGGGTCCGGGGGCGGAGCCCCCGTAAGCTCTGGGGTTTTAGGTATTTAATAACGGTCAGATGAGCATACAGGGGACCGCCTTAGGGCCCTTGGTGGGATCCGGGGGCAGAGCCCTTGTAAGCTCTGGGGTTTTAGGTATTTAATAACGGTCAGATGAGCATACAGGGGACCGCCTTAGGGCCCTTGGTGGGATCCGGGGGCAAAGCCCCCGTAAGCTCTGGGGTTTTAGGTATTTAATAACGGTCAGATGAGCATACAAGGGACCGTCTTAGGGCCCTTGTTGGGGTCCTGGGGCAGAGCCCCCGTAAGCTCTGGAGTTTTCGGCATTTAATTACGGTCAGATGAGCATATTTTGATACCATTTGTGACATTGGCAGGTCACCTATTTTTTTTCTCTCTCTTTCTTTCTTTTTTTCTGTAACAAACTTTTTGAAAAAGTGAGGGGGGCTCGAGCCCCCGAGCCCGGCCGTTCTGCAGACCCTGACATAAAGGCTGCTAAATAAGCATATTTTGTCGCCCGACTGTAAATTTGGGAATTTCAAATTTTCCAACAAACGCGTAAAAGGGGTATGACTCAGGCGCGCCGGAAGCAGTGGGATTGGGGGGGGGGGGGGGCAAACATTCCAGGGGGCTCACCTTCCAGGGGCAGTGACGTAACGAGCAAAAACGTTTGGAGGGGGGGGGGGGCAGAAGAAAAATCTGCATCATCACCACTCTTACACTTTACATGCTTACAAGAATCCGTAATGCCCGCGTCACACTGTCCCGAAGTTGACTTCCGGGGGTTTTAGGTATTTAATAACGGTCAGATGAGCATACAGGGGACTGCCTTAGGGCACTTGGTGGGGTCTGGGGGGTGGAGCCCCCGTAAGCTCTGGGGTTTTAGGTATTTAATAACGGTCAGATGAGCATACAGGGGACCGCCTTAGGGCCCTTGGTGGGATCCGGGGGCGGAGCCCCCGTAAGCTCTGGGGTTTTAGGCATTTAATTACGGTCAGATGAGCATCCAGGGCCCCGCCTTAGGGCCCTTAATTAGTGGGGTCCAGGGGGCAGAGCCCCCGGAAGCTCAGGGGTTTTAGTTATTTAATAACGGTCAGATGAGCATACAGGGGACCCCCTTAGGCCCCTTGGTGGGGTCCGGGGGCGGAGCCCCCGTAAGCTCTGGGGTTTTAGGTATTTAATAACGGTCAGATGAGCATACAGGGGACCGCCTTAGGGCCCTTGGTGGGATCCGGGGGCAGAGCCCTTGTAAGCTCTGGGGTTTTAGGTATTTAATAACGGTCAGATGAGCATACAGGGGACCGCCTTAGGGCCCTTGGTGGGATCCGGGGGCAAAGCCCCCGTAAGCTCTGGGGTTTTAGGTATTTAATAACGGTCAGATGAGCATACAAGGGACCGTCTTAGGGCCCTTGTTGGGGTCCTGGGGCAGAGCCCCCGTAAGCTCTGGAGTTTTCGGCATTTAATTACGGTCAGATGAGCATATTTTGATACCATTTGTGACATTGGCAGGTCACCTATTTTTTTTCTCTCTCTTTCTTTCTTTTTTTCTGTAACAAACTTTTTGAAAAAGTGAGGGGGGCTCGAGCCCCCGAGCCCGGCCGTTCTGCAGACCCTGACATAAAGGCTGCTAAATAAGCATATTTTGTCGCCCGACTGTAAATTTGGGAATTTCAAATTTTCCAACAAACGCATAAAAAGGTATGACTTACAAAAAAATAGGAAAAAAAATACCGGAAAATCATGTCATTCCAATCAACATTTGTAAATCACTGGTATCGAATTAAAATTACCCCCCCCCCCCCCGCATCAGTACGCCAGCGTTCAGGGGCTCATGATCTTCTCACCCCTATAACAAAAAACAGACACGCTTTCCCATTCTCTCACAATATGTCCACGATATGCGCGTATCGCTATTATAAAAAACCTCCATTGATAAATATAGGTAGCATGCGCAATGTTTAGGAGATTTAATTCCTGTCAACTTTCCTTTTCTTTGAATGGAATTTTAAACGTCATTTAAGTCAGGTTTTTATTATTGTTATGTTCTTTTGGGTTAAAAATACAAACCATCTTAACTCCTTACTGTGTTTTTTTTGAGGGGGGGCGTTTTTGGGGGGCAAAAATGCGTTTTGCCCCCCCCCCCCACTTTTTTGACTGAGGGGGGCAACTTCCCCCCTGCCCCCCCCCCCCCCCCACTTCCGGCGCCTATGGTCTAGTACATGTATGAATTGATGAATTAAGAGTCCATGAATTGGGTAATCTTTCAAATTTAAAGGGCAATCCAAAGTCTTGAAAGATGTTTATTTGGAAGAAAGCACCAACAAGAAATAAGAGAAACAGAATGGCAAATAAGAGAGTTATGAATGTATGAAATATGAGATCACTAAATAAATGTGAATCTCAAATTGGCAATTTGGTACATGGATTGTGATTGTCGTTTACAAAAAATACTCCTTAGTGCCTTCTTCGTTGTAGCAATTTATTTGTGGATAGCAGTTCGATCATTTTGGTCCTCTAAAGATAAAAGAACTTCCCGAATCATATGTTTTTTTAATTTGTATTGACATTTTAGTCATTCTGTGTGTTGGAACAAATGGGAAAGTTGTCCGCTACTATATCCTATAGAGACATTTCTGATTCAGCCAATTTGATGAGCCCATATACCTACATGTATAATGATTACATCTTCAAACATTTGCTAATTTTGTCACTTTTAGTCTGATTTAATTCAATTTTTCACCAGTCTGCTTTTTCAGATTTTTTTCCGACTGCATTTAACTGGTAGTGACCATTCATGATATTCGTTCCAAACTAATGCCTATACATGCGGTGTTCCTCAGGGAAGCATTTTAGGCCCAATTCTATTTTCAAGTTATATAAATGATATGTGTATTTGTATAAAAGACTTTAAACTATTATTGTACGCAGATGACAGCGTACTACTCTATTCAAATCCTGATCCTAAATATATTGAGGAAAAGCTCAGTGAACAGCTGTCTACGTGTGTCGATTGGATGACTGATAATAAGCTTTCTTTACACTTGGGAAAAACAGAAAGCATTTTGTTTTGTTCTAAAAGTAGTTCTAAAAAGTAATTTGAATTCAAAGTGACACACAATATTCAAGTAATCAAGAGAAAAGATTATGTGAAGTATTTAGGCATTGAGTTGGCTAGCGCAATTTCATTTTCACCTTCAGTAGAATCAGTTGTAAAAAAAGCAAATTCTCGTCTGAAATTTGTGTACAGGTATCAAAGTTGTATGGATTTAAAAGCAAGACGTACACTCTGTTTTGCTCTTATTCAATGTTTATTTGACTATGCTAACCCTGCATGGTATAGTAACATAAACAAGTCAGATCAAAAGAAGTTGAAGATTATACAGAACAAAATGGTGAGATTTATCAACTGTTCTGGTCCAAGAACTCATGTTGGCTACAGCGAACTTTCTAAAGCTGGTTTTCTTGAAGTCGACCAAAGACTCGGATCAAAACAACTCGTATTGCATCACGTGCATAAAATATATCATACTAGGTCGAATCATTATATTCGATCCAACTTCGATCTTGTTATGGACTTACATGATTATAATACAAGAAATAGCCGATTCAACTTTAACTTACCAGAAAGAGTAGGTAGTATTGGAAATTCGTTTTATTACAATGCCATAAAACATTGGAATTCCCTTCCCAATGGTGTAAAGGAAATAGAAAACTATGCTCATTTTAAGAGGAAATTAAAGGAATACCTAATACTTGACAGTCAGATAAGAGAAGTAAATGACATGTTATATGATTGAAATTTGTATTCTTCTGCCGGTTCATACTTTTTTATTTTGTATATACTTATGTTTTCGTACGTTATAGAAATTCTACAAATTCATCATTATTTTCCTCTTCTTCCTCCGCCTCTTTTTCTTCTTCTCCTTCTTCCTTTTCTTCTTGTACTTATTATCATTTCTATCATCAGTTTAATGTTGTTATTATTATTATCTTTAATAATTAATTCTTTTATTTTTCTTATCTGTCTGTAAATAATTATTACTATTTTAAGTTATTAATTTTATACATGTCTATATAGGACCCCACTGGAAATAAGCCCTCGAGCTTTCGTGGGTTATCCTGTTCAAGCTGACTTATTTCTGATCTGTTATTATTGTATATTGTTGTATGTTGGAAGCTTGTCGAATAAAAATCAATCAATCAATAGTTTTTAACCTATTATTATCAACATTCTTGTCAACCTTCACAATAAAGGGAAATTTAGAGAGAGAAAAACTGTTCCCAACTTGTTTTCCGAGTGACTTCTCTGTTGGGCTTGCAGTATTTCAACTCTGGTAAAAAGAATTATTTAAAAACTCCATAACTTAACATCCATACAAGCCGTATAAGCGTGTTCACGGAGAGCGACACTGAAGTTCTGTCACTGTTTGAAGCGTCTTTGCAGAATAACAGTTAGTCCACTGCCTGGAAAGTTTCCGTGTCGCGGGCCCAAACAGTTACAAAAATAACACACCCTTAACGCTAAACCGGAGACAGCCCTTGCTTTTAATTCTCGTTTTTTCGACGGTTGAATTTTCAGGGCCGGGGATCGCGCGATCTGTGTGGGATGCGTGTAAGGGAGGCCGAGGATCGCGCGATCTGTGTGGGATGCGTGTAAGGGAGGCCGAGGATCGCGCGATCTGTGTGGGATGCGTGTAAGGGAGGCCGAGGACATAGATGATTGAAGAAAAAAACGGTTCTAGGACAATTACCCCCTGGATAATCACCCCCGGCAATCTACCGGCGGAACAATTACCCCCCGTGGACAATTACCCCACCCTGAAAATTTACCCTTAGACAATCAGTCACCCCCGAAAAAATTCAACTTGTTATCAGGGTGAACTACCCCTTAAATGAACAGGAGGTGGTGGGGGGGGGGGTTTAATTGTCTTAGTGGTTATTTTCAAAAAAAAAAAAAAAAAAAAAAAAAAAAAAAAAAATCAATTTTGGGAATTTCTCAATTTTTTCTTCATTTTCCGAAAGAACATCGAAAATAATGTCCAAATGTCGAAGACCAATTGAATATGTTAAGTATTGGCTGAGATATGACCATCTGAATAAATAGATTTCCTATAGAGAGTCAGTGTTATACTGCTCTGGCTCGTAATGTTATGAACCAGAGCAATATACACTGAGTTCCCATCAGGAAGTCTATTTATTCAGATGGTCGTATCTCAGCCAATACTTAATTTAGTTTTCGACGTTTGGACATTATTTTTGATGCTCTTTCGGAAAATGAAGAAAAAAATTGAGAAATTCCCAAAATATATTTTTTGATGACGTCACACTTCACCACTCTATTGTCACTGGGGGTGTTTTCCGGGAGTAATTTTCCAGGGGGGGGGGGGGGGGGTGATGTACAGGGGGTTATTGTCATGATATGCTTTTTACGAAATTAATACCCGCGATGAATCGTTGAATCACACCGTAGATGGCTTGCTGATGAACATTTTATATCAACTCTCGCGCCGGTTAACCTTTCAAACAAGCTGAGATTATTACATGCTGCTTCTTCTTATCATGAAATAAAACGAAATTATAATCGCATTTTCCTTTGATTTCAGGAGATGTGTTTAAAAGCAACTTTTGAAATAAAACACCAGGGTGTCGTCCTTGTAGGCCGAAATTCTTCAACCCTAACCGCACCCTTTCATGTATATTTGATGAAATAAAGCCGGAAGGATGCTATTGCTGAAGCACATGCATTTATAATTATGGTAATGTCACTTTCACATGTATTCAGCAATTCGTTGTCTAACATCTGGTAAATGTTAAGTTTTTTCCCTATTTTTCTTAGAGCTAGGATTGGCAGATTCAAGTGCTTGTCTGAACAAATAATAGCATGAACAACGCATTCAACAGCATGAGCAAGTATAGTTTATGAAGTACTGCGCTGCCAATTACTTTAATCAACATACATACACATGGTAAATCATATTGCTCCGATTGTCTCATTTTCGCTCGCGTGAACATTGCCAGCACAAAACACTGACCTCTACCTCCTGGACGGATCATCGCCCATTCCCATTCACTATACGTTACGTACTAAAAGGCTGTATTGTCTGACCGTTCATGAATATTCATGTTTTTGCTAAACTCGGCAAAATGTTTGCTTTTACTAAATGGACAAATTACGGTGGGGGTTGGATGAAATGGACATAATGAAAATAGCAGAAGTGATAATTGATAATTCATGCTTCTTATCCTTCGTGTGCTTGACCTATAATCTTAATCACTTGGCAGACTGAGTCCAAAGTTCGACTTGTTTCACATGTGTATTATAGGCAATGGCGAGCTTGCAACCTATTTTGAAAAATTACGGTGGGTGAACTTTCAAAAGTCAATGAGACATGAGGGCTCCAATGAAAGAGCTAGTGATAACGTAGGCTACGTCGGGGTGGATGTGCTTTTCGTTTAAACAAAAAATGAATTTTTAACGATTTAAAAAAAAAACGTCCATAGGCTAACATGTAAGGCTGCTGACTCTGACGATAGGGGGCGTTGTGAAATGAGACTAAACGGAGTTATATGAATGAGAATTTACCAGGTGATAGCGTTTCCTTTTGACAAATATTACGCCCATGTCATAATTTCTATTAGCTTCTTTGCCTATATCACATTTGTAAAGTAAAGTAAATATGACCATCTGAATAAATAGATTTCCTATAGAGAGTCAGTGTTATATTGCTCTGGCTCGTAATGTTATGAACCAGAGTAATATACACTGAGTTCCCATAGTAAAGTCTGCTTTAAAGGCAATTAATCACGCGATATTGATTGTCAAATTTGAAGGCGCCAATTATTTTTTTACAGTGGCTGAAATATTGGTATATAAATCCTGCAAACCTCAGAGACAATGAGTTCAAGTCTCTTTATTCCGACATTTTTTTACGTCGTCAGAAAATTCATCCCGGAAAATCGCGATTCCTAAAAACATTGACGAATTTCATCTTTTGATGTGGCGTGGCTGCTTTATTCAGAAAGTTTGTATTGAAAAATGGGGCATGCGACTTATTGCCTCTGCTCCTCACAGTAATCGTCTTTTCTATTGATGCCGACATAACCCACAAAAGGCGGTAAGTCTATTTTGTGGTATTAGGAATTTTAGATTCGCACGAAGACAATAGGTCTATGCTACGATCGACGTCCTGTTAATGCACTGCCGTGAATGGACGTCATCACACGTATCAGGTTAGGTTTAGGGTTAGGGTTAGGGTTAGGGTTAGAGTTAGGGTAAAATGACAAAAAATGACCGTTTTTGCAGCTGGGCCGAGTTGTCCCCTGGTCCGAGTTAGCCCGGATCCAACCAATGCCACATAATTTAAACTAGTAGTAAAGCTATATGACGTTAGTGAAATAAATGATGTATTCATGCTTTTGTTACTCAATCAAACTAGAAAGTCTAAGCTAAGTTGAGCCTTAAAAGTAATTTTTTTTTCATTTCATTTATTGAGATAATTGTGTGGTTACAATTTGTAATTAATTTGTTCAAATAATAAAAGGATAATATAAATAGACTTACTTTAATCCATCGATGTTGGTAGGACAGGGCCTGTTCATCGATTGATTGAGTTCCTTTTACATCAATACTTCAGTTTGTTGTGCCTTGTGCTTGTGGAATAGCATTCTTCGAGTACAATACATACATTTCGATCTACATTGTAAATTCATGTCTTTGATTCACAATTTTTTCAATTTTAAAATAAATATCAAAGTAGACCTCTATAGATCATCATTATTTCATTTCATTTATTGAGATAATTGTGTGGTTACAATTTGTAATTAATTTGTTCAAATAATAAAAGGATAATATAAATAGACTTACTTTAATCCATCGAAGTTGGTAGGACAGGGCCTGTTCATCGATTGATTGAGTTCCTTTTACATCAATACTTCAGTTTGTTGTGCCTTGTGCTTGTGGAATAGCATTCTTCGAGTAAAATACATACATTTCGATCTACATTGTAAATTCATGTCTTTGATTCACAATTTTTTCAATCTTAAAATAAATATCAAAGTAGACCTCTATAGATCAGGTATTTGTTATTTTGTTGTATGTTTTATTCTGATTGTGTTCATGCAGGATCGCAGCGATTTGCAAGATCAAAACAGCGTAAGGAAAGCAGATGATATGGCAGCGACAACAACACTCCTGGGCCTCAAGTATCGACCCATCAAAGTGACAGTGATGAGTCATCAGCAGAAGACGTTACTCTAGGGAATGAAATACAGAAAGACATGTCATCGGCAGACATCTCATCACTCGAGGCTACAATATGTCAGCAACAACAGGACGCAGGGGCGGATCTAGCTTTTTGCTAAGGGGGGGTTTGACCAAAATAATGACGATGCGGAGCATCGTCCACGAGCCGCGAAGCGGCGATCCGATTTTTTGGGGGGTGTTTATTTGAACCCCGTAAGTGATGTTTTCCTGGCATCTATTAACACAATGGAGACCATTAAAAGCAGTGCATGATAACGTCTTTTTAAAGGTACTATGTCCCATTTGCAGGCCAAAAAAATGAAAAAGTTAAATTCCAACTGCATTTGAAAGATGATACTAATTTAGAACTTCCCTAAAAAAGGTGGGGCTTGAAAATGTCTTCAAGTGGGAAAATAACGACTATTAGTTGTCAAATCGACTTTAGGGCTATAGAGCCCAAAAGTAATAGTCTTGAATTTCAGACAATTGTACCGAATGGTCATACGTTTTATGCTGCGCAAAGATTCAATCAGTTTAATCTTGGCCATCACAAGAAGTGGGTTACTGATGTAGACAAATGCTCATGTACCCTTTACAACTCTTTTTATGTATGTTATTACCAGAGAAGAAAAAAGCCAGTCAGTCACTCAATAGTGTCTGACAGTGAAGTCTAGCAAGTAAACGGGTTTCCTTGCATAATTTGAATATGAGGACATTGTTAACGTTTAAATTTCACAGATAGGACATACATGACATATTCATAATTCCTGCAAAGTTCTACAGCATTTGAGGTTGGCTGCAAAAGGGACATAGTACCTTTAAATCAAGTAACAGTTTAATACACAGTTATATCCAGAATTATCATGTGTTTGGTGAAGTTACCAGATGAGTTGAATTTTTTTCTCACAATATTTGCACTTGAAAGGGTTTCTCTCCAGCGTGCGTTCTTTTTTCTCTTTTTTTTTTTTTTTTTTTTTTCCTTTTTTTTTTTTTTTTTTTTTTTTTTTGGGGGGGGGGGGGGGGGGGGGGTTA
Organism: Strongylocentrotus droebachiensis; assembly: GCA_035222895.1. Taxonomy (NCBI): domain Eukaryota; kingdom Metazoa; phylum Echinodermata; class Echinoidea; order Camarodonta; family Strongylocentrotidae; genus Strongylocentrotus; species Strongylocentrotus droebachiensis. The sequence goes on along the minus strand of JAVYIG010001080.1, from coordinate 213,312 downwards.
AACCCCCTAAACCCCCGCAGATCCGCGCCTGTGTTTAACCCCAATACAACCCCCCCCGCGTACGTGCTTGGGTGGGGTACGTGGGCCGGGGGTTAAATTCGCTATTCAATCCGGCATTTTTCTTGTGTACATTTTTTAATATTTTTTAGGCAATCATGAATGAAGTAATAACTGTTACATAATTGTTTTAAATCCAAAATTAGTATACTCAAACGATCGATTTTTTACCCAAAACAAAATTTGTTTCTATCTTTTTCAGTCCCTGATATAGTCGTTGCTCTCCTATTTTTATGTTATCCATTTCGTTACTGTAACAGTTGGTCTTGAATTTACATTAAAAACAATATAATGAATTAACTCGAGTCATGTCGCAAATGTTCTAGATATACGAACGAAATATGTAATGACTGTCTTTGTAAAAACAATCTTTTTGATAATTTTGCTGAATATTATTGATCAAACAATGGGATGTAAAGGATTCCTTCGTCTGGCATGGTACTTAATCAACAGCTGACTACGCAATCCACGTTTATTGGATAAACTAGTAACATCCGTTTCCTAAATCCCTGCAAATATCCCGTATCATCTGCACTTTTAGGGAAAAAATATAATTTTTTTTCTTCATAGGGAGGGTGACCGATTTTCTCCTTTAAAGTGATAGGAAGAGGGAAAGAGCAAAGGTAAAATTGACGTATGGAAGAAAACAGAAAGAAAAAAAATAAAGGTGAGAAAAGAAAGGGGTAGAAGGGTCACATAAATATTTGTTAGCTTTTTTATAGATTTGTTTTCCTCCCCCTCCCCCTCCTTTTCTGCTCTCTCTCTGTCTCTGTCTCTCTATCTATCACACTCTCTCTCTGTCTCTCTTTGTGTGTCTCTGTCTCTGTCTCTCTCTCTCTGTCTCTCTCACATTCACTTTCTCCTTCTTTCTATATATCTCTCCTTTCACTCACTAACGCGCACACACATACACGCATCCACACACACGCACACTCATTCCCAATGGTAAATTAATAAAGTTCTAGATGCATATTGCTGTGTTTGTTTTGCTTTTCATAATTTTCTTTTTAAATGTATTCTTTGTTTTCATGTCAATTATACGAGTTGACCCAATAAAAAGTAATATCTCCTTCCTATCACACTTTCCCCTTTCCTTTGGTCTCTCTCTCTGTATATTTATATTTCCCTCTTCCTGTATCTTTTTATATCTATATGTTTAATCTTTCACGCATTCTCTCTCTCTCTCTTTCTCCATATTTTGGTTTCTCTCTTTCATTCTCCCCCCTCTCTCTCTCTCTCTCTCTCTCACACACACACACAGTATAGAAAGCAGTGGGTGGGGTGGTGATGACTGGTAGTTCGTTAAAAATGACTGTGGTGGTAGGACGAAAGCCAAATCAGGAGAAAGAAAGATTATTTTTAAAGGTTTTAGGAAATGTTGGATCGAAATACAAAATCGACGTAAAGAAAATCCACTATTTCAGCTGTTATCGCATCTGTTTCCATATCTATTCGTGCTGTTTATTTTTTCCAATAATCTTTCCAGTGGTTTTGGCGTAATAATGCACTAAACTGAACTGCTAAAAAAAAGAAGATTATTGCATTGTTATTGAAATCATCCAATACAAGCAATAACAATACGATTATGAAGTATTGTAAAAACTTCCAAAGAGATTATTTGGTTTTCCATTTTGTATACTTTGTTGTAGTCGATCATGATTTTGCAAGAATGTCGAAAACTATATTAACGGGAGAGAATTCTCAATTAAAAATCATAACTTGATTAGTGTAATCAACTAAGAGATACATTATTATTAAACCAGTATTCTCCAGAGGAACAGTAGTACATTACAACATCAAGGTAAGTGCTGATATGTTGTGTTATCCATTTATTTCTAATAAATCACGATGACGTATTTTCTTTGTCATGACATGTGAATTGATTTCTGAAGTTGTACACTAAGGGGGCAACACGGCTAAGAAATCGTGATGACGAACAAGGGCGTCTCTACAAAAGGTTTGTTAAGGTGATCATGGGGAGGGGGGGGGGGGGCTGTCAAACAATTTTAAAACAAATTAATTGTCAGAGAAGCAACATTTTCTGTTTGCCGACAATGGTTTTTAAAAATAGACACTTAAAATATTTAATAGGCATATTTTCGAGTGGGGTTTTCATATTCCATCCCACATTGATTTTTTTTTCAATAAATCTGTAAGTATCTGAAGTATGTATGCAAGGCGATCATAACTGTAGTAATTTGTTACAAAATTGCATAAAATAGACATATTTTGTGTGATTTGTCATAATCATCGACAGGGGCGGATCTAGCTTTTTGCTAAGGGGGGGAGGGTTTGACCAAAATAATGACGATGCGGAGCAACGTCCACGAGCCGCGTAGCGGCGAGCCGATTTTTTTGGGGGGGTTTATTTGAACCCCGTAGGTGATGTTTTCCTGGCATCTATTAACACAATGGAGACCATAAAAAGCAGTGCATGATAACGTCTTTTTAAATCAAGTAACAGTTTAATACACAGTTATATCCAGAGCTATCATGTGTTTGGTTAAGTTACCAGATGAGTTAAATATCTTCTCACAATATTTGCACTTGAAAGGGTTTCTCTCCAGCGTGCGTTACTTTTTTTTTTTGGGGGGGGGGGGGCGCCCAAGGGGGGGGGGGTTAAACCCCCTAACCCCCCCCCCCCCCCCGTAGATCCGCGCCTGGGACGACTTGAATCTACGCGCAGAACTCCAAATGGCACAGAATCTTTAAAAATGTATCGAGACTACAAGAAGAGAACTTTCAAGAGGATAATGTCAAGTTCAAATTTTATACTGGACTCCCATCATGGGCAACATTTTTGTCACTGTTTCTCCTTTCATCCGCGATGCCTTCATGTAGGAAGCTTACAAAGTTTGACCAAGCGATGATGTTTCTCATGAAACTGCGCCTAAACATTTTTTATTAAGACTTGGGTACAGATTTGGAGTGAGTCAAAAGGTTTAGGTTGATTAGAGCCGAGAGTTTACCTGCGTACGCATACATGTTGAGAGAATGATATGTATGGTAAAACAGAAGTACACAATCCTTCAGAATAAGATACCAATCAATTTACTGAAGGACGGATTGTCACCGGAAGCCACTGTGAACAAAATTGTTAGGGTTGCTGGTGCATGTGTAAAGCTTGGACTTAGTTTGAACCTTGATATTCACTTGACTCTGCATGATACCAAAGGACTGTAATTATTTTGTCAAAATTAAGAAGAAATTATAATGAGCTTTAAGCTTGATATTAAAAAAAATATATAATAAGGCTTGTTTCTTTCTTTATTTGACTGTTTTGTTTGAGTGATGTGATTGAAGTTTTTTTAAAGAGTTGTGGAAAGACAGATTAAGGGAAAGGGAGAGGGACAGGTAGAACATGAAGTGATTATTTATAGTGAGTATCAAGGGAGGAAAGAAAGGGAGAGGTGAGAACAAAGAATATTAGAAGAATGGGAAAAAATGTAGTGGGACACGAAGTGAGTACCAGTATAAGCGTGGATAATAAGTGGGGGTGGTGTGTAAATGGAAATATGATTCGTAATTCAAGTATTCATCTAATTACCCATGTCAGACCAAGCTTGTGATGCGAAATAGAAATTCCCTTTTCAATTGGTAAATACTTGCAAATCTAACGTTAGCTTGATAGTATGGTATATAGTAGGTTAATAGACCTTGAATAAAATCCAGAATAGGAATGATTCATTTGGTTTTGAAGTACAATAGCATTTTATCAAAAGTTAAAAACTTACATAAGGAAGGCAAATATTCCAAAGTCCCTGATCAGTTATAAAACATCAATGAAATAAGGATGTACAAGTTTCTCAATCTTTGACAGCTCCCACACAACATTAAAAAAAACTTTTAAAATAGTACATTTATTAAATTATGAATATTTAAATAGGCAAGGCAAATATTACAAAGTCCCTGATAAATGAAAAGAATGTACAAGTTTCTCAGTCTTTGACAAAATACGATACAACGTAATAAACATCAGATTCAAGATTTATTTATTTATTTATTTCCACTGACATGGAAACGATACATTCATGAACAGTTACATCAAGTTCATCGTCAACAAGAATAAATTCATGAACATTAACTAGAAAGTTATAAAGACATTGAAAATTTGGAAAAAGGTGGTCTGTAAAAAAGCACAGCTTGCTAACACAAATCACCTTTTAAAAGCTTTACAGGAGCAACACAAAATATTTAAAAAGAAGTACATTGATAATAAAATAGAAAAGACAAGAAATAGAAGTAGAAATGGGAAGGTGAATACATGTAGGCCTACAATACAGGGGGGGGGGGGCTAACAATACTAATATAATTACCTTAATTGAATATAAACAAATATCAGATGAATCACAAATATGGTAGGTTAAAAAAAGAAACAGAATAATTGTAATAGTAGACCTAGTAAAGATTATAATAAATACAGTATTTATCTTCAAACACACTTCTTTTGAAAATCATTGCAGAAGTGAGTATCATATAATACCTCTTTCACATCATTTATACAAATACTTAAATTTTTCCCATCAACATTTTGGCACTCCAAAAAACTTTATAAATAGTGGACGCCCGGTCCCCGCTGATTTGTTTACGTATAGGGCTTACGCTAGACGGCTGGAGGCGGCGACGAGAAGCAGTAAAGCATCGTATACGACACGAGCAGCACTCTCGCGCACGCCTGAGTGCGTCGTCAAGCTTTTGTTTGTCCTCTAAGATGGCGGCGTAATTGGTCGTTCGGCGAGCCGTGACGTCAATGCATAAGGTCTAAATGCGCGAGCTCCATATAATATATAGTGAAATTTACGAACTACCGCAAGAGAGATTCTGTCTACAAGGCAAGATTTAGTCTACGAAAAACATCCAGTAAGTCAAAGTCCATCTTTATCAATGAAAGCTTGACACAACTATTATGTTTGAGTCCGAAATAATGCAAACTAAGACAGAAGTTTGAGTTTCAGTTGTATGTTTAATATGGCGGCTCCAATCTACAATCAGGGGACTACGCCCTCAGTCGGCATGAGATATACAGTTTGGATTGCATACACAACACATTTCCCCCCTTTTAAGATAACTGGCTTATGACAGTTTCAATATAAACGTCCAGAAATACTTCCAATTTTAACTTGAGTTCACTCTCTTGATGGTTAGACCAGATATCCAAAATATAGCCAAAATGCATTTTTCCAGTTAAAGTTTCATTCTCCTTTTTGTATGTAGTTTACTTCATGGTTTAAACATAATCCTTCAGGTACCCAGGTTGTTGTCGCATTCTTTGCGAGCGACGAAGAAGTGACTGTGGCTGGTCATTTTCTTCCTGACGGTGGTCGACCTTGTCATCGAAGACAAACTGATCATCGCTCTGATCACCCAAACTTCCAGGACGGCTTGCGATCAGTCGTCGTGCGTTCCACCGCGTTTTGTCGTGCAAGAGGAACGAGCTTAGACCTAACCTACGGATGATCTGCTTCGGTGGTGAGAATGAAGAGGCTAGTTTGTGCGAGCGATTTGGGCGCTTGATTCGAACCCAGTCTCCGACCTTGAATGTTGCTGGTCTCGCGTTTCGACGTTTGTCAATGTACTCTTTCACTCGCTTCTGTTTCTCTGCGATTTCTTTCGCTTTCTCTGTGACCTCCGCAGATGGTGGAGTAGGTGGTTGCAGGATGTTGAGGGGCATTCTCAGATTCCTGCCAATCATGAGCTTTGCTGGCGTTTCACCGGTCAACGAATGAGATGTGGATCGATATGTACGCAGGCAAATCTGGATCGCTTGAGCAAAGCTTTTCACTTCTGTCATGCTAGCTTTCACACTTTCTTTGATAACGCGATTGAATCGCTCAACGCCTCCGTTCGACTGTGGATTATAGCGAGATGTGCGATGGTGGCGTATGTTGTAGTGGGCTAAGAACTCTGTGAACTCTGCTGATACGAACTGAGGTCCGTTGTCTGTTGTCACATGTCGAGGCAGACCCCACTTTGTGAACAGCTTCTCGAGAATAGCTATGACCGATTTTGTAGTAACCGAGCTTGTAGCAGCTATTTCTGGCCATTTGCTATGTAGGTCGTGTATGACTAGAAGGAATCGCTGACTACTCGGTGCTGCGACAACTTCTCCGAAGATGTCTACTTGAATGGATTGCCATGGTCCTGTAGGCCATGGCGTTGGCTGTAACGGTGCTGGGCGAGGAATCGCTGACTTTTCGCTCAGTGTACAGCTCACACAACTCTTCACCATTTCCTCGATTCGCGTGTCGATACCAGGCCACCAGACTGTTTCGCGACAACGCTGCTTCATCTTGACAATGCCTGGATGACCATCATGTGCGACCTGGATGACGCGATGTTGCAGAGATTCTGGAATGATCGCTCGAGTACCGCGTGCGATGCAAACGTCGTCAAATACTGCGAGCTCATGTCTGACGCGGTAGTACGGTTTCAGAATATCACCTATGTCTTGAGGCCATTGTGTCTGCATATATTGACAGACCAGTTTCAGCGTAACATCTGTAGCTGATTCTGCGATGAGTTCTTCTCGCGAGACCAAGTGTGCTATTGCGTGCGACATGACTGTGAGAACGTAATCTTCGGTGTCGTTCGTAGCGTCATTGGGGGCGATCGCTAGTGGGCGTGATACGACTTAACATGTCTGCGACTCTGTTGCGTTTACCCGAGATGTACTCCACATCAAAATTATACTGGTGTAGACGATCAGACCAGCGGTAGATGCGTAGTGGGCGATGTCCTGACCCTGTTGTGCTCAACAAGGTCGTCAGGGCCTGATGGTCTGTACGTAGAGTGAATCTGCGACCATACAAGTACATATGCCAGTGTTCACAGGCATACATACAAGCGAGAGCTTCCCGCTCCCCTGTTGAGTACTTGCGTTCGGTGCTTCTCAATGCGTGTGACGCAAACGCGACTGGACGCTCTTCTCCATCAATCAATTGCGACAGCACAGCTCCCACCGTGATACCAGATGCATCTGTAGTGACGAAGGTCTCCACATGAGGATCAAAATGTGCGAGTACCGGTGGCGAAATTATCATTGACTTGAGTGTGTCGAATGCGTGTTGCTGCCTGTCGGACCATTCCCATGGTGTGTCCTTACGCAACAATTTCTGCAAAGGTTCAGAGATGACTGCGTATTGCGGAACGAACTTGCGATAGAAATTCGTTGTGCCAAGGAACGAGGTGAGCTGCTTCGTGTTCTCAGGAGCGTCTAGCTTGCGAATAGCTTCGACGTTGTCTTGCTTTGGCTCCACTCCAGCTGCTGCAACTTTGTGGCCTAGGAAATCCACTGCGGATGCTGCGAATGTGCACTTCTCCCTGTTGAGCGTCAGGTTGGGCTTCGCGAACTGAGCGAGAACGTCGTTCAAACGCTGATCGTGCTCTTCCATGTCGCGACCATGGATGACGACGTCATCTAGGAGGTTGACAGTTCCCTCACACTCTCCGAGAATCGAAGACACTATCTTCTGAAATGCGCTGGGCGCCGAACTGAGACCATATGGCATGCGCTTGTACTGAAACATGCCATCATGTGTGATGAATGCAGTAAGGTACCGGCTGCGTTCTGCGAGTGGAATCTGTAGGTAGCTACGACGCATGTCTAGCTTCGTGAAGACTGTCGAGCCATGAAATGACACTGACAGCTCTTGGATGGTTGGCAGCGGATACTTATCCGGTATGATGGCTTTATTGACCGCTTTGAGATCAATACAGAGGCGCAGTTCTCCATTCTTCCAGCGTGCTATCACCAGATTAGAAACCCACTGTGAGGAGTCTATGCGTTCGATGATGTCATCCTTTTCCAGACGACGTAGTTCTGCTGACACTTCCTCACGAACTGCAAATGGAAGACGGCGTAAGCCCTGCGATACTGGACGCACTGATTGGTCTACCTGTGGTGCATGGCAGTATCCTGTAACAACTCCGAAGTCTGTGAACAGGGATGGATACTGTGCCATATGAGAGTGGGTGATGATGTTGACTTGCTCACCTGAGGGGTCACAAACGCGAAAACCCAGCAGGTCAAATAGGTCAACCCCTAGGAGGCTCTTACCCTTCGCAACGTAGATCCGACAACTGCCCACAGTCTTGTCCTTGAAGCGAACGGGCAACTTGACGCAACCTAGCACTGGAAATGACTTATCGGGGTAAGAAGTCAAAGTGACAGGTGCTGGCGTTAGCGGAAATGTAGAGAAATATCGCTTGTAGATCAAATCGTTGATGATCGTGACACTTGACCCTACGTCGATCAAGAGATTGAGTGATACTCCATTCACTTCAAGTTCACAATTCTTGAAGTCACCTCTACTCCCAACGCTGTATACGAAAGCTGAGTGTTCCTCCTCACAATAACTGGTGTCCTCTTCAACATATTGAACGCTTTGACCCTTTGAGCGACACATCTTAGCGAAATGATTCATTCTCGTACATGCTCTGCACTTTTTGCCATTTGCAGGGCAAGCACTTCTCTCAAATGTGTGTGTCCCTCCGCAGTTTCTGCATTCCGAGCGATGCTGCGTGGCTTGAGGCTTTGGACGATAACCTCTCTTGGACACACCTTGTACTCGAGCTTCTGAGCAGCTGGTTGCTGCAGCTGCAGTAGAACCACTATAACCAGGGAGGTGAGACTCCCTGCTATAACTCAGTGTTTTGGAATCGAGAAGAGCAGCTTCAACATTCTGTGCAACAGTTACTGCTTTCTCCAATGTCAAATCATCATTCTCCATCAACAATCGCTCTCTAATACGGGGTGTACTAGTTTTCTCGATGAGTTGGTCCCTAATTAGTTCATCTTTTAGGCCCCCAAACTTACATGTTGATGCTAACTGCTGCATTGCAGCCACATATTGTTTGACTGGCTCCCCATTACCTTGAGCTCGTTTCCTGAAATTATACCGTTCGATCATAACACTTGTCTTGGGCCCAAAATACTTCTCAAGCACTTCGACAGCTTCACTGTATTTGCTTAGTGACTTACCGCTATCCTTTGCTAGCTGATCGAGAATCCGCTGACCCTCTACGTCCAAGCAGTGAGCTAGAATGGCTCGCCTACGCTCCGGTGTAGCAGAGTCCAAACCAGTCGCTAACAAATATGTATCAAACGTTGAAATCCATCTTTCCCAAGGCATAACAGGTTCTCCTGGGCTGGCCAAAAAAGGCGCTGGGGCCGGCAGATTCAAAGCCGTAGCCATCCTCGTCGCCACGTATTATGTTTGAGTCCGAAATAATGCAAACTAAGACAGAAGTTTGAGTTTCAGTTGTATGTTTAATATGGCGGCTCCAATCTACAATCAGGGGACTACGCCCTCAGTTGGCATGAGATATACAGTTTGGATTGCATACACAACAACAACATCGTAACAAACTCTACTGGAAAGTCAAAAGAGGTCTGGAAAGTAAAGATTACAAACTCTGGACACAAGACGGCAAAATTATTGTCAAGAAACCGAACGGCGAAAAGGTGACTATTGTCAGAGAAAAAGACTTATCGAAACTAGGCATTAATTCGTCGCTGTTTTCACGAAGTGACGGTAGTGAAAACAAATTGCATTCACTTTGCGTGACGATTTTCCTCACTACCGTCGATCACTTCGTGAAAACAAGGACGAATTGTTGAAAAGCTGTGTTTCTTTGTCGAAATCTTATCTTATTTTGATTTAATGCATGTTCATTTCGTTCTCTGTGATTTTTGGCTAACAACGTTTATTTTCGTTATTCATTTTTGTTTCGTTTAATATTCCTTGAATACATTATCAAAGGTTGGATCAACGTTTAAATTCCAAAGCATAGATTCGGAGTTTGTAAAAAGAGAACTTGGGAAAATTGATGTTAACAAAGCTGTTGGTCTGGATGACTTACATCCAAGATTATTGAAAATCGCTGCCCCTTTTATTGCTGAACCACTTTCAATAGTCTTTAACAAATCTCTAAGCTCAGGATACTTCCCAAGTGATTTCAAAAGAGCCAAGATTATTCCAGTACCAAAAAGTAGTGAAACAAGTGACATTGGCAATTGTAGGCCAATTTCTTTATTGTCCTGTCTGTCAAAGATACTTGAAAAGGCAGTCCATGCCCAGCTTTATGAGTATCTCCAAGAATACAAACTGCTATCTCAGCGCCAATCGGGTTTTCGCCCAAAGCATTCAACTGCAACTTGTCTAATTGAAATAACTGATTACTTGTTAAACAATATTGACTGTGGTTTGATAACAGGGGCGATATTCCTTGATCTCAAATAGGCGTTTGATGTTATTTCTCACGAAATATTGTTATAAAAAATGCCATATTATGGAATTAATTCTGTTGAATTAGACTGGTTCTCTTCATACCTAACGAATAGGCAACAATGCGTCTCATTTCAAGGTGTCCAAAGCAATTTTCTACAGATTTACTCTGGTGTGCCCCAAGGGTCTATTTTGGGCCCCCTAATTTTTTGCTTATTTCTTAATGATATGTGTAACTTGAAATTTAGTAAACAAACCAAAATTGCTCTGTACGCTGATGACACGGCACTGTTTTGTAAAGGTAACAATTTAAAAAGCAGTCAGAAGAAACTACAAAAATATTATGATTTACTGCGTAAATGGTTTGAAATAAATAGTATGGAAATAAATGCAAAGAAAACTAAAGTGATGGTCTTTGGAACGAAACATAAAACTAAGAACCAAATTTTGAAAATCTGTCATGGACGAGACTATCTTGAGAATGTTACCGAGATCAAATATTTAGGCGTAACCCTTGACCAAAGTCTAAGTTGGACACCACACATATTGAATGTGACTAATAAGATTAATCGGGCTATTGCATGCACTAGAAGGATTAAGAGTTATTTGAACCAAAGCCTACTGAAACATCTTTATTACTCCCTCATTCTTCCACATATAGATTACTGTTCAGTTGTTTGGGGCAAGTGCAAAAAAAAAGATTTTCTTTTATCGCTCCAAGCATCTATAACAATCTACCGACTCATATTTGCACGGCAACTTCACTCCAAATGTTCAAAAAAACAAATTAAATCACTCCCTCCACTTTAATGCATGCACTGGTACCTAATGTTATATCATGACTTATTACAGTTAGTTTTGTTTGTTTTGTTTGTTTGTAGTTGTGTAGTCTGTAGTAGTTTTTATTTCTTACCTTTTACCCTTTTGATTTTATGTCTGTTATTTATGGCATGTGTATTTTGTATTTGTATTTTGTATTGTATCAATAATATCCTAAATGTTTAATATTTCAGGCCTTATGTTAATTTTGATCTAGTTTTTAAGTTGTTTTAGTTCTCTTATGGTATGTTGGTTATATAATGTCTTTGTTTTCTACAATGTATTCTATTTTTTGTAAATCTTTGTATGTACAGGGCTCTTTTGTAAAGCAGGCCTCTGGCACTGAAAAGACTACCCTGTTTTTAAATAAAACTGAATAAATAAATAAATAAATGACAGGCATGATAAAGCCTGGGTGCTTGCGGAGAAGAAAGGAGAAGAGAAAGGAAAAAAGAAGAGAAAAGAAAAGAGAAGAGAAAAGATAAAGAAGAAAGCCCCCCCCCCCCCCCCTCCCTCCAACTCCGGGGTCGGAGGGACCGAATTTGTGTTCCCAAAATTTCCGATAAAGAGTAACTTTTCACGCAACAAAGTCCGGCCCGTAATACACAAAAATCCGGCCCGTACTGACTTTACACACCGGAGATATAGGGGTGCTTTCAAAGAGAGGGATCATACATGTGCGTACCCTAGATAACACTAAGTGGGTGGGGGGGGGGGGGGGGAGTCGGGTGAGAAAGGGGGAAAGACAAGGAAATGGCGCTAAGTGACAGTAACGACGAATAAGGGAAAACTGTAATCGGGAGATTTGGGGTCATTCCAGAAGGCTTGGCAAACGTTATTGAATAGAGGGGGGCCGGGCCGGCCGAATAAAATCTCGAGCCGCGGATTCAAAGTTAAACGGTAAGAACAGCCCCTGCGGTCATCACTCTTTGGTGAGAAATTTGAAAAGGGCACAATATTTTGGATGTCTTTTAAATAGAAGTTATATACTCAACAGTCAAATTTTAAATTAACAGGGGCGGTAGGGGCAGTAAGAGGACATAGGACGAAAAAGGAGCAAAGATACATTTTTTAAATTCTGACAAGTCGAGAACGGTACAACGAATCGTCTTCTTTCTCTAATAATTTAATGAAATGTCAAAGCTTCCGCGCATCGCTCGGGAGGGGGGCAACTGAATTCAGACAAGGATTGGGAGTCGAGAATGGTAAAACGAATCATCTTCTTTCTCTAATAATTTAATGAAACGTCAACGTTTCCGCGCTTCGCGCGGGAGGGGGAAAACTGAATTCAAACAAGGATTAAGGGACGAGAATGGTAAAACGATTCGTCTTCTTCCTCTAATAATTTAATGAACCGTCAAAGCTTACGCGCTATGCGAGGGCAGGGGAAAACTGAATTCAGACAAGGATTAAGAGTCGAGAATGGTACTAAGAATCGTCTCCTTTCCCTTATAATTTAATGAAACGTCAAAGCTTCCGCGCTTCGCGCGGGAGGTGAGGGGGGAAAACTCAATTTAGACAAGGATAAAGAGTCGATGACGGTACAACGAATCATCTTCTTTCTCTAATAATTTAATGAAACGTTAAGCTTCCGCGCAACGCGCAGGAGGGGGAGGGGGGGGGGGGAACTGAATTCAGACAAGGATTAAGAGTCGAGAATGGAACAACTAATCATCTTCTTTCTCTAATAATTTCATTAAACTATGAAAGACCATAGCTTCCGTGCTTCGCGCGGGAGGGGGGGGGGCTGAATTCAGTCAAGTATTACGAGTCGAGAATGGTACAACAAATCGTCTTCTTTCCCTAATAATTAATGAAAGGTCAAAGCTTCCGCGCTTCGCGCGTAATGGGGGGGGGGGGGGGGGGGGGAAGCGAGCTGCCCGAATATGAGTTTTTGATATCTTTTCTCGTTTATTTTGGTGATAAATAACACAAAATACATATTATGCTCAAATTGTTGCTCGCTCGCTTCGCTTACTAGCCGAATTGTGAAACCAGAAAATTAATTTTTTGGGCAAGAGGCTATAGCCCCCCCCCCCCCGATGAAAATGTTAAAAATTGTACCGGTATGGTGCTTCTAATATGACCTTGAAAAAACGGTCTGCGCAATTTTCAAATTTTCCGGCCCCCACTATTGGAAAATCCTGGATCCGCGCCTGTAATAGCTAAGATAAGTGGCTGGTTGTCACTAATTTGTACACCGAATCGAATCTCCTATCAACAAAATACAATGTTTCATAGGCTTCTCCATATCTGCTTTGCTTATCTTCCATTTCAGACCCTATTGAAAATGGCACCGAGAAGGATTTCTCTTCGCTTGGTGTTGATAACCGCGTTGCCGTTGGTTGCTTTTGTGTTTACGTTACCCTACTTCTTAACTGCCCAGGGTGAGTAGGAACCACATGTACTCTGTAAAGCCCATGAATGTAAAACATAAAACAAAATAAACACCACCAATGTAGAAATAACCACAAATGTTTTCAAAAATGTTCCACAAGTCTAAAATCTGTTTAACCACGAATATAAAACATTGTTAACAAAAATCAATTCTTGCTATATAATTATGTGGTTATTTTCATATTTGTGGTTGACGTGTTATAACATTTGCTGTTATCCTGGCATTTGTGGTGCATGAATGTCCTCCTTTTTGGAACATCTTGCTCATTCAGTGCTAGTATTGTGTGCTAGGCTACATGTATTTTAATTCAGTTTTTGTCCACAAATTTAGTGCCTCAAACATTCAATTTATCAATGAAAGATAAATAAATGCGTAGCAGAAACACCAGATAAAAACAGTCATGCATTCAGTATGATTTTAATTAGCGTTCATGGGTATGCCACTCCTGGCGCTCCGCAAGCACCCAGGCTTTATAATGGCTGTCATATTTTTTGTCATAGAATTATTCTTGTATTATGTTTTGAATGAGAAATAAAATCATTTGAATTTGATTTGAAAAGGGTAGTTCATTTTATAAAAGTCTTTAAAAATAGAAAGAGCGAGTAATCAATGTCAATCACAGTAATATAATACGTATTCCCAAAAAGGGCAATGTAAGAGTCATTTTCATTACAATAATGTAACAGATTATATATTTGTAATAAATGTGCATTACTTGTACATACTAGCATTTCCTGTACGCTACTAAAACAACTACAAAATCAGAAAACAATATTAATGCCCTGGAGCGTGTGGCGAACATGACGAACAGAAACAAGAAAAAACTCTCCTCCCCCTCCCCCCCCCCCCCCCCCCCTCCAGCAGCGACAGCATACATTATAAACAAAACTACCGCTTTATCAGGCAAGGTACAATTTTGATCCGATCCAGCAAGAATCAATACACCGTGGCTACTGGGGCACAGCAATTCGCCACAGGGGAATCCAATAAAATTGACCTTCAGATAAATGGCATAAACATAGGTGGGATAGAAAAATGGAAAACGGGCTGTATAATCATTGAGAAGTAAACGTTTCAAATTTCCTTTTGAATACAAAACACGAGATAGATTCACTTATTTCAGTTGGGAGTTTATTCCAATACTTTGGTCCTTAAACAAAAAGTTTTCTTTGCAAATATTGTTCGAGTTGGTGGTAAATAGAAGGGATTACTTTGTCATGCGAGAGTGTAATGCGGAAACAATCACGGGTAAATCATCTATAGATAATTGGTTCATAAATATTCCTTCCTTGTACACACACACATATATATATATATATAATCATCATTCAAAAACAAGCCGTGATAAATATTAGTATTGCTGGATTCCTCTGCATACTAGCTATTTTTCTTTAAGAATAAACTCTTACAAATTATGATTTGTAAGAGTTTATTCTTAAAGAAAAATAGCTAGTATGCAGAGGAATCCAGCAATACTAATATTTATCACGGCTTGTTTTTGAATGATGATTATGTTTTCTAGTTTAGTTTTGGCCCAATTCCCCGTGCAAGAATACCATCATTGAGATAAGGTAGAATTAGAGTGGTATACAAGGATAGCAGGATTTTTGGAGGGAACTCATATTCGAGTCTTTTTTTTAGGTATCTGTATTGCCAGACAACAATTTACAAAAATAATTGTACGTGTACTTTCCATAACAAGTCACTGTCAATATAGATACCCAGAAAAGTGACGTAAATCATCAGTTAATATTATAGGTATTGAATACAATTATTCGCCAACATATAATTTTGTTTTAACATTCAAAGATAATTTGTTTGCATTAATACCAGCTTGCATGCACCAGTTTCATATTATCAATCACAATTCCAAGGAGAGTTTGAGGGTTGTGATGTGAATAAAAAATATTAGAGTCGTCTGCAAAGCGAACAAACTACAGAATTTCAGATGGATTTTAGGAGTCATTTATATATATATATATATATATATAATAAACAACAAAGGAACTAACAGGGAACCTTTAGGAACACCTTTTATACAAACTGTTTTCTATCACTGCGATAATTCATGAACGACTTCAGTGCCTCCCCTCGAATCCCATTATGGGATAATTTATGCAATGAAATATAATGATTAATAGTATTGAAGGCATGGGGAAGTTCAGGAACATTCCGACGGTATGTGACATATTATCAATGGCATGAGCTACTTTATCTTACAACTTAAGTAATGCTTGTGGTATGGAGCGTTTTTGTCAAAGTCAAATTGTTTATCAATGTAGTGTTAAAGTAAAGTATACATTTCATAATTCATAAATAAATTAGTTTTTTTTTGGAGAGGGGTGCCAAAAGGGATATTGGGCGATAATTACCAAGATTTTATGTGTTCTCATTCTTAACGATTGGTACGACCTTAGCGATTTTCATCTTTGGAGCACAACACCTGTTGTTATCGATAAAATTCAAAATATGTGTTAGGGGTGATACAATTTGTTTTTAAATGCTTAGTATTCGATTTGTGACACCATCAAATCCTGTACTTTTTGTAAAGTTTTAAGTTATTTACTTCATTCATGACCTCATGTTCAGCGATTGGAGTGAAGAATAGAAACGAGTCTTTTGTATTTTTCAAAAGAAATGTTCAGGAATTCGTTGGTAAGATTAGGGCCAACGTTGATATATTTCATTATTCAATTCCTCTGCTTTTTGAGAGGTTCCAGAATTTCGGTTACGTTTAGTAGCGCCGTTTTTTCTTTTGGGTTATCAACATGATCTCTTCCAACTGGGTTTGGAGATGATGCATCATCATGCACTGCAGTTTGCAGCCCGTCGGTCGAAATGGCTGGTTAGTGTTATCAGGGGCTTTAACCCTGGTGCTTTTTAGGCTTTCCATCATTCATGCAGTTTCGCTCATATAGTTACACTAGGCGGATGAGACACCCCTCTCCTAGCCACCCTGGTCTGTCCGCCACAACTGAACAAGTCAGATGGCTCACAACCCCTACCAGCTTGAAGGTAGACCAGGACGTTTACCTTGATCCTCACAAGTTGGTCCTTCCCTCACACTGCATGCGTAGTGCTACCGGGAAGGGTCTCCCCCTTGCGTTCCATAATATAATGGGAGGGTCAATATTTCTATTTGTTAGTTAGCTCTAAAATACACACATGACAAAGAAAATGAAGGGAGGATTTAACCCCCCCCCCCCCCCTGCGTACGCGCCTGCAGAGGGTCCAATTTCCATATCCGATATTAAATCAGCTTGCTAAATCAATTCTTTTTTTGTACGAGAAGTTTTTAGTTTCCCCTTTGTTTGACCTGCCCGCTTTCCGGGTATTTTTCGATAGCAGGGGTGATCGTGTTTCAGGCGAGACGTCCGATTCGGTGTAACTAGTCTATGTAACTAGTAACAAGTTTATGCATGTAGTATGATCCAATTTCCATTTCCAACAGACAGGGAGGAGATGGAAGGACCGTCTTTATAATGGTTTCATTTCGTTTAATAATTAACCGCATTGTTTCTGTGATCTGTGGGATGAAACCTGGTTTTCTTGTTCAGTCTGATTTCTCATGGTAATTTTATTTTATATCAGTTCATTTAATTATATTTTATTTCTTCTATTTCAAGTCATTTTATTGTTTTGTATTTCATATCTTTGTATTTTAATTTGTTTTTATTTCATTTCATAATATTTTATTTAACTATATTTTACATCAGTATTTTGCAAGCAGTGAGTTTTTATATTTTTGGTTGACCTGAAATGTGGTTATTTTAACATTTGTAGGCTATGTACACCCCTCACCCCTGCCCCCGGATAAAATAGCAATCATTGATTCTCAATGACTAAAATAAATGTCAATGTCTTTCATTATTTCCGATAAAAGTAACGTCAAAAACATTTCCCTCTTTTTTCTTATTTATCCGTTCCCACAGTTAGTAATTATAAAATATTACTTTAATGATCCATATGTCTCAGGTAAATTTAATTTCTCGTCATTTCGATGTTAATTTTCACCCATAAAGAAACATGTTGATTGAAATGTCAATTGATTTAAATGTTTTATGCAGATTTCTCTCTCAAGAACCTCACCGAGAAGTTGGAGACATCTGCAGTGGTTCAGAGATCCGAAAATAAGGTAATAACGTCTTTGCGTAACTTAAAGAGAAGGTTGAGTTCTGGGGAAGGCGGAACATGATTTGTCAGCTTATGCATTATTTTAATGTTAGTGTGGAACAATATCGGAAGAACAATTTCCCCTAAATAGATTACTCTTGAAGAGCCCTCATATTCGATATATGAAGTGAATGGACAAAACCTTCATGACACATGGTTGTAAGTCCCATGATACACACTTCTGTGTACAATGCGTGTGGCTTGCAGCAAAACTGAATTGATTTATTATGATTATGGTAGGAAATACCATAGCCTGACAGTATACTACCTCCTATGTCATAATTAATATTTTCCAGTTGCTTCCAGAAAGTTTCTTTCACAATTCAAGGGCATAACCAGAACTGAATCTTATCTGTAAACAAATACGTTTATTGCTGCTGCGTTACGCCGTTCTTCTTCTAGTAGACCAGCTAAGGCGTGATTTTGAATTTTTTTTTTGAGGGGGGGGGGGGGGGGGGCATTGCATGACATGGCATCCATTCTAAAACGTTTGCAAGATGAGATAGGGGTGGCTGAAAATATGAAAGAATTTCCAAATTTATGATATTTAAAAAAATCGAAATAAATGTGTATCATCTGATAAAGACCTTTTAATTGATATAATTTTTATTATGAGTTTCAAGTAATTAACCTGTTTAATATAAATTTGAACTTTGGGTATTTACACACATGTGTATGGCTCAATATAACATAAACGCGTGACTTCCTCAGAATATGGGGTTATATACCTATATTTCAAAAAATCTTTTTTACACACCATAAATCTGTCCATTGCAATAGTGTTTTGTTATTAAACAGACCATTTGTATTTGTTTTAAAATCAACTTGTCATTTATGAGCAGCAGGTTTTTTACGAAGTTTTGAGAAATGTGACCCGATTCCAGAATAGTTCGGCGACTTTGTTTATCATATTCAAACCATTATTCTCATGTTTGTCATTTCTTTTTACGCACGAAGTTCACCTTGTTGACTTTCGACTCAATCGTTATGCACTAGCCACCATCCCCCCCCCCCTAAGATACACATACACCTGAAAACGACGGTGATCGTTTGAGGCAGCTACTTTAATCATGTCGACTTATATTGAGCAGCTTTTGTAATTGGTTGTGTTTCTTGTTATTTTCCCTTGTTTGAGATCAAAAGTAAGATATTATAAACATATTTTACCATATTCTTCACCCCTCTCTTTCTATCTCTCTCTCTCCTTATTCATATCTTCCCTCGTTTAAGGACACTGAAATTCGGACGGATGAGATGAAGGACAGTGTAGAAGATTTCATGTCAGCCCAAAGCGAGGTCAATCGCCTGAGGAGAGAGTTGATACTTCAGAAGTGCGCCAAGCATCCAGAACTGAATCAAGGTGGCATTACCGACAACACATATCGCCATATATACTTCAGTGACAAGCACAAGCTTCTCTATTGTTTCATCCCGAAGGTCGGATGCAGCAATTGGAAGAGGGTGATGATGATTTTGAACGGGAGCAAGAACAAAATCAGCGAGATGCTATCCGACGAAGTCCATGAATACAACGGCATGAAGCGCCTCGCCGGATTCACCCACAGAGAGCAACAGCACAAGTTACAAACATACAAGAAATTCGTTTACGTGCGCAACCCGTTTGGGCGCGTGCTGTCAGCCTTCAATAATAAATTTGGGGATATTGTTCAGTATCGAAAAGCCCCATACTTCCAGGGTTTTGCGAAAACTATCATGAAGCAATTCAGATCGCATGCAACAGCGACAGAGCTAAAAACGGGTGAAAACATAACTTTGACAGAATTTGTAAAGTTTTTGACACAGTCCAAGCGGCCGTTCTTTGACGACCATTGGGAAGAAATGTTCAAGATTTGTTCGCCATGTAAAATTAGATACGATTACGTAGGCCATTTAGAAACTGTTTCAGAAGACGCAAAGTATATGCTCACAGATTTGCAGGTAGACTCGTTGGTTGATTATCCGTCTAAAAGCAATAGTCACCCAACGAACAGCAGCGCTAAACTTGAAAAAGCTTTTCGAGATTTACCCAAAGACAATTTACAAAAATTGTGGAAAATTTACGAAAAAGATTTCGAAATATTTGACTACCCAAAGCCAGATTTCACTAATATTAGGTAAAGACGGAACGACTTTACTAGCAGGGCGTGTTTTTCAATCCTTGCTTGTATTCTATTCACTTTGATAATTACATTTGTAAAGTAATATTTTCCCCTTTATAATTGGTACTATATTATCGTACCAATCAAAGATAGAAAAGAGCTATGTAAATAAACATTTTTGTCACGGTGTAGCGACGAATTAATTAAATGTATTTGGACAAACACCACGTTCACCCCCGCCCCTACCCTCCCTTTGATATCAACTTCATCAAATAGAAATCCTTAAATTTGTTTTGCATTTCATATCCATTGCATACAGGGGAAAACATGAAATCGATTATTGTTAAGACTACATTGCGTATCATAAAACTTGTACCCAACTTTGGTAGCTTCTAATTAACAAGTTATAACCTATGTGACCAGGCGCGTACGCAGGGGGGTGGTTTTGGGGTTAAACCCCCCCCCTCGAGTTTTTTTATGTGTATGTCTTATGTATGTTATTTTTGAAAACCCCCCCCTTTTGAGATTTTTCTTTTTTTTTTTTTTTTTTTTTTTAATAAATTAAAAAAAAAAAATTAAAAAAAAAATTGCCGATGGTTGACCTTAAAAAGGTGACCTTACCCCCCCCCAACTGTACAAAATGTCAAATTTTCAAAATTCTAGACCAAAAAAAAAAAAAAAAGTGTCCTCTTACCCCCCCCCCCCCCGCTTATTCAGCGGCTGGCTGAGACGTTGCGATTTTTTTGGGACTCTAAAAAAAAAAAAAATGTACGCTTACCCCCCCCCCCCCGCTTATTCAGCGGCTGGCTGAGTCGTTGCGAAATTTTGGGCCCGATTTGAAACCCCCCCCCCCCCCCCCTTGAAAAAATCCTGCGTACGCCACTGTATGTGACCTTGAATCACATTTCATGATAACGGGCAACTAATACAGTGCTTAATGGTCCCAATAATTGTGGATGACTGAGCACCAGGCTTCTCAAAAAGAATTGTCAAAATCCTCTTTGCATCAAATTTAGGCTGAAGCAATGAATGCGGGTCAAAAGCCATTAAGTGTTTTATCTCATTGCAAAAACAATAGGTCATTTATTTACATTGACTATTAGGCTGTTGAAAAGAAAGGGTGTTAATATCAAATCAGACAAGAGGAAATGCTTAAATTACAAGCAAAATATATGATATTCTCTTCGTTGACTTCGTATTCGCACCCCATTTTAAGTTAACGCTTCTACACTGTCGCTCATATAGTTGGAATATTTTTGTTTTACCCCAATTTATGGAATTATTTTAAAAATAATTTTAAAATAATAGATCTAGATAATAGCATATACATTCTCAGATTTTATTGAATAATAATTTGACAATGTGTGTTTTGAGTGACTGCTAAAGCATGTGTATGCTACTATGCTTATCAACTAGGAGACCTACGCCCTTAAGTCATAACTGACAGTAATGAGGATTAATGCCCCACAAAAGGGCACTAATATAGCTCATCGAAACGGTTTTCATCCTGGGGCCTCACAGTTACGAGGCCATTGCTTTTTCACTGAACCATGACTGTACGCAGCGGGGGCTAGGGAAGGAGGGCAGTTTCCATAAATTAAAAAAAAAACAGAAAATGCAATAAATTTTCAATAATTTATTGCAATTTACCCCGGTTCCCAACGTAAACAAATCCTCTGGACGGCCATGCATTAAAGCTCAAGGCATATATGATATAATTGATTTTCATAAAAATTGACAACTGAAATACACACCCCCAAAATGCATAGGCTATATATAATTGAAAACTTGAAAGTATGGAGGTATTTCAAAGAATCAAGATAAATGCAGAGGCAAGTAAAATAAGTGTTCGATTCTTTTGTTAATGACCTGGTCATCTTAAATTAATTAATATATTAAACAAACAATTAAAATCTTTCCAACCATTATAATGTTTATGAACATTTAGATATCAAATATTTTTCGTATATTCGTGTCCACACTATGTATTATTTGAGTTGCTTAAACCATCTGGAGTATCATTGGCAGTTTATTGTAGTAATGAGTCGTGTCAAACTCTTTATAGATTGTATTTAACAAGTCTACAATGATGTGTTTTCATATTATGTATTAATCTTTTTTAATTTTTAAGTAACGATTCTTTAAACTAAATTGGTGATCATTCCAGTAGGTCTTACAACACAATCTAACGGTTTCATGTTTTGTATATTTGTAACGTAATAATTGCGACATACTAATACTTTCAAAAGTAAATTCGTGACGATTCAAGAAGGTCTTACGACTCAATGTAGCCATTTCGTGTTTCGTATGTAAAGTAATTATTGCGACATACTTTCAAAAGTAAATTAGTGATGATTCAATTTGATCTTACAACTCAATGTAGCGATTTCGTGTTTCGTTTGTAACGTAATTGTTGCGACAAGCTAGTACTTTCAAAAGTAAATAGGTAATGATTTCATACTAGTACTTTCAAAAGTAAATTGGTAATGATTCAAGTAGGTTTTACGACTCAATGTAGCCATTTCATGTTTCGTATGTAAAGTAATTATTGCGACATACTAATACTTTCAAAAGTAAATCGGTGATGATTCAATTTGATCTTACAACTCAATGTAGCGATTTCGTGTTTCGTTTGTAACGTAATTGTTGCGACAAGCTAGTACTTTCAAAAGTAAATTGGTAATGATTACATACTAATACTTTCAAAAGTAAATAGGTAATGATTTCATACTAGTACTTTCAAAAGTAAATCGGTGATGACTCAAGGTCTTACAACTCAATGTAGCGATTTCGTGTTTCGTATGTAAAGTAATTATTGCGACATACTAATACTTTCAAAAGTAAATTGGTGATGATTCAATTTGATCTTACAACTCAATGTAGCGATTTCGTGTTTCGTTTGTAACGTAATTGTTGCGACAAGCTAATACTTTCATAAGTAAATCGGTAATGATTGAAGTAGGTTTTACAACTCTATGTAGCGATTTCGTGTTTCGTATGTAACGTAATTATTGCGACATACTAATACTTTCATAAGTAAATCGGTGATGATTGAAGTAGGTTTTACAACTCTATGTAGCCATTTCGTTTTTCGTATGTAACGTAATTATTGCGACATACCAGTACTTTCAGAAGTAAATCGGTGATGACTCAAGGTCTTACAACTCAATGTAGCGATTTCGTTTTTCGTTTGTAACGTAATTATTGCGACATACTAGTACTTTCAAAAGTAAATCGGTGATGACTCAAGAAGGTCTTACAACTGAATATAGTGATTTCGTGGTTCGTTTGTAACGTAGTTATTGAGACATACTCGTACTTTCAAAAGTAAATTAGGTCTTTAGGGATTTCGTGGTTCGTTTGTAACGTAATTGTTGCGACATACTCATACTTGAATAACTCAACTTCAGTGAGAAGTTGTTAACAAATGTTTTGTTAAAGTGTGGTAGCAAACATAAATACCTATATAAAATAATGAAAAAGACTTCGCAATTATGCATATTTTGTCTGATTCTAGTTGTTTTCAATTAAATTAATTTCCAGGAGCATGAAAACTTGACAATAACAATACCTTTTCTCAATAGCAAAACACTGGATTATACTAGCGTTAAAGAAACGACAAGTAATGCCTACAATATGAAAAACATACACTGTCGCTCATATAGTTGGAATATTTTAGTTTTACCCCAATTTATGGAATTATTCTAAAAATAATGTAAAAATAATAGATCTAGATAATAGTATACATTCTCAGATTTTATTGAATAATAATTTGCCAATGTGTGTTTTGCGTGACTGCTTAAGCATGTGTATGCTACTATGCTTATCAACTAGGGTACCTACGCCCTTAAGTCATAAATGACAGTAATGAGGATTAATGCCCCACAAAAGGGCACTAATATAGCACATCGACACGGTTTTGATCCTGGGGCCTCACAGTTACGAGGCCATTGCTTTTCACTGAACCACGACTGTACGCAGCGGGGGCTAGGGTAGGGGGCAGTTTCCATAAATAAATAAAAACACAAAAAATGCAATACATTTTCAGGATCAAAACCGTGTCGATTTACTATATTAGTGCCCTTTTGTGGGGCATTAATCCTCATTACTGTCATTTATGACTTCAGGGCGTAGTTGATAAGCATAGTAGCATACACATGCTTTAGCAGTCCCGCAAAACCCACATTGGCAAATTATTATTCAATAAAATCTGAGAATTATCTGGATCTATTATTTTAAAAATAATTCCATAAATTGGGGTAAAACTAAAATATTCCACCTTTATGAGCGACAGTGTATAAATAATGTGTATTACCTTTACAAATACTTTTCATCACCACCACTGTTATCACCATTACCATCACTATCACCATCACCATCATCATAATCACTATTGCTATCATTATCAGCAGCAGCAGCAGCACGTTAATCATTTTCATCAGCATCATCACCATCATCATCACTATCCTCATCATCATCATCATCACTATCGCTATCATCATCAGCAAGTTAGACATCATCACCACCATTATCACTATCATCATCATCAGGCCTTTAAAAAAGGATGTTGTATTGCCCTTAAGGTGACAGAACCTGTGTCGGTCGATGGGATTTCCTTTTCTTTTTTAAAACTTACACGAACACGAGGCCGGGGTCTACTTGTTTACGCTATAAAGCAGGATTTAGAAATTAGGGCAGAAGGCGACTGAGAATTTGATGATTTTATGCATTTATATCCCATTCAAACAAACAAAATACTTTTGTTTGTATTCATTGGAGGAACAAAAATTCAAAAAAAAAAACAGTGTAAAAAAAAATGCTTAAGTAAAAAGCCGACTGTAGATTTTAAGACTTTTGGGTCGGTAGCAAAGGGCAATACATCTTTTTTCACCATCACCATCACTATCAACCATGGGTGTCGATCCCGGGGGGGGTGGGGGGATATACCCCCCCCCCAAAAAAAAAAAAAAAAAAAAAAAAAAAAATTCAGGTGGGGGGATGGCCTGTACAATCACCCCCCCCCCCAATAATTCACCATCAACAAAACAAAATAAAATAATAATGATGAGAGCCCGATGAGAGTAAGATGACCATAAATATACACATTTTGCTATCTCATTTTCATAATACATACATCTATAAGTAGAAAACGCAGTAAATGAGACAACCGTATATAATACACGAATAAATTTAATTCTCGCTCATACATTGATGAATTTATTCAATTTATTCAATCCACAGCATCATAGAAATGTAGTGCGCCAAATGCAAAGCTGCAGCGTTAAAAAGCAACCAGCTAAATGTTAAGCGCGAAGCGCAAAAGTGCAAAAAAGAAGTAGAGAGTGGGAGAGAGAGATAATGAGAGACAGAGTGGATAATAACCCAGGTAGCAAGCCTATGTGGGACCCACATGGATCCCATATTCTCGGAAACATGGGCCCCATATGGAAAACCATCTGGGGCCCTAAGGCATCTGCACCCAAGAAACACATAAGACAGATGGGACCCATACCAAACTGGGCCCTAATGGCCAGCTTAATCCCATCTGGTACCCATATTGGTTTACCCACATAATATCCCATTACGGTTAACCCAGATTTCCCCATGTGTTACCCATTATGGGCATATTTATATTCTACCGAACAACTACAATACTTGTATTTCTCGAAGTTTCACTTTTCTATAATATCAGCTAAAGAAATCAGAGGTTTAAATTGAATTGAACTGAATTAAACTTTGAACTGAATTCAGATAAGGATTAAGAGTCGAAAAACAGCTCACCGAATCGTCTGCTTTTTCTCATAATTTAATGAAACGTCAAAGCTTCCACGCTTTTATGCGGGAGGGGGAGAATCTGAATTCAGACAAGGATTAACAGTCGGGAACGGTATCAGCAAATCGTCTTTTTGTATAATAATTTACTGAAATGTCAAAGCTTTCGCGCTTCGAGCGGGAGGGGAAAAACTTCATTTAGACAAAGATTAACAGTCGAGAACAGTACAATAAATCGTCTTCTTTTTATAATAATTTAAGGAAATGTCAAAGCTTTCGCGCTTCGAGCGGGAGGGGGAAAACTCCATTCAGACAAGGATTAACGTCGAGAACAGTACAATAAATCGTCTTCTTTTCTTAATACTTTAAGGGAGCGTCTATAAGCCTCCGCGCTTTGCGCGGGAGGCCTATCACCCACACCCCCTAATGTGCGCGCTTCGGGCGCTCTTTAATTGATTCGCTTGCTCACTACCGCCCCTCCCTAAAATAAGATCCTAGCTCGGCGCCTGCATTAAAATATATAGCTATGAGGCTGACTAAGTTGACGAAATAATTCGTATATTTATGTCGTCGAGGAAAATGACCATTTGCGCATACGCAAGTACTATAGATAGTCCATAGGAAAAACAATTTAGCCTTCGGCCCCGGGTTTAACACGTAAGTTTACTAATCACCGGTCATTTGTAAAATCATGTTATAAAACATAATTTTATAAAACAAATAAAACAGCATCTTATAAAACAAATCATACACATCATTTTGCTCGGGCTTTGACTACCCTCACTCGGTACCTGGTGTGGGTCATTCTTACTAATGCCCTCACTGCTGTGTATTATTTGAATACTTTTATTGTTATTTTAATATTTTTGATTTGATTTTTCAGATATCAGATAAACGTACATTACTAGCGCGAGGGGGAGGGGGTGGAGGTGATAATACAATTCAGATTAATACATTCATGAATTTCGGGCCATTATTTCACCCTTGTCAACATGCTAATAAATTTAGAAGACTCTTTGCCTTTTCTCTTTACTAATTTATCAACTTGCTTGCGTGGTTGTTTGCTTTATTGATGGTACTGTTGTTGTTTATTATTTCGACGGCATATTTCAATATATGAAAATATAACAATTCTTTTACCTCACTCTTTTAGTTATCTTTCGGATTTTCTTTTTAATCGATTTTTTATTTTCAAAGATTTGTCGGCAAATTAGGTCAGACTGTATTGCACTTAAAATCCTCAATATTATGACAACCACCAAATATCCCAAACGTTCAGTAGCTATGATTTCTACAAGTAAATAAACACTTAACACTTAATACAAGTTGATATTTACGTATCAAATATATATCACTTTAATATGTACAACTCTATTTTGATACACAACCCAAATCAATTCATAAAATCATAATTTTGCATTACAGTAAAAGCGCCAAAAGAAAAAGCTGTGCAAAGTTCTCGAATGAGATCCAACAACCAATTTGCATAATGTTTACTTTAATTTTATTAAACCTACTTTCGTATTTCATCCCTTGTGGGTCTCTTTTCTTCACAAATGCGTTTACTAAGTAAAAATAAAAAAGACTCATAATCTTAATATAATAATAATTTCTGAAATACAAAACTGTTTTCATAAACTACATGTATAGCAGCGACTATTTCACAAAATATTGTAGTACAGAAACAATATAATATTTTCATATATTCTTTAAATTTCATTATTATAACTATGATATATTCTAGTTTAAACAACATCTATATACATGCAACATATTGCTTGCTTCTTTGTAATGATTGCTTGTCAAACAAGGTGTTTTGCTCGCTCTATGAGAACTGGATGGGTTTCACTGATGCATTCTGGTAATTTATCACCGGCTTCTAGAAACTCCGCAGGGTGTAGACATCAGGGTGTCCTCCAAGTTCTTGTTTCACTGTACATACAAAAAATGGAAAAATTTAATGGACCTTTCCAGAGATCGTTATTGGTGGATTAATTGATAAATATTTAGATAGATAAATATATAGAAAGATAAAAAGATTGACAATTAGATATGTATGTTAATGAATAAACATATACCTAGATAATACCATTATAGATAGATAGATATATAGATGAATAGATATACAGATAGATGAATATATAGATAGGTAGATATATAGATAGATAGGTAGATATATAGATAGATAGATAGATAGGTAGATATATAGATAGATAGGTAGATAGATAGATAGATAGATAGATAGGTAGATATATAGATAGATAGATAGATAGATAGATAGGTAGATATATAGATAGATAGATAGATATATAGGTAGATATATAGATAGATAGATAGATAGATAGATAGGTAGATATATAGATGAATAGATATACAGATTGATGAATATATAGATAGGTAGATATATAGATGAGCAGATAGATAGATAGATAGATAGATAGGTAGATATATAGATGAATAGATATACAGATTGATGAATATATAGATAGGTAGATATATAGATGAGCAGATAGATAGATAGATAGATGAATATATAGTTTGATGAATAGATAGACAGAGAGATAAATAGAAAGATAGATGGACAGATACATGTAGATTGAGAAACAGATTGATTGATATAGACATGAAGAGGATAGAGACAAGTGAATAAATAGAGAGACATATATATAAATAGATAAATGAATAGAAAAAGTAATCATTCATTTCGTAATTCACAGGCCTACGTTGATAACAAATTTTAAAATACACAGAAGGAGGCGTGTTCCGGCTCGTACAGTATGCGATATGCCTCAACAGCGCATTCAGAACATTTATACATATGATTTCAGTACACACACAAGGAAAGAAAACCAATAAGTTTACAGAATAACAAGAGACACCAAACTATTATAAGCGGCAAAATTAAGTATTATTTACAGTCAGGCGCGTACGCAGGATTTTTTCAAGGGGGGGGGGGGGGTTTTAACATTTATAAATCGGGCCGAAAATTTCGCAACGACTCAGCCGACCGCTGAATAAGCGGGGGGGGGGGGGGGGGGGGGGGGGGGGGGGGGGGGGGGGGGTAAGAGGACACTTTTTTTTTTTTTTTTTTTTGACCTCGAAATTTGAAAATTTGACATTTTGCTCCGTTGAGGGGGGGGGGGGGGTAAGGGCACCTGGTTTTGTTTTGGTCAGTCATGGGGATAATTTTTTTTAATTTTTTTATTTTTTTTAATAATAATAAAAAAAAATAAAAAAAATCCAAAAGGGGGGGGGGTTAACCCCCCAACCCCCCCCCTGCGTACGCGCCTGTTTACAGTAATGGCAACCATTAAAAGCAGAACATGTACATGAACTAGTTACTGGTAAGACTCGACACTGGCATACGACAAAAAGGAAAAACAGATATAGGGTTGCCAGTGAGAAAGAGAATGAGAGTATAAAACTTGTATCGCAATAAATGTTTATGTTTTCATAAGGAATAAATAATATGCTCACGTTGGTCAATCAAAAACTAAAATGAATACATTGCTTATTTTTACGAAAATCATAAAAGAATAAATCATTTCAAGTTAAATCATGTTTTCTCTACATTCAAAGTAATTATGTCAGTGATATAACATTGAACACATTTACTGCTTCAAGATTTACAGTTAAAGATTGCTAGTGAAAAATATGTCGAAGAACAGAAAGAAACAAAACTGGATTTATGTAAGTACAACATTTATACAGTGCGTCCCAGAAAAAACAAAACCGAGAATTATCGATGTCTTATCATATCTTGATCACAATTATAATTCATGAATGATACATTTTGGTAAAGCTTAGATCCCCCTCCTGCATCTGATGCAACTCATATTTATATGATGCACATTTCACGCATTCTTGATTAAAATCAATTTGAAGAGAGGGAACCAGAAAGTTATTTGACGGACGGTATCTGAATTTCAAAGAGAAAATCACATTTCTAGAAAGTTCAGTTTCTGACCTTTCATATGACACCTCAATCAGGAAAAATGAGCAAGGAATAACAAAGAAATATGCGTCATGTGAGTTGCATCAAATGAAAGAGGAGGATTTAAGCTTTACAAATATGTGTCATTCATTAATTATAATTGTGATTGAGATATGATAAAACATCGATAATTCTCGGTTTCGTTTTTTCTGGGACGCACTGTTTATAAAACTATATACGATACAAATAGCGATGATATGAAAGATTATGCTATTGATTCACAAAAGGAAGGATGTTTTTATAAAACACGTATAGAATTGACACATCGAACAAAACGGAAAAGTATATTAATAATCTGCCCCCTCTCTTTCTCTCTCTCTCTCTCTCTCTCTCTCTTTCTCTCTCTCTCTCTCTCTCTCTCTCTCTCTCTCTCTCTCGTTCACGCACCTTTATTTTCCTCCCCGCCTAGCCTTGAAAAAAGTTATATTGATGATACAAGAAGACCACATTTCTCTTTTACCGAAGTACAAGGGGCAACGCCAACATATTAGACAATGCACTAAAGCAGAATATTATTGTACAGCAAGAAAAGCGTAGTTACACCGTGTCGGTGTGCTCTTTTTAAATTAAAAAACTGGGTAAAAACAGGGAAGTATTTGGAAGGAAAGAAAGATAATACAAACGTTTGTCTTGTCCTTAGCATGTCAGTTAATGCAAAAAGCAGAAGGTTTGAGTTAGCAAGCTCTTTTTTTTTTGTCATCAAAAGGAATAACTATATACATCGACTGTCCAAAATTGTTTATCATAAAAAGAAGTTTAAATTTTGATTGTACGACACTTGCTCCGGCGAAAGTTACTTCGCGGACAATTTCATCTACTAACCGAATAGTACGTCTTATACAAAAATATCAGATGTCTCCCTTTTTCAAATGTGTCGTAATATTTAACGTGTCAGATGATTTTAAGACATGAAAATAAGTTCGGTATAATGTAATGGCAAAAGCAGTAACTGCATATTTTATATTTCAATTTTCACTTCATTTCATTTATTTTCATATTCCTCATGTTACATATAGTACATTTAAAAATAAAGTACAATTAAACAATTTTTTTTTTTTTATTTATTTATCTATTTATCTATTTTTTTCTTTATAAATATATATATATATATATATATATATTTTTGTTTTTGTTGGGGGGGGGGGGGATGAAATAACAATCAATAATCCATAATGAATAACATAAAGATAAGTGGTCAATCTTACCTACTGATTTAACTGAGAGAAATATGATGGGACCTACGTGACAGAAAGCTTGTAAAGCTGTAGACCCCGGTGAAATAATTTGTGGCAATGAATGGAGGACGGATATAAATAGTGACCAATCTAAATAAGTCAAACAAATATGACTAGGCCTATATATCATCATATATTGTTCGCATCATTCATGAAAATAAAATTTGAAAATAAACTCACAGGTAAACTTGGGATCTAGGGGCTGTACCCTGGTAGGACCAATATGTCGTTGCTGCCATTGCCACCATCTCTGCCTTTGTATGATATTCATCTTGCTGTCAATTTCATGAAAATAGGATAAAATAATGAAATAAAACATTTTAATGATTCAGTATTAGGCTTGTAAATGATGACAGGCTACATGTACCACGTCAAGAGATGTAAAGACGTTTACAGATAGGAGAAGTGGGCGGGGGAACCAACTACTCCTCATAATTAGTTTTTAAATAATTTATTTGTAAATATGACGATTTTTACCCCATTCCTCTCTATACACATCATGCATGACTGTCTTATATTCACATGATGTACCCTGTTTATTTTAATAATCATTTTTATTGCTGAACCTCTTCCACGTTATGTAAATTTGTAGAGGTGTTATGGTCTATTGGATAAGTCACCCGACTGCAGATCACATGGTACGGGGTGCAACTCCCAGCCCCAGCACCAACGTCCTTTAGCAAGACTTTAATCTACATTTGCCACTCTCAACCTAGGTGTTAAATGGGTACCCGGTATAGGATGTGAAAGTTAATGTAGTTATCTCAGCATTGTGAAATTACGCCTGGCTGGAATGCTCCCCAGGGAGTGGAGAATGTGCATACAATGTGTTCAGGCGCGCCGGAAGCAGTTTGAGATGGGGAGGGGGGGGGGGCAAACATTCCAAGGGGCTCACCTTCCAGTGGCTAGCAGTGGCGTAATGGGCAAAAACATTTTGGGGCAGAAGAAAAATCTGCATCACCACCACTCTTACATGTTACATGCAGGCCCAGCGGAACATTTTTCAAAGCGAAAAATTAACGACCAGGTAGAGCGTATAGTGAGTGAAGCGAGTGGGACGTAAATTCGCGTGGGGTCCAGGGACTTTGCCCCGGTGGGGCTCAAAAGGCGGAGGCCACGGCAGCTCAGGGTTTTAGGCATTAAATTACGGTCAGATAAGCAAATTTAGATGCCTTATTTGTGACACTGGCAGGTCCCTTATTGGCGGGGGTGTGGGGGGGGGGGGGGGGTGGGGTCCAGGAGGCTGAGCCCAATGAAGCTCAGGGGTTTTAGGCATTTAATTACGGTCGGATGAGCATCCAGGGGCCCAGAGGGCAGAGCCCCCGGAAGCTCAGGGGAAGTAGGCATTTAATTACTCTTGTCTTCTCACCCCGCGCGGATCATTTTTATAAAATCCTACATTGATAATATAGTGGCATGCGGAATGTTTAGGAAATTTAATTCCTGTTTAGTTTCCTTTTCTTTGTATGGAATATAATTTTTATGTGATCCAATGCATTTTTATTTTCTTTTGTTAAAAATACAAACCATATTTACGCCTTTAGGGGGGGGGGGGGGGGGGGTACTCATATTTGGTTAAGACGGGGGTATGCCGCTCAAGCCACGAAACTCCTACTCATTTTTAAAGGTCATTTTGGGGAATATTTCTCTAAGCAAAGCCCATTTTTCACAATTTCTTCTTTTTTCCCGAAAATTTTGGAAATTTTGAAAAAACGGACCCATGTTTAGGGATATTTTTGTTAAAAATGGGACCCATGCATGGGGATTTTTTGTGAAAAGTGACCCATTAGAGCGGCACACCCCCGTATGTCTTAATATGTGAGTACACCCAGGTTTACTGCTGATTCGCGGGGAGGGGGGGGGGGGGGGGTCGAAATGCGTTTTGCCTCCCACCACTTTTTGGTCGGGGGAAAGCGCCCCACCCCCTGCTCCCACTTCCAGCGCCTATGATTTTGTTGGCGAGTTGGCAATCCGTATGGACTCGTAAGAAAAATCCGTGTATGTGAAGGGGCGTAACATTAATTTATAACAACAAATCTTATAAGACAGTTCAGATGTACAATAGACCGGGCTACTAACATATTCAACATTCATTTGTAACAAAAAATCTTATAAGACAGTTCAGAGGTACAATAGACCGGGCTACTAACTATTCAACATTCATTTGTAACAAAAAATCCTATAAGACAGTTCAGAGGTACAATAGACCGGGCTACTAACATATTCAACATTCATTTGTAACAAAAAATCTTATAAGACAGTTCAGAGGTACAATAGACCGGGTTACCAACATATTCAAATGCATTGATGTTTCTTTCTATGGGACCTAGTGACGAATTATCCATTAACCTGTTATTGTTTGTTTGTTTGATGATTTTCAACATAATAGAAAGTAATTGATAAATGGTTACGCAACAATGGTGAATTCCACGAAACGAATGTTAGGTATATTCGTATATCTTTTAAAGGGATCCAAAAAAGGCTATTCATGAGGCACCTCCATCGCTTTGAGAGTGATCCGGACACGATCATTGATCAAAACATCCTTGAATGCCGGGAGTCAGGCGGGACATGTGAAATCGCCTGTTTACCTGACATGTATTACAGCACGTTCAATTAAAGAATATCCACGGTGCTTTTAATAAACGTTGCTATGTTCGGCAAGCATAGCCTATCATCAAGAGCAACAGTTGCTTAGAACATCATCAAATTGTTAAGAAGGTTTCCCCGCCCTAGAAAAAATGAATATATGGGATCTATATTTGAAGAGCTTGATTCCAAAAGGAGCTAAATCCATATTTTATCAAAATGGAGTTATTTGTCTTAAAATAATGATTTCCTACATGGGGACAAAATGCACTATATCACATTCGGAAATTTCACCAGAAAGTATGACAAAATTTAGGTACAATATCATGTTTCATTCCAAAAGGAGCTAAATCCAAACCGGTTTCATTCCAAAAGGAGCTAAATCCACTTTGGGTACTTCTGAGTAAATCACCTTTTTTATTTCTCCACTTTCCCTTTAGCCATGTACCTTCATGTTGTTAAATATGTTAAAGTTGTTGCTCTGGACCAATAATATATGATAAGAAAAAAAATCTACCAGTTATTTCTGATTTTTACTAATTTTTATAGATTTTGTGGATTTAGCTCCTTTTGGAATGAAACATGGATTTAGCTCCTTTTGGAATGAAACGGATTTAGCTCCTTTTGGAATGAAAATGTGATATGTTGTTTACTTTCTTTTCAAAAGGTTTTTTAGCTGTGATTTCACTATTATTATTCAAAGGAAAGGTTTGCTACTGAATTTGAATACATTTCAGTGATTTTATTGAGAAAATATGACATTTTCCAGGTACAATATCATGTTTCATTCCAAAAGGAGCTAAATCCACAAAATAAAAAATTCTCAAAATTTAGTAAAAATCAGGAAAAACTGGTAGATTTTTTCTTATCATATATTATTGGTCCAGGGTGACACCTTTAAAATATATGACAACATTAAGTTCCATGGCTAAAGGAAAAGGGGAGAAATAAAAAAGTCGATTTACTCAGAAGTACCCAAAGTGGATTTAGCTCCTTTTGGAATGAAACTCTTCATTTGACTATTTTATTACAGTAACAAGTGAATTGAATGTATCGTCGCTAGGCAACCAGGGGAAGAACAGTCTAGAAAATGTGAATTTCACTGAACTTACAGAGCGAGAAGACCGACTGCTACAATGGACAGCGGCAACACTGTGAGTAGACATATTCCTATGATCCACGCCGTGCTCAAGCCAGGAGAAGCTTGCGGCTGCACGACGTCCACGGCCTGCCCGAGAATGACCTCGTCGACCGACACGCCGAGCTGGGATTCGATGACGTCGAGGTTTTCGTCGATGGCGGCGAGAAGGACAGCTTGTGGTATGTATATCACGGAGTCTACATGAAATAAAACAAATTGAAAGGGAAATAATCGTTGACGGCACTGGGGAGATATAAATAGTTGTGGTAAGTTCGTAAATAAGGGGGAGGGGGTGGGGGTCATGGATTTTCATCGTTGTAGAGTTCGGGATACTCCACCTTCCCACTCCGAACGGCAAAAAGGGTTACAAGGAAGTAAATGAACGTGAATTAAAAAAAGGCCCCATGGAAAGTGCAAAGTCATTAGTCGGGCCTTACGAGGGGTATCATGAAGAGGAGTGGTTGCCCCTTACAATTTCCCGCCCCTGCTACCACATGATGGACAAACTTTATTATCATTACCCGAGTTTTGACTTCTCCTGCGGCAAAATAGATATCCAGGAACATGGCACGTTCAGTCGAAAGAAAACATTTGACTATTAGCCCTGTGCATTCCTTTATTTTTCTCAAAGCCAAATCGTTGATTTGATTCACTTATTTTTGCAGACCTAATTATTCAGCAAATATCGAAAATTGATTTTCATTTTACCGGAGTCTGGTGGACTCCCGTTGCCCCCTTCCTCGCACGATGACGTAATCGAAGCCGGTTTGATGTAGACGGCCGTCTCAGTAGCCGAACTGGAACCGACATTCACCTCCTTCGGGTATCCGTCAACTATGTAGACATCGTTAGTCGAGGCGAAATCTATCCGAAGAGAACTGGGTTGAAGAAATTATTTTGAAATAAATTTAGTATTACACTTGAATAAGTTTGTAAACAGGTTGTAATTGATGTTGCACAATTTTACCCCTTCATGAAAAACTAAACTTCCGACCTGTCCTCTGTCTTTTAGCTTTCAATCGTGGCGAAGATACAGGGGACACATGCAGGGGCATGTGACTCCAACTGAATTAAGAATTAGGTGAACACGAACAGAGAGGGAATGTGAAAGAAGGGGGAGGGAGGGAACGTGAAAACGAGATAATAGAACCCCTCCAGTAGCCACCCTCCCCCCCCCCCCCCCCCACACTCCGGGGTCGGAGGGACCGCATTCGTGTTTCCACAATCTCCGGTAAAATGGTACCGTTCACGCAACAAAGTCCGGCCCGTATTGACTTATACACATCGGAGATAAGGGGGAGGGGTTCCCTAAATAACACTGAATGGGGGGGGGGCGGGCCAATAGCATCCCAATTCACCAGTGTCATTTCATTCCTCTATTATTAAAGACCAATGCAACCCCCCCCCCCATGATGCAGGTGTCTATTCGCAACCTAGCTGAACCAATAAGCGGCGTATTAAAGTAATTAAGAAGGTTTGAATGATTATTTAACACCCTCTCTCCTTTGTATAATACAGCTAGCACCCCCTCTCTCCCTCTCTCCCCCTCTCTCTCTCTCTCTCGTGCTATAATATCAGTATGCTTGTAGTTTTGATCAACGCAAAAAAAACAAAATTTTTACTCAATTCATGACCTCGTATTAATTAGGCCAACATACCTTTAAAAAGTTTGACCGATCTTAAGAAAAGTTTGGCCAGCGGTACTCTTCTTATTGAACTTTGAAACCCTTTGTTTCATCTTTCATAATATCAATTGCAAGTAGAAAAGGCTAAGAGATAAAATAAATAAAGATGGTATTTTACTTTGTCAATTGCAAGTAGAAAAGGCTAAGAGATAAAATAAATAAAGATTGTATTCTACTTTGTCTTGGCTCCGTAGTTGGGACAACACTGGCCGAAGTTACTGTTGCAGTAATCCGTCGTCACTTGGGCGATGATATTTTGGAGCCTGGGCTGGATCTGAATCCACTGTGACAGAAAAGTAATAGAATAGTAAGTTTCGTCAGCTTACAATTCTCTCCGTTGTTATAAAATCATGAAGATATCAGATATTGTTTGATTCTCATCGATAACGTATTGTGTTCATTAGTACTTTATGACAATGACATTTGATGATTTTCTAAATCCAACATGACTGACTTGATTATTGTCTATGCATTTAGGAGTAATGGAAACGGAGAAATCTACGTACATTAGATTTATGTTAACTGCCCTATTTCTCGTGTTTAGGCCGATACCATCAGAGAAACATATGGGCAATCTAAATAAATTTAAACAGCAAAAACATGTTGAAATTCCGAGAAAGTAATCGTTAGGGGCGTATTAAGTTAATTGAGAATGTAAGATAAATTAATGCCCTTTCCCCTCATGTAATATATCGAGAACCCTTCCACTCCCTCCCCTCTCTCTCTCCCTCTCTCTCCCTCTCTCTCTCTCTTTCTCATTTTCCCAGTCTCTGCTGCTGCTTTTCATATACGCCAAACAAGTTTGAGATCTGCTTACGTTATTCATGTTTACGTTGATCCGAAACACTACAGAATGTCTAATTTCTTCCTTTGGAACTGCAAAGAAAGCAAAACAAAATAAAGTTGTGATTTATAGTTGTCATAATAGATTGGTTTACTAACATAAACATATTTATGGATATATCTTTCCTTGGGAGCTAGGGACGAGGTATTCCATTAAACTGTTATTAATTAATGAACTACAATCCATTTTGCATACATTATTTGTCGCTATGTCGGGCAAAACTCGGAAAAGCCTTCAGGTTGTCAAGAAAAACATTTGTTTGAAAAGTACGCATGAAATGTTAATATGTAAGTAAACAGGTCTATTGATATTGAGCGTGTGGTACTCGTGAATTGACATATTATGCCTGCTACACACGAGGCGTCATGTCGATTAGTAATACGTCATCACCATTGGCAATCAAGCGCTAGGCTACCATAAGTTGTACATTATGTATTATTGCAATATTTTTTCATGAAAACTCTCATCTTTTGTGGATGAGGTTCTTCCTGTGTTAAAATTAGATTGCAATGTCATTGTCTTAGTTTAAGGTACGAGAGGTCATACGCTAGTAATGACTGCACCCAACCTCCCTACCCCTTCACAAAAACAAAAGCAGACAACATCAAAAAGCACCACCCCCCCTTAAAAAAAAGTATATATAAACCGAGAACTATCGATGTTTTATAATAACTTTATCACAATTATTACTTATAATGACACATAATTGTAAAGCCCGTTTCGTTGACGATCACCCATATCTACGAAAGACTTCATGCATGGCTGATTGTCAACGAAACGGAGATAAATCTTTTGTCAATTCTGTTTGTTGCTACGGCAGGCAGCCAGTGAAAACGAATTCGTTTAATAAAATTATGGAAATTCAAGCATTACTTTAAACAAACAGAACTTTGTTATTCCTAGCTCATTAAACTGAGGTGTCATAATTTATGAAAGGGCAGAAAATTTGATTTTCTCTCTAAAATTGAGATACCGTCCACCAAATGAATTTTGGGTACCCTTTCTTCAAATTGCTTTTAATCAATCATGCGTGAAATATGCATCATATTAGTTGAATCAAATGGAAGAAGGGGATCTCAGCTTTACAAATATGTGTCATTTATTAACTATGATAGTGATTAAGCTATGATAAAACATCGATAAATCTCGGTTTCGATTTTTCTGGGGCGCACTAGATATATATAAATAAGTAAATACAGTGTGTAAATATAAAAAAAATTAATGAAATAATAAGAAGTAGAAGAAGAAGGAAAA
Source organism: Strongylocentrotus droebachiensis (assembly GCA_035222895.1). Lineage (NCBI taxonomy): Eukaryota > Metazoa > Echinodermata > Echinoidea > Camarodonta > Strongylocentrotidae > Strongylocentrotus > Strongylocentrotus droebachiensis. The sequence continues at coordinate 175,026 of JAVYIG010001080.1, read as the reverse complement.
AACACATAAAAGACATAATAAACAAAATAAAAACAAAACAAAATTCCTCTTCTTGTAATTCCTAGAACTCAGGTACCCACTTGAGCAATCGTCTCCCTGGAATCCCTCGGCACATGAGCAAGTACACGCATCTAGAGCGACTGTTCCTCCGTTTTCACACGTAATCTGCGAACAAGAAGATGGCGAGGTCGTTGAAGAGGACGATGATGTAGCCCGATTGGAAATGGTCGTCGTTGGATTGGGTTGTGCTGTCGTTGGATCGGGTTGTGCTGTCGTTGGATCGGGTTGTGCTGTCGTTGGATAGGGTTGTGCTGTCGTTGGATTGGGTTGTGCTGTCGTTGGATTGGGTTGTGCTGTCGTTGGATCGGGTTGTGCTGTCGTCACTGAAATGGAAGAAAAGTTAGGGTAGAAGATAAGTTATTCCATTCCATTCCATTGCATTCGGTTTTATTAAAATAAAATAGACGACATTTTCAAAACCGCTTTTTAAAGGAAAGAATGTGATACTGTGCCATACAAGAATGGATTATTCATTATGAAAAATCGAAAATTACAACAGTGTCATATTAACAATGTGAAAACGAAAGAGACTAGTGAGGAAGTGTATCAGTGAAAACGGAAGGAAAGTACAATTGCCGGGAAATGTTAAAGGGATAGTTGAGTTCTGTTGCAGAGGGCGCTACACAAAATAATTTGTTGTGAGATAATGAAAAACTGAGTGTCAAATTTGAAACGAAATAAAATTAAAAGGACAAAATCATCTTTGTTTGATCAAATTCGGTTTAGAGACGGCTGAAATATCCATAAATATAACGATTTCGAATACTTTTGTAATAATAATAATAATAATATTGGATTCTTATATAGCGCACGTATCGACCTTGCAAGGTCGTCAAGGCGCTACAACATTACCGGGCTATGCTAGGCTGCCGATTTCGACGCTCACGGCATTGTACCTCCAGAAATATTAGATAATTTGAAAAAACCGTTGAAAAAACGAAAGAGCGCCTTTTACGTCGTATTTCAGCCAATGCCGATGTTGGCTTTTTTGTTGGCATTTTCGTGTTGGTTATATTACGCACAACCAGCCGGCCCATGTATTGTTAATTTTATTTAAATAATGAATTAACGGTCACCGTATTTTTTTGAAAGTGGAGCTGAATTGGTATGATCGTATTGGCTACATTTCACACATTTTGGGGTCTAAAATTACATTATAAGTGCCTGTGACTGTGTATTTTGGACAACGGTTGATGAACTAGTGCTAACTGGTTTTGTGATAACATTAACAGGTGTTTCTGTATGATCCCCGACATTGGTGTCGGGACTCGTATAGTACGTGGTTTAACGTGCGGTGACCAGTGGTGTAGTGCTTACATGTGTCACCCGGTGAAGTGCCCGGGTCAGGAGGTGTAGTGCCCGAATCACTCGGAGTAGTGCCCGGATCAGCTGATGTATATGTGACACGTACAGCCGTCACTGAACTTGAAACACCCGAGCCAGTAATAAGGTTGCTCGGTGTTGTTGTGTCTCCTGCACCTGTAGTGCGACTGATACCTGGTGTTGTGGTGTGCAGTAAATTCGTAGGATAAGTCAATCCATTTGTTGTTACATCTGCAGATTAATGATTAAGTGCTAAAGTTAGTCGGCATATCACGTGCTTAACATATTGGTGTTCAGTGGTGATTTTTGTGTGAAGTAAAGGGAAATCAATTGGTGACACTGTGCAGAGATGTAAATGGAATCGAGTTGCTTTTCTACTTGATGTCTATATACAAACAGAATTGCATCACCAGGATGTTGAAACAAATATCAACAGCTAAATTATACTCGTGTGTTTCTTCAAACCATACACTCGTTTCTTTACCCTTTGAGAACAGTCATCAATATAATTTCCTCTAAATTATGCTCAAGTATAATCTTATTATAACGTAACGAACGTCGAGATGTTAAAGGGGCACGTTCCCGCCAGTGTAGTTATCGCTGCTCTAGTCATCGCCATCTTGGTAACAAAGATCGACTTCTAATTTGCATACATCTGTCAATTAAAGTACGCGCGTCCTGGCCTGCCTTCGCCAAGCCAGCTGATCGCTGCCGATCGTGACGTCACGTAAGTGGGCGGAAGCAGCAGCCGAATCTTAGAGCCGAACTGCGATTGGTATTACTTCGGCACATGTATGCGCTAATCGGCCTTGTGCGGGCATTCGGAACATGCCATCTGCGTAAGAGCCGTATTCTGTTGGTGTCAATAGGCAGCTAGCACCGTCCGCCAGCGGGTACGTATTTTGAACGCCCTCTGGAATAAGGGGAACATGCCACTTTAACATCTCGTGATAGGTCATATTCAAAGACGCACAATGTATCATATTGTGTAAGGGCAAGGCAAAGATGGAGGTCTGGTCGTCTAGTGTTTTTTCCACTCGACTGTAATTCCAGCCTGGCACTAATGTCTTTTGCCAAGGCATTAATCCACATTTGCTACTCTCCACCCAGGTATAAACTGGTACCAGTATTTTTTTATTTTTTATTTTACATTTGTGTCAATAGTCCACATACACAATTTAAATACACTTTGAAGCACGTGGAAATGTAACGTTCACAAACTTCACTTTCAATAGATGGTACAATGTGATTTTCCTTCAGCAAAATGCTTAGCTTTAATCTTGAAACATACGGTATATAGGTACTTGCAACCCATTTTTTCTCGAAGTACGATACAGAGACATAAACATATCTTAGCGACATATAACTGAATCGATTATAGCTATTATAATCGGGAAAAATTGATGCAATGATATACGGTTGTTTACATTGTTTACTCGTATGTTTACATCAATTGTAAGAGTACTTCTAATTTTCATTCAATAAATATCCTTTTCTCGAGGTCACTTGTACTTGTTTCAGACGTGAACAATTCATATGTGATATACCTGTAGTTAATCCTGCGGGTGTCGGCGTAAAGGTAGGTCGTCCAGTTGTAGTAGGACTGTTTGTTGTTGGGGTTGTTGGGTAAGGTTGGGTTATAGGTAACACAGTAGTGGTGGATGAAGTAGTCTGAGAAGTCTTCTGTTGTCTAGATGTCTGCTTTGTCTCGATAAGTTCAGTTGTGGTTGGCTCAGTTGGGGTCGGTAAATTTTCAGTGGGAAATGTTTTAGTTGTCATATTACCAGTAGTAAACTTATTTGTAGCTTTCTCTGTCGCTAAAGAAAACAATGAAGGTGTTTCTACTGTGGTTTTCCCACTTATTGAAAAAGTGGCTGTTTCTTGACTCGACGTTGACTGAACTATTGTTTGTTGATTATTAATTGCTTTAGCTGTTGTCGGCTGATTCGTTGTTCTCTCAGCCGTAATTTCCTCATTAATTGTTGATCCAGTTGATGTCTGTTCGGTAGTCGTTGTTGCAATCGTTGTTTCTTGACCTGTCGTTGCCTGAGATGTTGGTCGTTCATCGGTTGATGCTACGGATATTGCCGGTCCATTTGATGTTCTCATGTCTGTTGTTTCTTCGTTAGTGGTTGATCCAGATGTCTCTTGTTGAGCCGTCGATTCAGATATTAATTGCTGAGATATTGTCGCCTCAGTTGGTGTTCGTTGATTAATTACATTAGTTGTGAGTTGACGAGTCGTTGTTTTTATTTGCTGCCCTGCCGTTACCTCACCTGTTGTAATTTGTAAAGTTGTTCTCTCAACTGATGTTGCTACAGCAGATGTTAGTTCGGTTGTTACCTGTTGACTAAGCGTTGTTTCAGTTGTTAGTGCTTCTTGTTTTGTCGTTGCGTCAGCTGTTTTCTGTTGATTCATTGTTCTCTCAGCTGTTGTTTCTTCAGTAGTTGATGGTTCTGTTGCTGTTTCTTGAATAGTCATATCTTCAGTGACCATATGTAGAATAGTTATTTTATCACCTGCTGTTCCTTCATTAGATGTTAGTTCGGAAGTTACCTGTTGACTAGACGTTGTTTCAGTCGTTGGTGTTTGTCGCTTTGTAGTTGCATCAGTAAACCTTTGTTCATTATTTGTTGTAGTTTCAGTTGGTTCCGTTGTTTCTTGAATAGTTATTTCTTCAGTAACTGTCTGAAGACTAGTCATTATTTCACCTGCGGTTCCTTCAGTAATCGTTAGTTCCGTAGTTACCTGTTGACTAGATGTTATTTCAGTCTTCGGTGTTTGATGCTTTTTCGTTGCCTCGTCTGTTGTTTGTTGATTATTTATTGTAGTTTTAGCTACCATTTGTTTATTGGTAGCCATAACAATTGGTGTTTGGTTAGAGCTTGCCCCACCTGTTGTATGTTGGTTCGTCGTTTTCTCAGTTGTTGGTCCTTCAGTAGTTGCTGGTTCCGTTGTTGTTTCCTTTATAGTTATATCTTCAGTGACCATCTGTAGATTAGTAAGTGTATCAACTGACGTTCCTTCGGTAGATGCTAGTTCGGTTATTACCTGTTGACTAGACGTAGCTTCAGTTCTTAGTGTTTCTTGTAAAGTGGTTGGCTCATCTGTTAACTGGTAGTTCGTTGTTTTCTCATATGTTTTTCCTTCAGTAGTTGCTGGTTCAGATGTTGCTTCTTGATTAGTTATATCTTCAGTGACCATCTGTAGATTAGTTATTGTATCAACTGATGTTCCTTCAGTAGATGCTAGTTCAGTTGCTACCTGTTGACTAGACGTCGATTCAGTTGTTAGTGTTTCTTGCTTTGTCGTTGCGTCAGCTGTTGTTTGTCGAATCGCTGATCTCTCAGTTGTTGTTCTGTCAGTTGTGGCTTGTTCAAATGTTATTTCTTGAATAGTTATTTCTTCAGTGACCATCTGTAGATTAGTTATTCTATCAACTGATGTTCCTTCAGTAGATGCTAGTTCAGTTGTTGGCTGTTGACGAGTGGTAACTCCAGTTGATGTTTCTTGACCTATTGTCGACACAGCTGGAATTGTCTGTTGATTCGTTGTTTTCTCAACTGTTTTCCCTTCAGTAATTGATAGTTCCATTGTTGTTTGTTGAATAGTTATTTCTTCAGTGACCGTCTGTAGATTAGTGGTTGCATCAACTGATATTTCTTCAGAAGATATAAGGCCGGATGTTAGATGCTGACTAGACGTTGCTTGAGTTGTAATTGTTTCTTGAATAGTGGTTGGCTCGTCTGTTGACTTGTAGTTATTTGTTTTATCATTTGTTTTTCCTTCCGTAGTTGCTGAATCAGATGTTGTTTCTTGAATAGTTACATTTTCAGTGACCATCTGTAGATGAGTGATTCTGTCAACTGATGCTCCTTCGGTAGAATTTAATTCTGTTTGTTCCTGTTGACTAGACGTTGTCTTAGTTGGTAGTGTTTCTTGCTTTGTAATTGCGTCAGCTGTTGTTTGTTGATGTTTTGTTGTAGTTTCTGCTATTGTTTGTTTATTAGTAGTCATATCAGTTTGTGTTTGTTTATTAGTGGGGGGCTCATGTGTTGACTGGTTGTCCGTTATTATCTGAGTTTTTGTCCCTTCTGTAGTTAATAGCTTTGATGTTGACTGTTGACGAGCTGTTGTTTCTGCAGATGTTTCTTGACCGTTTGTCGCCACACCTAGTATATGTTGATTCGTGGTTCTCTCAGATGTTGTTCCTTCAGTAGTTGATGGTTCATTTGTTGTTTCTTGAATAGTTATTTCTTCAGTGACCTTCTGAAGATTAGTGGTTGCATCAACTGATGTTTCTTCAGTAGTTGTAAGTTCGGTTGTTGGCTGTTGACGAGTGGTAACTTCAGCTGATGATGCTTGAAATGTTGTCGAAACAGCTATTGTCTGTTGATTCGTTGTTATCTCAACTGTTTTTTCTTCAATAGTTGATGGTTCCATGGTTGTTTCTTGAACAGTTATTTCTTCAGTGAGCATTTGTTGATTAGTTATTGTATCAAGTGATGTTCCTTCAGTAGATGTCAGTTTGGTTATTACCTGTTGACTAGACGTTGTTTCAGTTGTTAGTGTTTCTTGCTTTGCCGTTGCGTCAGCTGTTGTCTGTGGATTCGTGGTTCTCTCACCTGTTTTTCCGTCAATAGTTGATGGTTCTGTTGTTACATGTCGACTAGACGTTGCTTCAGTTGGTAGTGTTTTGTGAATAGTGGTTAGCCCATCGGTTAACTGGTAGTTCGTTGTTTTCTCAACTATTTTTCCTTCAGTAGTTGATGGTTCCATTGTTATTTGTTGTATAGTCAAATCTTCAGTGACCACCTGTAGAGTAGTTATTGTATCAACTGATGTTCCTTCAGTAGATGCTAGTTCGGTAATTACCTGTTGACTAGAGGTTGTTTCAGGTGTTAGTGTTACTTGCTTTGTTGTTGTGTCAGCTGTTTTCTGTTGATTCGTTGTTCTTTCAGTTGTTGTTCTGTAAGTAGCGGCTGGTTCAGATGTTGCTTCTTGATTAGTTATATCTTCAGTGACCATCTGTAGATTAGTTATTGTATCAACTGATGTTCCTTCAGTAGATGCTAGTTCAGTTGCTGCCTGTTGACTAGACCTCGGTTTAGTTGTAAGTGTTTCTTGCTTTGTCGTTGCGTCAGCTGTTGTCTGTCGAATCGCTGATCTCTCAGCTGTTGTTCCGTCAGTAGTGGCTGGTTCAAATGTTATTTCTTGATCAGTTATATCTTCAGTGACCATTTGTAGATTGGTGGTTGCATCAACTAATGCTTTTTCAGTAGATGTTAGTTCGGTTGTTGGCTGTTGACGAGTGGTAACTCCGGCCGATGTTTCTTGACCTATTGTCGACACAGCTGGAATTGTCTGTTGATTCGTTGTTTTCTCAACTGTTTTCCCTTCAGTAATTGATGGTTCCATTGTTGTTTGTTGAATAGTTATTTCTTCAGTGACCATCTGTAGATTAGTTATTCTATCAACTGATGTTCCTTCAGTAGATGCTAGTTCGGTAATTACCTGTTGACTAGAGGTTATTTCAGGTGTTAGTGTTTCTTGCTTTGTTGTTGTGTCAGCTGTTTTCTGTTGATTCGTTGTTCTTTCAGTTGTTGTTCTGTCAGTAGCGGCTGGTTCAGATGTTGCTTCTTGATTAGTTATATCTTCAGTGACCATCTGTAGATTAGTTATTGTATCAACTGATGTTCCTTCAGTAGATACTAGTTCAGTTGCTGCCTGTTGACTAGACCTCGCTTCAGTTGTTTGTGTTTCTTGCTTTGTCGTTGCGTCAGCTGTTGTTTGTCGAATCGCTGATCTCTCAGTTGTTGTTCTGTCAGTTGTGGCTTGTTCAAATGTTATTTCTTGAATAGTTATTTCTTCAGTGACCATCTGTAGATTAGTTATTGTATCAACTGATGTTCCTTCAGTAGATGCTAGTTCAGTTGTTGGCTGTTGACGAGTGGTAAGTCCAGCTGATGTTTCTTGATCTATTGTCGACACAGCTGGAATTGTCTGTTGATTCGTTGTTTTCTCAACTGTTTTCCCTTCAGTAATTGATAGTTCCATTGTTTTTTGTTGAATAGTTATTTCTTCAGTGACCGTCTGTAGTTTAGTGGTTGCATCAACTGATATTTCTTCAGAAGATTTTAGGCCGGATGTTGGATGCTGACTAGACGTTGCTTGAGTTGTAATTGTTTCTTGAATAGTGGTTGGCTCATCTGTTGACTTGTAGTTATTTGTTTTCTCATTTGTTTTTCCTTCCGTAGTTGCTGACTCAGATGTTGTTTCTTGAATAGTTACATCTTCAGTGACCATCTGTAGATAAGTGATTCTGTCAACTGATGCTCCTTCGGTAGAATTTAATTCTGTTTGTACCTGTTGACTAGACGTTGTCTTAATTGTTAGTGTTTCTTGCTTTGTAATTGCGTCAGCTGTTGTTTGTTGATGTTTTGTTGTAGTTTCTGCTATTGTTTGTTTATTAGTAGTCATATCAGTTTGTGTTTGTTTATTAGTGGGTGGCTCATGTGTTGACTGGTTGTCCGTTATTATCTGAGTTTTTGTCCCTTCAGTAGTTAATAGCTCTGATGTTGGCTGTTGACGAGCTGTTGCTTCTGCAGATGTTTCTTGACCGTTTGTCGCGACACCTATTGTCTGTTGATTCGTGGTTCTCTCAGATGTTGTTCCTTCAGTAGTTGATGGTTCATTTGTTGTTTCTTGAATAGTTATTTCTTCAGTGACCTTCTGAAGATTAGTGGTTGCATCAACTGATGTTTCTTCAGTAGATGTTAGTTCGGTTGTTGGCTGTTGACGAGTGGTAACTTCAGCTGATGTTGCTTGAAATGTTGTCAAAACAGCTATTGTCTGTTGATTCGTTGTTATCTCAACTGTTTTTTCTTCAGTAGTTGATGGTTCCATGGTTGTTTCTTGAACAGTTATTTCTTCAGTGAGCATTTGTAGATTAGTTATTGTATCAAGTGATGTTCCTTCAGTAGATGTCAGTTTGGTTATTACCTGTTGACTAGACGTTGTTTCAGTTGTTAGTGTTTCTTGCTTTGCCGTTGCGTCAGCTGATGTCTGTGGATTCGTGGTTCGCTCACCTGTTGTTCCGTCAATAGTTGATGGTTCTGTTGTTACATGTCGACTAGACGTTGCTTCAGTTGGTAGTGTTTTGTGAATAGTGGTTAGCCCATCGGTTAACTGGTAGTTCGTTGTTTTCTCAACTATTTTTCCTTCAGTAGTTGATGGTTCCATTTTTATTTGTTGAATAGTTATATCTTCAGTGACCACCTGTAGATTAGTTATTGTATCAACTGATGTTCCTTCAGTAGATGTTAGGTCGGTTGTTACCTGTTGACTAGACGTCGCTTCAGTTGTAAGTGTTTCTTGCTTTTTCGTTGCGTCAGCTGTTGTCTGTCGAATCGCTGATCTCTCAGCTGTTGTTCCGTCAGTAGTGGCTTGTTCAAATGTTATTTCTTGATTAGTTATATCTTCAGTGACCATTTGTAGATTAGTGGTTGCATCAACTGATGTTCCTTCAGTAGATGCTAGTTCGGTAATTACCTGTTGACTAGAGGTTGTTTCAGGTGTTAGTGTTTCTTGCTTTGTAATTGCGTCAGCTGTTGTTTGTTGATGTTTTGTTGTAGTTTCTGCTATTGTTTGTTTATTAGTAGTCATATCAGTTTGTGTTTGTTTATTAGTGGGTGGCTCATGTGTTGACTGGTTGTCCGTTATTATCTGAGTTTTTGTCCCTTCAGTAGTTAATAGCTCTGATGTTGGCTGTTGACGAGCTGTTGCTTCTGCAGATGTTTCTTGACCGTTTGTCGCGACACCTATTGTCTGTTGATTCGTGGTTCTCTCAGATGTTGTTCCTTCAGTAGTTGATGGTTCATTTGTTGTTTCTTGAATAGTTATTTCTTCAGTGACCTTCTGAAGATTAGTGGTTGCATCAACTGATGTTTCTTCAGTAGATGTTAGTTCGGTTGTTGGCTGTTGACGAGTGGTAACTTCAGCTGATGTTGCTTGAAATGTTGTCAAAACAGCTATTGTCTGTTGATTCGTTGTTATCTCAACTGTTTTTTCTTCAGTAGTTGATGGTTCCATGGTTGTTTCTTGAACAGTTATTTCTTCAGTGAGCATTTGTAGATTAGTTATTGTATCAAGTGATGTTTCTTCAGTAGATGTCAGTTTGGTTATTACCTGTTGACTAGACGTTGTTTCAGTTGTTAGTGTTTCTTGCTTTGCCGTTGCGTCAGCTGATGTCTGTGGATTCGTGGTTCGCTCACCTGTTGTTCCGTCAATAGTTGATGGTTCTGTTGTTACATGTCGACTAGACGTTGCTTCAGTTGGTAGTGTTTTGTGAATAGTGGTTAGCCCATCGGTTAACTGGTAGTTCGTTGTTTTCTCAACTATTTTTCCTTCAGTAGTTGATGGTTCCATTTTTATTTGTTGAATAGTTATATCTTCAGTGACCACCTGTAGATTAGTTATTGTATCAACTGATGTTCCTTCAGTAGATGTTAGGTCGGTTGTTACCTGTTGACTAGACGTCGCTTCAGTTGTAAGTGTTTCTTGCTTTTTCGTTGCGTCAGCTGTTGTCTGTCGAATCGCTGATCTCTCAGCTGTTGTTCCGTCAGTAGTGGGTGGTTCAAATGTTATTTCTTGATTAGTTATATCTTCAGTGACCATTTGTAGATTAGTGGTTGTATCAACTGATGTTCCTTCAGTAGATGCTAGTTCAGTTGCTGCCTGTTGACTAGACCTTGATTTAGGTGTTAGTGTTACTTGCTTTGTTTTTGCGTCAGCTGTTGTATGTTGATTCGTTGTCCTCTCACCTGTAGTTCCGTCAGTAGCGGCTGGTTCAGATGTTGCTTCTTGATTAGTTATATCTTCAGTGACCATGTGTAGATTAGTTATTGTATCAACTGATGTTCCTTCGGTAGATCCTAGTTCGGTTATTACCTGTAGACTAGACGTAGCTTCAGTTCTTAGTGTTTCTTGTAAAGTGGTTGGCTCATCTGTTAACTGGTAGTTTGTTGTTTTCTCATATGTTTTTCCTTCAGTAGTTGCTGGTTCAGATGTTGCTTCTTGATTAGTTATATCTTCAGTGACCATCTGTAGATTAGTTATTGTATCAACTGATGTTCCTTCAGTAGATGCTAGTTCAGTTGCTACCTGTTGACTAGACGTCGATTCAGTTGTTAGTGTTTCTTGCTTTGTCGTTGCGTCAGCTGTTGTTTGTCGAATCGCTGATCTCTCAGTTGTTGTTCTGTCAGTTGTGGCTTGTTCAAATGTTATTTCTTGAATAGTTATTTCTTCAGTGACCATCTGTAGATTAGTTATTCTATCAACTGATGTTCCTTCAGTAGATGCTAGTTCAGTTGTTGGCTGTTGACGAGTGGTAAGTCCAGCTGATGTTTCTTGATCTATTGTCGACACAGCTGGAATTGTCTGTTGATTCGTTGTTTTCTCAACTGTTTTCCCTTCAGTAATTGATAGTTCCATTGTTTTTTGTTGAATAGTTATTTCTTCAGTGACCGTCTGTAGTTTAGTGGTTGCATCAACTGATATTTCTTCAGAAGATTTTAGGCCGGATGTTGGATGCTGACTAGACGTTGCTTGAGTTGTAATTGTTTCTTGAATAGTGGTTGGCTCATCTGTTGACTTGTAGTTATTTGTTTTCTCATTTGTTTTTCCTTCCGTAGTTGCTGACTCAGAGGTTGTTTCTTGAATAGTTACATCTTCAGTGACCATCTGTAGATAAGTGATTCTGTCAACTGATGCTCCTTCGGTAGAATTTAATTCTGTTTGTACCTGTTGACTAGACGTTGTCTTAATTGTTAGTGTTTCTTGCTTTGTAATTGCGTCAGCTGTTGTTTGTTGATGTTTTGTTGTAGTTTCTGCTATTGTTTGTTTATTAGTAGTCATATCAGTTTGTGTTTGTTTATTATTGGGTGGCTCATGTGTTGAATGGTTGTCCGTTATTATCTGAGTTTTTGTCCCTTCAGTAGTTAATAGCTCTGATGTTGGCTGTTGACGAGCTGTTGCTTCTGCAGATGTTTCTTGACCGTCTGTCGCCACAACTAGTGTTTGTTGATTCGTGGTTCTCTCAGATGTTGTTCCTTCAGTAGTTGATGGTTCATTTGTTGTTTCTTGAATAGTTATTTCTTCAGTGACCTTCTGAAGATTAGTGGTTGCATCAACTGATGTTTCTTCAGTAGTTGTAAGTTCGGTTGTTGGCTGTTGACGAGTGGTAACTTCAGCTGATGTTGCTTGAAATGTTGTCAAAACAGCTATTGTCTGTTGATTCGTTGTTATCTCAACTGTTTTTTCTTCAGTAGTTGATGGTTCCATGGTTGTTTCTTGAACAGTTATTTCTTCAGTGAGCATTTGTAGATTAGTTATTGTATCAACTGATGTTCCTTCAGTAGATGCTAGTTCAGTTGTTGGCTGTTGACGAGTGGTAACTCCAGTTGATGTTTCTTGACCTATTGTCGACACAGCTGGAATTGTCTGTTGATTCGTTGTTTTCTCAACTGTTTTCCCTACAGTAATTGATAGTTCCATTGTTGTTTGTTGAATAGTTATTTCTTCAGTGACCGTCTGTAGATTAGTGGTTGCATCAACTGATATTTCTTCAGAAGATATAAGGCCGGTTGTTGGATGTTGGGTTGTTGGATTTGTTGTAGTTTCTGCTATTGTTTGTTTATTAGTAGACATATCAGTTTGTGTTTGTTTATTAGTGGGTGGCTCATGTGTTGACTGGTTGTCCGTTATTATCTGAGTTTTTGTCCCTTCAGTAGTTAATAGCTCTGATGTTGGCTGTTGATGAGCTGTTGCTTCTGCAGATGTTTCTTGACCGTTTGTCGCCACACCTAGTGTCTGTTGATTCGTGGTTCTCTCAGATGTTGTTCCTTCAGTAGTTGATGGTTCATTTGTTGTTTCTTGAATAGTTCTTTCTTCAGTGACCTTCTGAAGATTAGTGGTTGCATCAACTGATGTTTCTTCAGTAGTTGTAAGTTCGGTTGTTGGCTGTTGACGAGTGGTAACTTCAGCTGATGTTGCTTGAAATGTTGTCAAAACAGCTATTGTCTGTTGATTCGTTGTTATCTCAACTGTTTTTTCTTCAGTAGTTGATGGTTCCATGGTTGTTTCTTGAACAGTTATTTCTTCAGTGAGCATTTGTAGATTAGTTATTGTATCAAGTGATGTTTCTTCAGTAGATGTCAGTTTGGTTATTACCTGTTGACTAGACGTTGTTTCAGTTGTTAGTGTTTCTTGCTTTGCCGTTGCGTCAGCTGTTGTCTGTTGATTCGTGGTTCTCTCACCTGTTTTTCCGTCAATAGTTGATGATTCTGTTGTTACATGTCGACTAGACGTTGCTTCAGTTGGTAGTGTTTTGTGAATAGTGGTTAGCCCTTCGGTTAACTGGTAGTTCGTTGTTTTCCCAACTGTTTTTTCTGCAGTAGTTATTGGTTCCATTGTTGTATGTTGAATAGTTATATCGTCAGTGACGATCTGTAGATTAGTTATTCTATCAACTGATTTTCCTTCAGTAGATGCTAGTTCGGTAATTACCTGTTGACTAGAGGTTGTTTCAGGTGTTAGTGTTACTTGCTTTGTAATTGCGTCAGCTGTTGTTTGTTGATTATTTGTTGTAGTTTCTGCTATCGTTTGTTTATTAGTAGACATATCAGTTTGTGTTTGTTTATTAGTGGGTGGCTCATGTGTTGACTGGTTGTCCGTTATTATCTGAGTTTTTGTCCCTTCAGAAGTTAATAGCTCTGATGTTGGCTGTTGACGAGCTGTTGCTTCTGCAGATGTTTCTTGACCGTTTGTCGCCACACCTAGTGTCTGTTGATTCTCGGTTCTCTCAGATGTTGTTCCTTCAGTAGTTGATGGTTCATTTGTTGTTTCTTGAATAGTTATTTCTTCAGTGACCTTCTGAAGATTAGTGGTTGCATCAACTGATGTTTCTTCAGTAGTTGTAAGTTCGTTTGTTGGCTGTTGACGAGTGGTAACTTCAGCTGATGTTGCTTGAAATGTTGTCAAAACAGCTATTGTCTGTTGATTCGTTGTTATCTCAACTGTTTTTTCTTCAGTAGTTGATGGTTCCATGGTTGTTTCTTGAACAGTTATTTCTTCAGTGAGCATTTGTAGATTAGTTATTGTATCAGGTGATGTTCCTTCAGTAGATGTCAGTTTGGTTATTACCTGTTGACTAGACGTTGTTTCAGTTGTTAGTGTTTCTTGCTTTGCCGTTGCGTCAGCTGTTGTCTGTTGATTCGTGGTTCTCTCACCTGTTTTTCCGTCAATAGTTGATGGTTCTGTTGTTACATGTCGACTAGACGTTGCTTCAGTTGGTAGTGTTTTGTGAATAGTGGTTAGCCCTTCGGTTAACTGGTAGTTCGTTGTTTTCCCAACTGTTTTTTCTGCAGTAGTTATTGGTTCCATTGTTGTATGTTGAATAGTTATATCGTCAGTGACGATCTGTAGATTAGTTATTCTATCAACTGATGTTCCTTCAGTAGATGCTAGTTCGGTAATTACCTGTTGACTAGAGGTTGTTTCAGGTGTTAGTGTTACTTGCTTTGTAATTGCGTCAGCTGTTGTATGTTGATTCGTTGTTCTCTCACCTGTTGTTCCGTCAGTAGCGGCTGGTTCAGATATTGTTTCTTGAATAGTTATATCTTCAGTGACCATTTGTATATTTGTGGTTGCATCAACTAATGCTTTTTCAGTAGATGTTAGTTCGGTTGTTACCTGTTGACGAGACGTTGCTTCAGTTGTTGTCATTTCATGATTCGTCGTTGCCTCAGCCATTTTTTCTTGACTAGTTGTTTCTCTATGGGTCGTCTGTAGATTACTTGTTCTGTCAGCCGTTGCCCCTTCAGTAGTTGTTGGTTCCGTTGTTGGCTGTTGACGAGTGGTGTCATCAGCTGTTGATTGCTGAGCTGTTCTTTCATCGGCTGTTGTTAATTCATCCTTTGGTGTCATTGCTGTTGTTTGCTGACTAGTTGTCTCTGATTTCGTTGTTTTGTCAGCTGTTGAACCTTTATTAGATGTTGATCCAGTTGTTGTATCTCGACTGGTCGTTGCTTCACGTGTTGTTTGTTGACTAGTTGTCTCTGATTTCGTTGTTTTGTCAGCTGTTGAACCTTTATTAGATGTCGATCCAGTTGTTGTATCTCGACTGGTCGTTGCTTCACTTGTTGTTTGTTGACTATTTGTCTCTGATTTCGTTGTTTTGTCAGCTGTTGAACCTTTATTAGATGTTGATCCAGTTGTTGTATCTCGACTAGTCGTTGCTTCACTTGTTGTTTGTTGATTCATTGTTGCGTCAAGAGTTGTCTGTTTATTCGTTGTTTTCTCAACTGTTTTTCCTTCAGTAGTTGATGGTTCCATTGTTGTTTGTTGAATAGTTATATCTCCAGGTGTCGTCTGTAGATTACTTGTTCTGTCAGCCGTTGCTCCTTCAGTAGTGGTTGGTTCTGTTGTTGGCTGTTGACGAGTGGTTTTATCAGCTGTTGTTTGTTGAGCTGTCTTTGTATCACTTGTGGTCTTTTTGTCAGCTGTTGAACCTTTATTAGATGTTGATCCAGTTGTTGTATCTCGACTGGTCGTTGCTTCACTTGTTGTTTGTTGACTAGTTGTCTCTGATTTCGTTGTTTTGTCAGCTGTTGAACCTTTATTAGATGTTGATCCAGTTGTTGTATCTCGACTGGTCGTTGCTTCACTTGTTGTTTGTTGACTAGTTGTCTCTGATTTCGTTGTTTTGTCAGCTGTTGAACCTTTATTAGATGTTGATCCAGTTGTTGTATCTCGACTGGTCGTTGCTTCACTTGTTGTTTGTTGACTAGTTGTCTCTGATTTCGTTGTTTTGTCAGCTGTTGAACCTTTATTAGATGTTGATCCAGTTGTTGTATCTCGACTGGTCGTTGCTTCACTTGTTGTTTTTTGATTCATTGTTGCTTCAAGAGTTGTCTGTTTATTCGTTGTTTTGGCATTAGTTGATGATTCAGATCCTGTCAGTTGACCGGTCGGAGGTACGTTAGTTGTTGCCTTAGCTGTAGTCCCTATATTAGTTGTTGCACCAGCTGTTATTACTTTTGGAGACGTTGTTTCAAAGGTTGTTACTTGCATTGTTGTTATCTCAGTTGTACTGTGATGACTAGTCGTTGCCTCAGTCGTGGTAGACCTTCCTAATGTTGGCCCAGACGTAGTCCCAGTATCTGTATTGACATTGAATTATGGATAGATATATCATTTTCAGGAATGTGGAAGGTAACAATCATAAAGAAAAAAGTTTAAACATTTGTATGCATGTCCTTTGTCAAATATTTTATCAACTTAATTAATAAACACAAACAATAAGCAAGAGTAGTGATGTGTAATATTTATGCGAGTACAGCTTCACACAATCAAGGGTAGGAAGAAATTCCTTAAATACCGGAGCGCCAAATCAGGGTAGCTCGGCTAAAGCTGGTTTGATAATAGTACAGCGCTTGTAAAATTGATATATCTTGTAATTTTACTTGTCTAAAAGTTCTCTAAGTTTTCAAATAGGTTACTGCTTTGTACTCTATTTCCATTGATATGTTTGGTTTCTTTATCCAAATATATACGTACCATTTGGAGTCGATGAATACTATACCTGCATGATGTTGTTAGTATATTAATAACTATACGGTTTACATTATTACTTTACAAAATGACTAATATGCAAAAGTGATGACATATATGCTAATGTAATTTAATGCAAATTGCAATATCGTGCAGCGCCACTGGATATGTTCATAATACAAAGCGTGTAATTTAGATATATAATACTTACTCAATGTCTACTGTGATCAGATTCCATAGTTGCTGCTTTTGGTGTTAATTGCCATGCGATTTCCATAACTGATTTGTGCAGATAGCAAGGGGGTTTGCTGGCTTTCGTTTTATTTAACTATTTGTCGTACATCTTTATGCGAATTATATGTACAATATAGATATACAAATATTTACAAAAATAAACATGGTTTGGATAATCTGCAGTCTTTGCATATATTGAACATTCGAGAATCGCTTTGAAGTCAAAGACGGCAAGATTATGAATATGTAGATATATAAGGGAAAATTACCAAATGATACATCTGTTCTAGAAAATAACGAAGAAAGAAATATAATTGATAACATTGAACACATATTAGAAGAAAAGGCAATATCTTCATTAAAAATTGTGCCATATTATTCTGGATTTAAAGAGTGCAAACGGAATGATTATGTAAGACCAATAATTTAAACGCAATGTACAAGGCGATAAGCAGCTTTTGATATTGATAAATACAGTTAATTTTTTCATGTAGCCATTGCAATATTGCGATTAGTCTAATTACAAGAACTCTATACTACTGCAATTATGTGAAAGCTAGTTGAAATATATCATATAAACTGTAAAGGGTGATTAATGCATAATGTCATTCACATGTCAATTCAAATTACTAAAACAGTCCAAATTATTTTGAGTATATAAATAGAAAGTTAGAAACAAGAAAAACAGAGTTAAATTTTACCTTAATACCTAAATATGTGGTAATCTACGCTAAGTTCTCATTTACATCTGGTTCAGAAACGCATGAACAACGTTACACAAATACAATCATGACGATTTTATTGTCTTCTTCATCATTCTTGTATAGACGTATGCACAATTCACCCACAAGAAAACACGTACTTGAGCTGTTGATTATAATAACTTTATCTTATAAAGTGATTTGGCAATTAACCGACCAATGCGCTTACAGTATTGATACCCCGGTCATTGGATTCACTCGGCACACGTTTCGCCCCCCGGGGAGTATTTCGGCCATGTGCCAAATTACAAGTACACACATGCCATTCCCACCAAATAAAACGTGCTACCGAATACCAATTTAACACCTGTGTGGCGAGGAGCAATGAAGATCAAACGCCTTAAACAAGGATAAGTGTCGTGCAGGGGATGGAACCCTCGACATTTGCATTTCCAGTCGAGTTATTAGACAACTCGACTACGACACCTCCGTTAAACCTCCAATGAAATTACCCATACTACCATTTAAAGGTAATACAAAGTTTTGGGAAATTTAGAAAATTGGGTAGATAGTAAATCTTTACAATTTTTATATATTTGGATGCCCCTGTGGATGTATTATAAACACTAACAAAATTGGCCCCTAAAACACTTCTGTTTTCGAGAAAAATTGAATGTAAAAATTTACCGGTGCTCCCGGTAAATTTTGATCAATTTCAAATAGCGCCTATTGCCGTACAATGGTAGCTGCGACCATGGAAATCTCAGAATATGTAGTTTGGATATATAATTTCCAAACGGGAATAGCTAATCGGTCGATTTTAGTCAAGAAACATTGTTTCATATCTAAATTAATATCTTGACCTTGAGAGGGAGCTATACAACAAAAAGAGTTTATTATTTATAATTTCATAACTTGAGACTCGATTTCGACCGCGACAACGATCAATGTATATTGTAGGAACGCATAGCTTCCAATATGTTAATTTGAACCAAATTCATGACCCCATACCAAAACTTTGTAATACCTTTAAGATTTGAAAACACTCTTTTTCACACGAGCAGTTTTTCTTTGTTTTGAAAATAAATTTTCTTTGTTGCCCTATTCTTATGAGTATAGATTTCGAGAATGTAATTTCTTCATCTCACCCAAGTATATTTAGACACTAAACACTATCTCTAACATAGGATTATAATATGAATGATAAATATACAAAAACAGCAGTTGTTCGTTGTATAGATACATTTTATATATGCAACTATCTCTAGTTCTAAGCAAAGCTTGTTTATTATCTAAAGGTTCCTTTTGTTTGATACCAAAGCTATTTACCCGAATGATATATACATTTACTATATCGCTGTGGTCTAAGCTGGTATTAAACATGAGATTAAACATCATACTCATGTTTATATAATTTAGGAAAGCAATTTTTAAATATGTGAGTAGTAGAGAAAATGGTATTAACTTACCACAGACAAAACTGCCATCATCTGGAGCTAAACATCAAATTTAAGTGGTGTGGAGAAAAATGAAAATGATTATTTAGTATAGTTTGGCAAAATGCATTTTTTAAACATAGGTTTCAAACTTTTAAAACCAGAATGTATAATAAATCGGAAAATATATTTCCGGTTTATTGACATATACGATGTGATAGTCAAAAGACTAACGGTGCAAAGCTTTACGAACTATAATTTGAATGAAAATATAAATGTTGATTAAATAATTACAAAAGTGAACATTTCTATAATAAAGTTTATGTCAATTTGCAAATTAAACGAGTAAGTTAATATTCAATTATAGTTCAAATAATAATAATAAAAACGTTACTAATAAAGCGCTTACCATCGAAGTCTCTAAGCGCTATAACAAACAAAATAAACTGATAAACGATTACATATTAAACAACAAAAAAGTGAAAATAAACCTACAAATTACAATACGTATGGAATACACATCAAAGTGAACAGAGTTAATTACTCATCGAAAGCATTTTTGAATAAATGTGTCTTAAGACTAGTTTTGAATAGGTTAACAGTTTGACAGTTTTCGCCATTTAAAGGTAGTCTGTTCCAAAGTACAGCAGAAGCTTTGCAAAAAGAGCAATTACCATAAGAAAGAGGAGATAGAACATCGGGTGACAATGTGAATATAAGGGATTCATAGTATTCAAATTAAACCCAAAGATTTTGTGATATATTTATAATAAAAAGATAAGAAATGAAAATGAACTTTTGCATTAAACTTAAATACGGCTCCAAACACGAAGTTCGCTCTCCATTAATCTTTATGCCGAAGGTTATGTTAAAGTTCATACATGACTAACTTACAAAAAGGGATTTATTTGCCCAAACAAAGGATGCAAAATCTCACATAACTCTGCATTTAAAGGAGTAAACAGTATCGGTCTGTGAATGACTGATAAATCAAATAGCCACAATACATTAGTGTGATATTACCACGTCACAGTGAAGTTATGAATAATTAGAAATATAATTTAATATCACTTACTGCATTGACCACACATCTCTGGACACATATCCGGGACAGATTCAAAACCAGAGAGTAGCCCGGAACACGTAAAGGCTGGCCATCCAACGCCACAATGCGTACTGTAATCTCCACAGGGAACTACAGAAAAGAGAAAATAAACAGTAAGAATCCATAATTCTGAGACAATTATTGAAGAACAAAAGTAAAAGTTTGGTGAACTAAAAATGTGACGCTTTCCAGGATTCTTGAAGTGATGCATTATACCCATGACCATGTTATGGATTGATATCAAGAATAAGAAAATTAGATAAATTTTTCGACATATACTTTACATGTACAAACAGAAGGGGGAATTTATAAAAAAAAAAACTAAAAACAGTAGTCCATCGGTCTATTGCAAGAACATTTCCGAATATTAAAAACAAAGCATTATTAACAAAAGAAGAAGAATAAAATAATCATATATATATATATTATGTATTAACAGGATATCTATATATAACCCTAAATGATACATTAACCGGACATCATAAAACTGGTGTATTAACCTAACCCTTGCCCTAACCTAACCCTAAATTCAAAATAATATTACTAATTAAACTAATGAATAATTATTAAACCTATTGTTTCTTGGGAGGCCTTTAAGTCTCTCTGCCTGCAAACGTACGTAAAGGGCACTACTTCATTTGTTCAATCGTTAACAGGACACGAAAATGTCCTGCTAAAGGCCATGTCTACCTTTTCTCACTACATATGTCCTTTTAATGACGCTGTAAGGTGTATACACATTATTCAAAGGGAGGGTGACCAAAAATAAGAAAAGGAATTGACAATGTAACAGTTTTACCTGAACAATCGACACCCGTAAACTGTGGTTGACAAGTACATGTGCATTCTGCATTGGGTGTGGCACAGTTCTGGCAATTTGCTTCACACGTAGTCGAGCATTCTAAGAAGAAAATCGAGAGACAGCTATAAACAATTCCAGTTTTTAAGTCAGAATGGTTTTAAGACATGCATTTGTTTAATGAACACAGACCAACCCATGTAGAAAACAAAAATATTTAAAACTAGAATCTTGCATGTTTATTTAGATTATACTTTCTTTCCATCGGTTGACATCGCATTCTGTTGATATATTATATGTCCCCGCCCCCGCCCCCCTCCCCCCCCCCCGTCCTGCGTTCCCTCTCCCACTCCCTCATGTATTGATAACTATGTACTTAATCAATTAACCAAAAGAATGAAGGTGATGATAAACTTAGCAATAGATTAAAAAACAAGAATTTCTCTCTTGACATTTGATTATATAGATCATTGTGAGGAATTATGAGAGCCGTGCATGATACTATCAATATTTGATTTATCGCTACTATGGTTACCGACTACTGATTTTAAGATGCCTTGTTACATTATTTCGGTTACCCAAACATGGGGCTCAATGAAAAAATCAATACATGCATACATCTCTTTGAAACTGTCACACTCTTTCAAGGACGCGTTTCTGCAAAGCCTAGAGAGATATCATCATTGATCAATCCCATTTACGCATGGCATGTTGAAAATTCATTCTGAGGAAATTTCAGTATTTGCTTCATGCGTGGTTTTGTCGCTTGTGGGACACAACTATATTTTAGTTTAGTTTTATCAAAATCAATATATATTTATTGTCTCCAATAAAATTAGGATACATATTTGCTTCAAACGTACCGGCTGCGGTGGCCCCATCCTGACACTGTCCTAAATATGAAGAAAAAGAGAGAAGGTACAAATGAATGCATCAAGGTTACATCGATAATGATTGTCAATATTGGACCTCTATCATCAAGGTTCCGTTAATGTTGCACTCTTCTAAGTCATGTATTCAAAGCAAACATCTCCCACAAAGTAATATTTGCGTTCCCTTCGTGTAACAGGTGTCGTAAAACCGACTATATAGACAGGAGTTTTGAAATTCATTGTCTTTTTGAATCCCTCTTCCCTTCCTGCATTTGTATAAATATGAGAACAACCGTCGCTGAATTTTGAGGCACCGAGGGTGTCTATTAATGGTATTTCTTTATCTTGTCTAGTATATATCGATGGTACATGGACATTATGATACACTGGCTTAAATCAGCGAATAAATGAGCATGTCTTTCGTACACTCTATCGTTACTTATGGAACATTAAGTCACTAACTGTAATTTGAAAAATCAGAAAATTGCGATGAAACAGCTGTTATGAATATTTGGATGTTATTTAATTTAATCTTGCAAAGTAAATAATTCAAGAAAATGTAGTAATCTAATCCAGTTAATGAAACCTGAATATATTACATCGCTGGAGCACCTAATGTGACAATGTCAAAATCATACGCCATGACTAACGAAGTTCATGATAGTTTCTGAATAAATCGGTACCAATTATCATAAACTTAACGGGGCTGAAAATCGACCCACATAAATAAATATTTTTAAAAGGCCAAATAAAAATAATATCCATTCTTTCTATGTAAACAATTATTTTTTGATGTAAACTAGTCATGCTTAACAGTCTTTACAAATGAAATAGCAAATAAATAAATAAATAACTGAGTAGGCCTACCACCTTAATGCACCCTTTCGGGATAAGCGGGCGGGGGGGGGGGGGGGGGGGAGCTTTCTGAATTCCATACATAGAAATAAATGGATATATATTATTTTAATAAATAAACGACTGATATGCAAGACTAGGAAAACACCTTTATTAAACATTTTAGATATCATAGTACATTATTTGGTTGTGTTTCTTGTTATTTATTTATTTAATTCTTATAAACGTCTGATCTGCAAGACTACGTAAAAACTAGTTTGTTTTAATTGTTAACCTGTTTCTATTTTGATTATTTGAATTTAAAGGACTTCCTTAAATTCTATTATAAACGACTGATGTGGAAGACTAGTCAACGCACCCTTTCGGCAAAACCGGGGGGGGGGGGCTTTGGACGAATGGTCGCGTTCAAGTCAACGCGACGCGACGCTACCCTACCCACCCTTTCGGCATAAGCCATCACGCAGAAATGCTCACCGAGATTCCCCTCCCCCTCCTATATCAATTTATGGGTGTACCAATGTTGCGTATCAATTATTCGCGGACGATTCATATCTTGCACATGTTTTATAGTATGAACGTTCTAGCTCATATTCGTCAAAGTGAGGTTCAGTTCAACCTCAAATAGAGATACCAAAGGACGTATTTAAAGTGGCTCTGGGGATACCCCATTTATCCACCCGATGAAAGGAAGAAAGAGAGGGAGAGGACGGTAAATTAAAGTGTTAGGACCCCTTCCTACACCACCCCCTCTCAGTGGCCTTTTAAAATCGAACTTTTCTCACCTAGTACATGTGGTAAGAAGGGAAGAGGGAATATTGAAAGTGGGAAGATAGGACCCCCTCCCACACCATTCCGTAATCAATTGCCTTGTACATTGACATTTTCTTACATCTGGGGGTGTTTCACGAAGCTGTTCGTAAAGTTACGCATAACTTGAATACAAACGACTTGAATATGAAGTGCCAGATAGGATGCCCAAAGTTTTCCCTGATGTTTAAAACAAAGTGTGACTATGTTTCCAATAACCTCAAATGAATTATGGCAAAAATATACTTTGCATTAAAAATGTTTGTTATAATAAGTGTTTTAATCTACATCTGCACAGTTCAACTTTAGTTGATGCAGATAGAAATGATTGAGCACCCCATTTGGCTTTTCATGTTTAAGTCATTCGTAAAGTCATGCGTAACTTTACGAACAGCTTAATGAAACACCCCCCTGGTATTTAAAGGCAGCTCCCCCATATGATACAAGTGTCCCCTTCAATGGCTAGGTCCATCCTTCGCCATTGCCAAAATTCTACGGCCAGCCGAACCTCTCTATCGCGTCCATACTATACTGTTTCCCCCGAAAGTATCTATAAACGAATTTAATATGATCATGGACCAAAAAATGACAAAAGTCTGCGATGACATGGTTGTTGTTTTTTCTTCGTTTTTCATTTACCAAACGAATTCTGTCAACTCTACGGAATAGAAAGATTGACAATTGACCTTCAATAAACAATGGACTAACTCTGCCCTCTAAATCAGGGTTTAAACTTGATCTTAGGTCAGTTCACTTTCCAGTAGCCGTGCAGTACGTCCATGCAGACGAATGGGAAAGATTATCAGGTAACACTTGCAGTGCAAACAAAAGTAATCGTGACAATTTCTGTTTGATCGTAATCCCTTTTGTTGTCACCTGGTATACACTTCCTCTAAACAATGATTCATTCGAGAGGACTGACTATTGACTTTTACTTTGTGCTTCCAGTTTACTGCCTTAAACTGTATCTTTTATTTTTGTATACGATGTCCAGGCAGATACCCATGGGAGATACGCCTTTTGAATCAATATGTAACTTTGAATTCGATACTATATTTATAAGAATAACGGATGTCATTCTAATATGGTAGTGCTTGTAGTAGGGTGTTACGAAAAAAAAATTGATTTAGTTTACTTTTCGTGCGTACTTGACGAATGACAATTTTTTCTGTACCAGACACGAACGAGCAGATTCTGTCTATTGTTATGAGTGGTAGAGCAGATACTAAAGTCTTCATATCTTAAAGGTAAAATGCAATACAGTGTTGGTTGGTATAGATCATGATCACACACATTTTAAGACAAAAAGATCTACAAAAAAATGGGTACATCTATTTGGGATGCAAAATTGTGCCATGCATGGTTTAATGGTTCATTCACGTGACTGTCAATCAAAGGGTTGGGGGTTCGAATCCCAGCCCGATAGTACAACTTCCTTTGGCAAGGCGTTTATCCACTATCTATCCTGGAGCAAATGGGTACCTGGCATTAATAGGGTAATAATGATTGCAGACCCCCCCCCCCCCCCCTGGAAGAGCCGCATTGATGCCGATTATGCTTCCAGTGTAAACAAAACTGAACCGGCGATGGTTAGATAATATTGTATAACGTTATTATTCGCTCGTCTGACTTGGTTAATTAGGTCCCTCATTTCATTTCAGAAACGTTAAGTTGTAAACCGCGGTGTACGGGTATAAAGGGTGAAAGCAGTGTACATTAATGAACCCTTCATTATCGATTTGTGTGCAATTAGGGATATTCTCTCGAATGTTACAATCATGCAGGCGGGTTACATGAATGTCATTAAAATATATTAAATCCTTATTGACCCATGTCTAGCAGGGGACATTAAAGTCAATTGGTCTTGCACTACCGTTAGCACGTGTTTGTGCTAGAACTACGTGGTAGCGTCATGATAGATTTGTAGGAAGACCCCCCCCACCCCATCTGTGGTCGGTAATTGAAAATTGATTAGGTATGTTAAAAGAGGAGGGCGAGTTTTGGTCGAGATGGAAAGTAATTTGTGAGCTTTTTCATTTGTCAGTATTTAATTTTTTGAAGAATATCGTATTATAAATATCTCCTGACAAATAGACATTGCTCTTCATCATCAACAGTGGTGTAGCGAAAGGGGCACAGGTGTTCAAATGGCACGTGCCCCCACCCCCTCGCCCATCGAGATGTAGACAAATAAGATATACAAAGTACAAACGGAGGAAAATGGGGGGGGGGGGGGGAAGGGAAAGTGAACGAAAATGTCCTAGGTCCCCTCCCAAACCCTTACCTTAATCGGCATATGGAAACGTTTGCTTGTATTTGTCTCATAAAAGAATTTTAGAACAAACTGACTCCCACACGGTGTTGAGTGCTCAGGGGTCACAGGCCACTGGCTTCATCGGGCAGGTAGTTCCATTATGTGAATGGGTAAATTAACTATTACAAAATGAGGGGACACATTACATTGTACAATAGGGACACACATATTGTTTTTATTGTGCAGAACATACTCTTTTATTGACTTACTTACTGCATGAAACTATAAAACCAAAATGCATTTTGTATTCTAACAATAGGAGTACAAAGAATAATAACAGGTGAATGAAATGCATAAACACCACAAACACCTGGGGAGGAAGCATTCATAAATTTGAATACATATAGTTGATAAACGACTCGATAAAACTATAAGACCAAAATGAAATTTGCGTTCTGGCAATTGGAGTACAAAGAATGATAGCAGGTGAATGAAATGCTTCAACAGCAACACAAACACCTGGGAAGCTAGGAAGCATCGATAAATTTGAATAATTTAGTTCATAAACGACTCCGCATGTGGACGTTTGTTGGAGCAGAAAGCAGTGGATTCTTAACAACACGAACCCATTTAACAGAATGTCGGAACGTAAATTAAATTTGGCGCGGTTGGAAAATGCATCTTTTTACTCTGCGACTTTAATGGTACGATCCAGTAAATTAAAACAGTAAAATGGCTCTTATTTTGAAATTACTCATTAAATAAAACCCAAAACTTCAGTGATATCAGAAAAATATGTTATATCTTACTAATAATTAAAAAAAGATGTATAAACATTTTGAAAGTGTCGCATTTTACGATAAAAGACACCGATTTAGCGAAGATGACGTCATTAGTGCGCTTGCATCAGGGAATTCAAGGTCAAAAGGTCAATTCAGACGCTGATAAGTTATTGGTCGAGCCTTTTTGTTTCCTTTATTCCGACAAAATTATACAATCAATCAAAACAAGTTTAATACCAGAATAAAGCTAACGATTAGTATTTTCATTAACCGCTTGCCCCAAAGTCGCTTGACCACAGTGAAACGAGTGAGAGCTTGCGAGAGCGGCCAAAGTGTGATTGAAACTCGCTATTTGCTCTTCTCCAACGCAAAAAGAGACGACATTGTGCTGGATAAATGTATTTTTTCCGACAAAGGTACAGACAATTTGCATATGGTCTTTTTATATTATACTTTATGAAATGTTACCGGAGTGATTTCCGGGCGCCCCAATGCTGGAAAGAAACGCACATTTTAGATAACTTCACTTTTTCATGGAAAAATGCTCATTTGTTCTATGCACGCAAGTCAGATTGAGCGGATGATACATGTACAACGTTTCCATATGGGCCCTGTGAATTTACATTTCACCCACCCACAAAGAGTGTCCCCACTCCATAATGCTTGTGCCTCATATAAAAGCCGGGCCCGCGCCAAGCCCAGGCGCGTAGCCAGGGGGGCGGTGGGGGCGGTCGCCCCCCCCCCACAAAAAAAAAAAAACGCCTCCAAAAAATAAAGGGGGAGAGAGAGAGAAGAGAAAAAGGGAGAGGACGTAGGAAGACAAAGGAGCAGACAAAGACAAGAGTCGAGAACGGTACAACGAATCGTCTTCTTTCTCTAATAAGAAATGGTCAAAGCTTCCGTGATTTGCGCGGGAGGGGGGGGGGGGGGGTGGGGTAGAGGGAAACTAAATTCAGACAGGGATTAAGAGTCGAGAACGGTCCAACGAATCATCCTCTAATGATACATTTAATTTTAATGCAACGTCAAGGCTTTCGCGCGGGAGGGGGGGGGGGGGGAAACTAAATTCAGACAGGAATTTAGAGTCGAGAACGGTCCAACGAATCGTCCTCTAATGATACATCCAGACAGGGATTAAGAGTCGAAAACGGTCCAACGAATCGTCCTCTAATGATACATCCAGACAAGGATTTAGAGTCGAGAACGGTAAAACGAATCGTCATCTTTCTCTAATAACTGGATGAAACGTCAAAGCTTTCGCGCTTTGCGCGGGAGGTGGGGGGGGGGGGGGTGACTCCCCCTCCCTGCACCCACCCCTCTAGGGAGCGCGCTTCGCACGCTTCGTGTCCTCAATACCGCCCCCCCCCTAAAATTAAATCCTAGCTACGCGCTTGGCCAAGCCAATGATTATCATTATCTCTGATGACTGTATTTCAACTTCGAACACTAGTGTGCACCATCTCCACTCACGCAAGGAGTACATCCAACCCCAATACAAGTGTACAATAATTTTAGTAAAGTTTATAGCAATATGTCTACTTACGACACAGTTTGTTATCGCACGTCATAATTCCGGATGTGCATCTCGTACAGCTAGTTCCTGTTTCGTATGGTTTAATATTAACCTGGTTTCCTCTGTTAAAAAAAGGGAGAGAAAAGTCATAATTTGTTGTTATATTTGTTGTTATATTTTCTGTATTATTCGTCATTCATTGATACAATTTAAATGTACAGGCATGTGCATTCATCAAGAAGATACCACAATGTTGCTTATATCCTACCGCTCATTTGAGGCTGTGGTGGGGTATAGCCATTGTGACTGACCCCGTAAATGAAAACAAAGATAAGAAGTTGTAAATTAATAGAAAACAAACTTTAATTTTGATTTGTAATTATCAAGTTAAAACCGATGTCCGTCCACAAGTGGGAAAAGGAGAAGGAGACAGATGAAATTCCCCCCCCCCCCAACTCTTATCACCCATTTTCTTTTGAGTGGTTGATGACAATCTCTGTCTTTTGAATATTTGCTCAACTGCGGTTAATGAACTGAGCACCTTTCTTTGTTAATTATCAAACGGGATGGCCGGCAGAAGGCGAGATATATACCGAGTATGGAAACGAAGATCACTTTCTCTTTACTTTCTCAAAAAAGTGCTTTTCATTTAAGAAAATAGGATGAAATCAAAAACATACACTGTGAAAAGGTTGGGCAATATTTGTTCAACACTTTGCCCAACGTTGTGCTAATAGTCAACCAAACCATCTATTGGGCAATATTTTGCCCAGTGGTATTGGTAAACGTAAGTACCCTACTTCATACGTGCATAATATTTTGACCAAAATTTGGGCAAAGATATGACCCTTCGACTGCCCGACTGCGGTAGCCTACTTGTTGGGAAAATCTTGACCAGCTGTTGGGCAAAATACAAAAATATTGCCCAATAGATCTGGTTGGGTTGACTATTGGCACAACGTTGGGCAAAGTGTTGAAAAATATTGCCCAACTTTTTTTTTTACAGTGTATTAGATATTCCATCACATTGTTTGATAAGACAGTTTGTGTGTATAAATATCAATTTAATATATTCGGAATTAATTTCCTTTTTCTGAATGCAATTTGGAATATTCCTATATCGCATAATTATGATGTCGTGTATGTAAGAATAAGCCCTTCTAGCTGGTCGTGTATAACAGTTTGTCTTTGTAACATCTGTTATATTTATTTCTCCTTGGAGTTCAAAATCAAAAGATGAAGCCTTGTTAGCATTTTACTTTTCAACGGAAAAGCTATTATCATAATAACTATGATAGCCGCTATAGGAGAACGTGTCATTCGCGAAATTTCGAGAGGCGCCTGCGTGAAAAGACAATACTAATAGAACCTATTATAACATAAAGCTGCATGGCTGTTACTTTAGATCTCTTATATCTTTGTTAGCAGTTTGCTGTTCAACGGGCAAGCCATCATCATATATAAATTATGATAGCCGCCATATAAAAACGTGTCATTCGCAAAATTTCGAGAGGCGCCTGTGTGAATTTGATAATAGGCCATAACAAAAATAAAGCTCTCGATATAACATGGTTATTGCCTTAGATTTCCTCGGGCTGCATATCCGTCTAAATAAGGATACAATGAGTAATCTGTGTTTGTGTAGAGTAGCAGACTCTTTCTGATCGTTACCGAAGCTATGTGGTTATTTATTAAAATCTTCGAATCTTTAATAAACACCTCAACTAATTTCAATTATATTTCACCCTTCTGAAGCGAGATATTTCTATGACAAAAAAACTACCGAGTTTTACCTTTGATGCTTTTACTTTTAGAAGTAATACATTGGAGTGATGTTTGTTATATCAACAGTCTTGTAAATTATCTTTGATCGGTATCCACAATTCTAGAAATTATCTTTGATCGGTATCCACAATTCTAGAAATTATCTTACAATGTAATCTGTAAACAAAAAATACAAAAAAGGGCCCATCTCCTGGGCTCCGCCACTAATTTTTGTATTTTTTACATATTTATCAGCACATTAGGCAAACATTTTCACTGTGTTTGGGAAAAATTGTCATTGTCTTCAGGAACAACAGGTGAGGAGAAAACGCTATCATATTCCCTCTGAGCACATATAGTAAAGGGTTAGGTCGTATTGCGTTTGAAGAAAAGAAAAATGTTGGCAGTTGGATCTATTTGTAGGACATTTTTAAACCTGTGAATGGCTAAGGCTCTCTTCTATTAAATGACATGGCAAATTCTGACGATAAATCATGCTTGAGTGAGCAAAGGCCACTTTTGTGAAAAGGTGCAAAATCCAGACTTGAACCCAATTTGTATTTATTCTAGAAGCTTTGGGGGGGGGGCCTTTGCTCATTTAAGCGTACAATATCGTCATATTTTGTTAGTGTCGTTTGATATAAAAAAAAACATACACTATCCATAGGTAAGAAAACTTCCAGATAACATTTTGAAGTATTTTTAAAAATATTATTTCGAACATTTGAGGCCTCCTCCCCTCCCTCACCGCCTTGCACTATATACGTATTTGGGACCGATCCGAAAGGCATTCGTGTACGAGAAATATACCAGCACTATTGACTCGAACCATATCTTAGACGATAGATTAATCCAAAAAGAAACTGTGGGTAATGCAAAAGTATTTGCTATATCTTTCTTGTATGTATACCAGTGGATACCAGTCACGACATTGATGAGGATGGAGAGAAGGAATTTAAAAAAAAAAAATTATATTGAATGTATATATGCATGGCAACAATGTTGTGCATATGCATACAATGAGGGTATGTACCGAGGTGTTATTGACGCAGATTATGGCTGCTTTTTCACATTGAGAACAAAAATGCCGTGAACCATGATCTTGAAAAGAGTGAGAGAGAGAAAGAGAGAGAGAGAGATAAATAGAGAGAGAGAGATAGAGCGAGAGATGGAGAAAGATAAAGAGAGAGAGAGAGATGCAGAGAGAAATATAGAGCCAGAGAGAGACAGATAAAGAGACGTTTAAAGATAAAAGCATGAAGAGAGTGCGAGATAAAGTAAAAGGACGGCCACTAGAATCATTGCTATGCTCAGAACTAGATACAGAACCATTTTTTTTTAAATGCTCATCTATGGATGAGTAATTTAAAATGCAAAGACGGCTATAAAAGTAGCATTAGTATCGCAATTTAAATGATGTCATGGTACATTGTTTAATTGAGCTGTTTATTGTAGGTCTTTAATCTGTGATGCTCATGTTTGTTTAGTAAATATCAGGTATCATAATATAGCGGTTTATTCACTTGAACATCAATCAAAGGGATGAGGTTTCGAATCCCAGCCCAGCTCTTAACGTCCTTTGGCAAGACATTGATCCGAATTTGCCACTCTCCACCCGGGTGTAAATGGGTACCTGATAGTTGCTATGGTAATTATAATTAAATACAGGGCCCTGCGGAAGAATAGCATTGATGTAAAACGAGGCTTCCATGGGAAAAAATATTATATATTTTTTTATATTAGGCCTATTTTGTGCATCTGTTGAGAATCAAAATAATCGAATATGTTTTATGAAATTGTTGATATTTTGTGAGGTCATAGGTCACGTCAATACGCATTAATGGCTCTAGAAACTGCTCTGTTAATTCGTCCCTTTTTTTAAAGGAAATCAATCATGACAGGACACCTTTTTGTGCCCATACTATCGCCAGAGAGACATCAGTAAATTGGTCTGGAAATTGACTGGACATTTTACTCGATCGGAAAGATATTTATAGATTTATTTTCGAGCCATTCATATCGGGGATTCACGATGTACGCGAAGACAGCCATACCCCCACAGGACGCCTACGTCACAGCTACGTGGCTAAGGGACCGATCCCCATCTTCATACAAACTCGTGAAATACCTTTTGGACGAGTCCAATGAGCGGATCTGTATTGCGCCTTATCAAAACATGAAACTGATGGTATTATTGGAAATAAAAGAGAGAAAAAATCATGAATGTCGTTCTTGTTTTGACATTAATATGTCCCTTTGAAAGTTGTTAAAAATTGAGATTCTTCAGCTATTTCGTGAGAAGAGGAGAAAGGATGTTGATATAAAAATGCATCGTGCAGGCACTGAGCAATCAATTGAAACAAACATGCATTAAACGTGCTATTTAATATTCTGAGATAGCTCTTGGTAGAGAGAGAGAGGGGGAGATAGAGAGAGATAGAGTAAGAAAGAGAGAGAGAGAGAGGAGGAGAGATATACAAACGTGACACACCGCTATCAATCGGCACATGTTTCTAGTATGCATATATCCGATTTGTCAATGTTTGTTCATTTTGTCTTTCTAACGTCTTTGACTTGTCACATTAATAAAAAGGGTGTGAATGTTAACTTTAAAAAGTTATGACGTGAGCGTTCATAATACACACTTATAATAGTGTAAAAAAAAGGATAGCGACAATGCTTTCCAGGCATTTTCTCCTTGACTCTGGAATGAGCTTCCATTTTTTCTTCCGTTTATCACCTTCGCTGGATGTCTTCCGAAAATGTCTAAAAACTCCCCTCTTTGACCGTGATCAACAATAGCTTCTTTGATAGTTTTATGTACAGCGCTGAGAAACAACAGTTTGTATAAGAGCGCTAAAAAAATGATGTTATTGTATTGTATTGTATTGATACTTTACTATCCGCCTTTATTTCGGTTGAATTTAACGAAATGTTATACGAAGTAGATCAAAACAAACTGATGACACAGGAGATCATCAAACACTAAAAAGAAGACTTCAAGAGTTCCGATGATATATTGTGTTATTTTATCAATGTCATTATCAATACTCTTAGAGTATTATCATTTAATTTAGTAGAAGTAGTAATAGTTGTAGAAGTAGTCGTACTCTTTACTATCATTAGTTTCATCATTATTATTATTATTAGTAGTAGTAGTAGTAGTAGTAGTAGTAGTAGTAGTAGTAGTAGTATTACTATTATCATTATCATTATCATTATTATTATTATTATCATTATTGTTATTATTATTGTTATTATTATGTCATTAATATCATTATTATCACCATCGTCATCATAATCGTAAGAATGCCATTCTCTGGTCCGTATTGTTTCTCCACGTCACTACATAATATGTGAGGAGCTCTTCTTTACAAAATTTTAAAAAGAAAACAAGTAGCGTGTCGTTTGTGCAGTATAATAAATAATTATGTTTCGTTATACATTAACACATTCAGTAATCCCGGTCTCTAACATGGCATTTTGAATGAGGCATGCAATTTCAAATAAACGTTTTCCCGTTTTCCTCAATGGTGATATCATATTGATACTGTTATAACTTTCTAACACTGTGTAGCTGACGAAAGATAAGATTATCAAATATTGATAATGTATTATGGATATCATTATTATTATTATTATTATTAATATTATTATTATTAATATTATTATTATTATTAATATTATTATTATTATTAATATTATTATTATTATTAATATTATTATTATTAATATTATTATTATTATTAATATTATTATTATTATTTGTAGTATTATTATTGCTGTTATTATTATCGTTATTCATTTTTTCTTTACAAATTTAACGAGGTATATAAGACGGAAATATATATAAGACGGAAATACTCACTGATCACGGTAATTGCAAGCGACGATGTAGTTATCCGTAAAGTTCAATAAATCATCATAGCCTTCAGCACAAAAACTTCTAGCGCAACCAACTTTAGATGAAGTATCCCACGTCAACTATGAGAAAAAGGAGAGAAATATATACGAATTATTAAAAATCAAACGCTCCATCATCAGTATATATAATTATTTGCTCTTGTTTTGTAATATTTTATCTATTATTAAATATGTTTATTGTTTCAGAGTGTATGTTAACTGTATTGTGTAATACACTGCTCTCTTGCAATACACTTTTTATTTACAGAAGGGACTACACTGTACAAAGAACACAGAGTGAATGAATTAATAAATAAAACAAAATAGAAAACAATAGATTCATGTCCATTGTAAAAAAATTGGCAGTAAACCGTCTTAGTACGTATATTATTTGTTTATTGGTGTCAGATTTTCCCTTAATCATATAAATTATTTTAATGGAAGATGATTATGTTATCTATTTAATGCCTTCATTTTTCTACCTTTCGTTTATTTGTTTATTTCTGATTTGTCTTTCCTTGAGCATTGCCATTTTTAACGCACTATGTTTCATTCTGTCGTGGTAAATTTTTACCAAATAGGCCGCTTTCTATTAACCGATCATTAACAAGCCTCCCCCAAAAATGACCAAACTTGTCAAAATAAATAGATTAAAAATCAAAAATCAGGTTGAGAGTTTCATTCATGATTCAATCGACCGTAATACAGATTGATCCTTACCTGTCTGTAATGCCCACATATCTTATCTGGTAGACACGTGTCCGTCTCGTAGTCGTACCATTGCCATTCGTCCCACCAGCTGCTGATAGGTCCTGAGCCGTCAGGTAGATCCGCCACAAGCCCACGCCAAAGGTTCTGACCAATTCTCTCATTTTTGGCCGCCTCGGGGAATCCGTGTTCGTAGTAACAGGAGTCGGTCCACTCCTGCGCCCAGCCCGCCAACTCGTCATCCCAAGTCTATAAGGATGGCAAAACACATAAGCATTACCTTTAATTTGTTTCTTTTAGACCGCCGGTATACAAGACCGGCAATGTTAGTCTTGTCGGCCTAGTCACTTTGCAAAGGGTTCATGTGATTGACATTGTCTTAATTTATGTCTTTTCCCCGTTAATTTATTCGCCTTTTTCTTATTATTTCATGCAATTCTTTGTATTGTTATTTTCTTCCTTATTTCCTATTCTCTTTTATTATTGTTTTCATCCCCGGTTATCGTATTTTTCAAATTTCCTCTTGCATTTCTTTGTTTCTCCCTTCTGTTCTCTTCTCCATCACTCCGGATATAATCGCTTAGTTATTGCCTTTTTGATATTTTCTTCTACTTTTTTTCTTTCTTTCCTCCTATTTGTATAGTACCTTATGAATCTACTTGAATACAACTCTTTTTTGGAGGATCTGTCTTTCCTTGTGCATTTCTTTGTATTACCCCTTCTTTCATCTTATCTGTCTATCCTTCCCTTTGTAGTACTCCTGTGTTTCTCTCTTTCTGTCATCTGCGAATCTTTCTTCACCTTTTCTTTCGGTTCTTCTTTCTTTGTTACGTCGGTCTATTGATGCAATAATTTGACATTACTCCCCCCCCCCCTCCCCCGGGTGTTCAGTGATCAATATTGCTTTAACATTTTACAGCAAGTTCGATATAAATATAGTCACAATTCAAAGATTTCTTTTTTCTTTCTTTTTCTTCTCAAACTACGATTGGTACGCACTTGCGTATATTGTCTGGTATAAAAAAAAAAAACTCATGTTTCCTCCCAAACTTTCCATCGATTAGGAAAATTATGTTTAAAAACTGCTTATTAAAGTATGACATCCGATTGATATTGGCCCAACTTAGGGCTCACATATGCAGGGGCGGATCTACGGGGGGGGGGGGGTAGGGGTTTAACCCCCCCCCCCCTTGGGCTGCCAAGTGAAAATGTGATGTGCATAGAAAAACGCCATTATGTGTCCATGGCCAGACCCACACAGTATTAGTAGATGCCAGGAAAACATCCCTTATGGGGGTTTAAAATAGCAACAAAAGAATGCAATAAATTATCAATAATTCATTGCATTTTTCCCCCAGTCCCCCAAAGGAAAAATTCCTCTGTAGGGCCATCGTTCTGGTTCAAGGCATGCCCACATAGAGGATTTGTTTATGTTGGGGGTCGGGGCAAAATGCAATGAAATATTGAAAATGTATTGCATTTTCTTTGTTTTTTATATTTGTGGGGGCGGCGACGTACCCTAGCCCCCGCTGCGTACAGTCATGATTCATTGGATAAGCAATGGCCTCGTTACTGTGAGCCCCCATTATCAAAACCGTGTCGATGTGCTATATTAGTGCCCTTTCATGAAGTATTAATCCCCATTACTCTAAGTTATCACTTAAGGACGTAGGTCCCCTAGTCGATTAGCATAGTAGCATACACATGCTTTAGCAGTCACGCAAAACAAACACTCACAAATTATTATTCAATAAAATCTGAGAATTTATTCTACTATCTAGATCTATTAGGAATAAGTCATTGTCAAAATCATTCCATAAATTGGGGTAAAAAATAATTATTCCACCATTATGACCAACAGTCAGGGGCGTCGCCAAAGGGGGGGGGGTGTGTAGGGGGTGCGACACCCCTCCACCTGTCAGGATATTGTCGGTAAAATTGCGCTGCCGTCGGGAAAAAAGAGAAAAGGGGGAGGGAACAAAAAGCGAGGGAAAGGGAAAGAAAAGAAAAAAGGAAAGGGAAAGAAAAGAAAGAGAGGAAAGGAAAAGAAAGAAAGGAAAAGAAAGGAAAGAAAAGAGAAAGGAAAGAAAGAGAAAAAAGAAAAAGAGGGAGAAGAGGAAAGAAAGGAAAAGAAAGAAAAGGAAAAAAAAAGAAATAAGAGAAAAGGAAAACAAAAGAAACGGGTGGTGAAGAGAGGAGAGAGGGGGGAGGTAAGAGCCTGAGAAAGGAGGAGTGGGAGTAAAAGAAGGGGGGGGGGTTGTGGGTGGAGTCGTCTCGTCAAGGAAGCAAGAAAGACATGGGTAAATATGTTGCTGTGTCGGGTCAGCTGTGTCGGTATTCTTGCTCGATCCTCGTGTACTATATCAATGCAGAAGTTTGAAGTCGGTAAGATGTCGGTCGGCCGACAAGTTTTTTTCCCTACGAACTGTGACTTTTTATTCGCTGTGACGACTTCGAGAGTGACTACAACTACAATACTTGTATTTACTCGAAGTTTCACTTTCCTATAATATCAGCTAAAGAAATCAGAGGTTTAACATTTTCGGGGAAACTAATTCAAACAAGGATTAAGAGTCAATAACGGTACGACGAATCGTCTTCCTTTCTCTATTTGATGAAACGCCAAAATTTCCGCGCTTTGCGCGGGTGGGGAAAACTTCATTTAGACGAGTCGAGAACGGTACAACGAATCGTTTTCTTTCTCTAATAATTTGAGGAAACGTCTAAGCTTCCGCGATTCGCGCAGAGGGGGAAAAAGGGATTCAGATAAGGATTAAGAGCTGAGAACAGTACAACGAATCGTTTTCCTTTCTCTATATTTTGATGAAACGCACAAATTTCCGCGCTTCGCGCGGGAGAAGAAAATTTCATTTAGAAGAGTCGAGAACGGTTCAACGAATCGTCTTCTTTCTCTCATAATTTGAGGAAACGTCAAAGCTTTCGCGCTTCGCGCTAGAGGTGGAAACTGAATTCAGATAAATAGAGCTTTAAGAGTCGAAAACGGTGCAACGGATCGTCTTCTTTCTATAATAATTAAATCAAACGTCTAAGCATTCCGCGCTGGAAGGGGGAAACTGAATTCAGACAAGGATTAAGAGTCGAAAACGGTACAACGATTCGTCTGCTTTCTCTAATAGTTGAATGAAACGTCAAAACTTGCGCGGAAGGGGGGAAAACTGAATTCAGATACGGATAAAGAGTCGAGAACAGTAGGCCAACACCGAATCGTCTGCTTTTTCTCATAATTTAATGATCCGTCAAAGCTTCCGCGCTTCGCGCGGGAGGGGGAGAAACTGAATTCAGACAAGGATTAGGAGTCGAAAACGGTATAACGAATCGTCTTCTTTCTCTAATAATTGAATTAAACGTCAAAACTTGCGCGGAAGGGGGGAAAACTGAATTCAGATACGAATTAAGAGTCGAGAACAGTAGGCCAACACCGAATCGTGTGCTTTTTCTCATAATTTAATGATACGTCAAAGCTTCCGCGCTTCGCGCAGGAGGGGGAGAAACTGAATTCAGACAAGGATTACGAGTCGAGCACTGTTCAACGAATCGTCTACTTTCTCCAATAATTTAATGAAACGCCGCAACTTCCGCGCATAGCGCGGTAGGGGGAGAACTGAATTCAGATAAGGATTAAGATGAATTCAGATAAGGATTAAGATGAATTCAGATAAGGATTAAGAGTCGAGAACAGTACACCGAATCGTCTGCTTTTTCTCATAATTTATGAAACGTCTAAAGCTTCCGCGCTTCGCGCGGGAGGGGGAATACTGAATTCAGACAAGGATTAAGAGTCGAGCACGGTTCAACGAATCGTCTACTTTCTAATAATTAAATGAAACGCCAAAACTTCCGCGCTTCGCGCGGCAGGGGTAGAACTGAATTCAGATAAGGATTAAGAGTCGAGAACAGAACACCGAATCGTCTGCTTTTTCTCATAATTTAATGAATCGTCAAAGCTTCCGCGCTTTGCGCGGTAGGGGGAGAAACTGAATTCAAACAAGGATTAACATTTAGAACGGTGCAGCAAATCGTCTACATTTTTTAATAATTTAATGAAACGTCGAAGCTTTCGCGCTTCGCGCCGGGGGGGGGGGATTTCATTCAGACAAGGATTAACAGTCGAGATCGGTACAATAAATCGTCTTCTTTTCCTAATAATTTAAGGAAACGTCTATTTTTATTTATTTTATTTTTTTATTATTTTATTTGGCAGAAAACACATGATATCAAAATACAGAGTTGAAAATAAACAAATACTAGCAAATCACACACAAAAAAGGAACACTGGGTGCACCCGGCTGTGCTGCCAGGCATTGGGCAAAGTTAACCAAATAACTATAGTCCGCAGACCGCCCTCACCTATACCCAACCATACGCACCCAGTGTTGCAGATTTGTGTGACAAGGACAATATAAAAGATACATGTACCGCATTCAAATAATTAAAATGCATCAAGACAAAGCCTTCAAATTTCCCAGGGTTGCATCGCACGCCGGAGACTCATGACCACACCAGCAGAAAAAAGTGGCACAATATGATTATGAGGGAAAATTTTGTATCCGGAGTGTGACTCAACCCTAGAAAATCATATAGACCTATACATACATTAAACATAATACATATATTAAAAAACATGCAAAATATGACATTACAACAGTGAAAATATTGCACAGTTAAAGTAAATGCATATATACGTGTAATTGAAGGAAAATTGCATGAAAGTCTAAGCTTCCACGCTTCGTGCGGGAGGCCTAACACCGACACCCCCCTAATGAGCGGGCTTCGCGCGCTCTTTGAGTGATTCGCTTGCTCACTACCGCCCCTCCCTAAAAAAAAATCCTAGCTCCGCACCTGTATTAAAATATATAGCTTTGATGTTGACTAAGTTGACGAAATAATTCGTATATTTATGTCGTCGAGGAAAATGATCATTTGCGCATACGCAATTACTATAGATAGTCCATAGGAAAAACAATTTAGCCTTCGGCCCTGGGTTTATAGGGTTAAATTTGTAGATATTGGGACATTTAATTTTGTCGGTAATTGGTGGCTAGTTTTGTCGGTAATCGTTGGCCTCTACACCCCCCCCCCCCCCCACTGAAAAAGGTCTAGCGACGCCCCTGCCAACAGTTTATTAGTATCTAGTCTGATTGATGTAGTTTCTTAACTGTTTGTAATATACGTATCCTAAGGCGCCTTGAGAATTCCTTGATTAACAATAATAGTTGCACATAAATCAAACTAGATACATAATAATAACAACGGATAACACTATGAAAGATGATCATGGAAATTAAGTGAAAGATTTTGACACTCGGCAACTTCATGCCCTGGGGATTGTTTGTTTAGTTTAAGTTTTTAGGCATATTTAAATACATGTAATTCAAAAAGGGTTTATTCTGGATTTTGTTATGAGTATGATATTGTGATTAATTTTGTTAGGAAGTATACAATT
Organism: Strongylocentrotus droebachiensis; assembly: GCA_035222895.1. Lineage (NCBI taxonomy): Eukaryota > Metazoa > Echinodermata > Echinoidea > Camarodonta > Strongylocentrotidae > Strongylocentrotus > Strongylocentrotus droebachiensis. The sequence goes on along the minus strand of JAVYIG010001080.1, from coordinate 135,836 downwards.
TTTACATCATAAAAAATGATGTTGTAATGTTTACTTTCCGTTCTTGTTATCGTGCCATGCCATTGTAACCCTGCATGAGATGCATCCGATGCAATTTAATCTCTGTCCTGGGTTTTATGTCACATCTTTATTATTATTATTATTATTATTATTATTATATGTATTATCATGAATAAAGACGGATAAACAAGATGTATAAGAAGCCAGTAACACTTCACGATCCTTAGACATAGTAGAGAAGCCGGTTAACGAGAATGAGCTAGGGTTTACGCATGAACTCTTCGGTTGCACTCTTCGACTTTAGGTACAGTCGCTCGTTTGCCGCACGTCCAATTTTGTACAAAGCAATAATGTCAACAGAGGGAAAGGTTGTACTTTGTGCAACACAATGTCCCGAATTCACAAAGGAGGTTTGTCGACAAACCTTGGTTTTCGTACGTCATAATTATGACGCGTTTTACGCGTTTTTTACAAACCTGGTTTGTAAAGAACAAACGGAGGTTTGGCGAAACAAAAGGAGGTTTGAGCTCAAACCTTGGTCTGAGCTCAAACCTTGCTTTGTGAATTCGGGCCAATGGCTTTCCAATTAACCCATCTCATGTTTTGATTAGCGTCATGGCAACCCGATATAGATTAATCTTGTACATGGATCTATCCCACGATAAATACAATTTGGCAAGGGGAGATAATTTATATGGCATTTAAGTCCCCACTACACTACTTATAGCTATTTGCACCCTCTATATAGAAAACAATGCCTAATCGGTGACCATTGGTCCCCCATGATCCTCTTTTTCTTATGATAAAGGAGAGCTTTTTTGATGAAATAACCACCTGTCTGTAACCATGCAGGGAGGTTTAATCCCTCCTGGCCAATCTAGTGCGATGGGGCTTTAAATAGTTGAGTGAAGCGTGTTTCAAGAGCGAAAGACTTAAAAAGACGGGTGAAAATAATCATATCGATAAAATTCATTTTCTCCGTTGAGCTTGAGATCTATTGCGCTATGATGCACGGGCGTACAGTCTATACGAAGCAATTAAATCTTGGTAATAAAGTTGTCGGTGACTTTTTTTTTGTATATGTTTGATACGAATAATGATCGTGAAAGGTGTGGGTTTGAGGGGCACAAGCGGGTTGTAAACCTAGCTTCAAAACCCAACCATGCATAAATTAAGTACACCAAAGAAAATTGTGTATACCGTATTATAACGTTTTAGTCCCCCTTCAAAATTTCAACCCCAGAAAGGCACTAAAGATGAAATTATTTTCGATAGCTTGCTTGCTTGATAGTCAAAAACTTCTGTTAAAATCATTAGAACCAAAAATACGATAATCTTCTTTTTGCTATTTTTCTTTTGATTGATAGAAGTTGTTGTAAGGTAATTGTGCCCCCTTTAAACAAAATTATGGATCCGCCCCTGATCATAACACTGCTAGTGCTCTGAAAACACCACAAGGAGATGCGATAGTGCAATGACATGTTATGAAAAGACAACATTTGGTTGCTATGCTCTTACCATGTACTCCATGTTAGAAGCTTCGGGTGAAACTTGTCGACGATAGCCATTATGCCAATCCACCAAATTCTGTTGATTTTCGGCACTGAAAAGTAGCGGGGTTCCAGGGGTAGTGGCTCGTTTTTCTCTGCCTCTCCTTGGAGCTTTGTCTGTCAAGATTAATCCTTGCTTCTCAAACAAACCTACTTGTTGGTTTGGATCTCCTAAGTTAAACTCATTCAGGTTGTGTCTTATTTGAGCAAACGTAGAATTGGCGACCAGAATGGTGCACAGGGTGGCGACAGCGATCGCGAAAATCTTGAACATGACTTTCAAAATTGCAGTATCCATTTTCGATGAATCCATTTTGTGTCATTCGACTGAATAAAGATATTTTGTATCAAGCTGGATTAAAAGCTCTAGCTATCAAACACAACCCGTGGGCGAAGAGAACGGACGAGACAATTTCCTCACTTTGTTGTCTGCCGTTATCTTTCTTTTTTCGTGACTCTCTCTATCTCTCGCTCTGGTCTTTATGCCACAACGATGTTAAAATCGTGTGTCTAAACCTTCAAAGATAAACAGACGGTAAACTTCGTTGTCAACACTTTGTGTTTTTCCACACGACGCGCTAGAAAATGAAAACTAAATAGAAATATCTGCGAGAAAAAAAAGAAAACAAAACAAGAACAAAATTCGTGCATGCGCAATACTCTTTTAGACCCTTTCAAGCAAAAAAAAAGAATTGTTGCAAATATGACCTCTTTGTTGCGTGACCTGCATACGGAGGCAATCAGGTAATATTGAACCAATGAGTCTGCAAATTTGCCTTCACTCCGGAGCGACAGCCATCTAAAATGTAACATATTTTTTTAATAAACCATGAAGCTTTCTTTTATTCTCTCATTCCCGTCTTCAAATTGTACAGTTGGTCTAGTTTTAGGTCAAGGTTGATTACATTGCCCTCGAATCGTCAGATCACTAGTGGCTTACCCAGCAGTTAGGCTCGAGGCGGTGTAGTTTTATTCTCTCCCCATGTTTAAGGGTGATGAGAGAAAAAAATGAAAAAAATTACAAGGGTGTAAAAGTATCCAGCAGTTAGGCTCGAGGCGGCGTAGTTTTATTCTCTCCCCATGTTTAAGGGTCAAGAAAGAAAAAAAAAAGAAACAAATTACAAGGGTGTAGACACGCAGGTCTACCCCAGTATACCCCCCCCCCCCCCTATATACCGGTATGCAGAGCATTCGGCGTGCCAGCCTTTTTATCACTTTTTGGATTCGCCGTTGTGGTAGAAATCGAAATCGTTGAGTTTTTAATTGGATGTAATTGTATGTCGGATATATGGGAGAGGCGAAATTACATTGAGCAGACCACACTGTATTGGGCTACGGTTTCTTTTCATGGCAGGGGGTGGGGGCTATATTTGAGTAAATATGGGTCTGTGGGGGTACACATTGCCCCTCCCCCCTCCAAAAAATAAAAAAATATATAAAAAAAAGAAGAAGAAGAGAATAAATGTATTTAAAAAAAAAGGGGGGGGGGGAGGAGGTTGCACTTTGTAGTTAATAATCAAAAATAAACATTTATAGCATAAGTAACTCAAAGTCTGATATTAACATCCACATGTTTCAAGATAACCGGGGGCATGCCCTCCGCCCATTATTTCCGTCCTCGCCGGGATCGCCGCCCCTAGCAGACACTATTGATGATTATCAGGGCATATAATTCGTTTCATTAGTGCGAGAGCACGTAGCTCACGGCGAAACTGAAAAATTCCCATTCGTAATTGAATGGATCGTTGTTTAATAATAATTTGTTGGGGGGAGGGGTATACGGTTGACAAGGCAACGCATATTATTGAAAGTGTCACGTGATATTTGATGTCTGGTAGTAGAATTTGTTTAATGGACGCGAAAATATGCAAAATGTCTGTAATGTCTTTCTTCCCCTCTATTTCAGTTGCTTGACGATGAAATCATTGTAATCATACTATTTCCAAGAGTTTCTTCTGCTATAGCTTTTGTATTTTCCAAGTCAATATGATATTTTCTTTTCATGTTATGGGCCTCTATGGCTCTTGTTTTCTTGTTTTATTTTATTTTTCTATAGTCGTGCCTTCGTTTCAAATTCTTTCCATCCATACTACAACGCCATTAACAAATGATCAGTTCTTATTATATTCATGAAGTGACTTACATCTTATATCAATAAGCGAGGCAATGACTTCATACTTCTGAACTATTTAAAGCAGCTGATAATAGTGTTGCTAGTTTATTAGACCCATCATTGGAGTAGAAGTATGAATAGAATTGGGTCCATCTAATAAAGGTAATACAAAGTTTTGAGATATAGGTGATGGTATTTATATTGCATATATATGAGTTATATTTGTCTAAAACTAGTGATGGGTTTTATTTGCTGTTCAGCGCTTAACCAAAGTGACTAGCTCGTGCTATTTACTGAATTACAATGTAACTTGATTTGTTTTGTAATAAGTAAATGAAATGAGAAAAAAAGAGGGTTTGAAATAAAATTTATAAAAATGCGGGAAAGAAGATATGAAGTTGAATTATACTTATCATCTATACTGCTTCACCGATACGACAGAGATCCCTTTTTTTCTTTTTCCTATGATGTTTTTATATTTCATAGTTGCAAAATGTTCAATATTATCAAAGTGCATCGACCTCTTAACATCTCATCCCCCATCTCTCTCTCTATTTCCCCTATTTCTAAATCTCTCTATCTCTTTCTTTCTCCACCTATCTGGCTCGTTTTACATCTCACCCCTCTCTTTCTCTCTCTCTCTCTCTTTCCGCTACTCATCTGTCTCTGTCTTTGTCTCTCCACACTCTCTATAATTTCTGACTCTCTCTCTCTTCTTTTTCTTCTTCTTCTTTTCTCTCTCTCTCTCTCTCTCTCTCTCTCCCTCTCCTCCACCTTCCCTTCTTCCGTCCCCAATGCTCCTTCTCTCTCTCTCTCTCTCTTCACCCCATCTCTCTCTCTCTTGAGTTTATCTCTTACCCTCTCTTCTCTCTCCCAGTCTCTCTCTCTCTTTCTCTCTCCCTCCCTCTCGATCCTCCACAAGTTCCCTTCTTCCGTCCCAAATGCTCCTTCTCTCTCTCTCTCTCTCTCTCTCTCTCTCTTCACCCCATCTCTCTCGGTTTTATCTCTTACCCTCTCTTCTCACTCCCAGTCTCTTTCTCTCTCTCTCTCCCTCCCTCTCTCTCTCTCTCTCTCTCTCTCTCTCTCTCTCTCTTTCTTTCACTCGTGTTCTTGCCTGCTCTATTCATGCTTCCATTTCCTCCCTCCCTTGTTTGATTACATACATGTATGTCACGCTCTGTAAAAGTGTCGGATTTGAGTTTGCACAAAACATGAATGTTTGCATTAGTCGTGTTTTCTACAATGTTTTCAAATGTCATTGTTATTATTTTTACCCCTCTTTTCTACCTTCTTACAACTGAGGCGCAAAATTGGATATACTGGTTACAAAGTGTATTAAAGGAACCTATTATCGAATTCGGGACCCAAGAGAAACCACTTTGGGGGTAATTGTTAACATATTCTAAAGACGTTAACGTTTTGTTTTGCTGACTTGATATTGAGGGCACATGGCCTCAGCTACTACATTTATAAACTATATTAACCGTTACTGCATTTTACGGAAGAAAAAAAGCGTTTTCAATTTGTGACCAATGCGTCATTTCTATGTATGATCGATAATTATGACAGATTATTTTTTAAAGTGAGCATTTCTGCTTTTTGTGACGGTACAAGATGTTATAAATGCAAACGTCTTGTTTTGTCAATTTTGTTACGTAGACGAATTATCAAGAACAGTTGGGGAACCGGTATCTCTTCAGTAACTCAGAATTTGGTGTATTTTTTTTTAGTTCAGATGTCTTTCTTAATTACAAGTTTCAGAAGGTCAATCAAATTGCTATTTTCAACCAATAAAATCTGATTAAAGCGATTCAACCTGTGTTCTCTTTAAATATAGACATGTTATTACTGTACAGTTAATTTTATACTTAATTCTTGAGCAAATTTATTTGAGGGACCGAAGTATTGATATATCTGTGATCTCTGGACTTTGCTCACATATTTGTAATTCTCCCAGAGCGAATACAAGACTTTAGCACACACAGAGTAGGAGATTGATGGATGGATAGATAGATAGACAGTTAGAAAGATAGATAGATAGGTAGGTAGAAAAATATGGTGTGTGTGTGTGTATATATATATATAGAGAGAGAGAGAGAGAGAGAGACTGAGAGAGAGAGAGAGAGAAATGTGTGTAAGGGGAGAGGGAGGGGGGCACGAGAAATCATATACAAATTTCTTTAGAAAGCGCTGCTTATGGTTCTGACAGGAAATATTGAGTACTTGTTAGCTCTCTCATTATTGTTTTCTCGTAAAACTTCAGCATGTTCTTGAAATAAATTTGTAAATGCAAATGTTTCTTTAATCATCAACTATTTTCCTTTTAAACCGCTTAAAAGCATTATGCAAATTGCGGTATAGAAATATCTTCTTATTATTATTATCAAACATTTTCCTACTGCAAATAATGTATATACAAACTTATTCCTTGGACCCAAGGGTGTCGCATATGTTTGCCGAGTCCCATTGCTACTGTTGTGTAGTGCTCATCAATATTTTGTGATATTCAGTAATACTGATCAACTTTGTTTAATGTAGATGCGGCTCTTACCAAGAGCGCAGATAAATGATGAAAACGAAGTGGTACCAAAGCAATATCTAGTTATGCGATGGTTGTAAACGATTTTCTGCAAGATTTTGTTTGAACACATTGCTGGTCTCAACAACTGATCTTCGCCATAAGCAATCCATTTACATTTACCAAAAAGTGAGTAGATGTAAGTGGTGAAGCTATTTGTTTTGGCCATTCGATATAGGGGGCCTGGTCAACCCTAGTCCAGAATCTGGGCGATTTAATTTTGATCTCCACCACACCAACGCAATGCGACCTCCCCCTACTTACTTGTTGTCAGCCGAAGATGGCAAGATCCTTAAATTAGGACGCTCGGCGAAAAAAAATTGGGGGTGGGGCCCGTAGGGCTGGTGAGCATATAAGTTCGTTTCTAACACCATCTTCAGCGGCTTGAATCAAGTGTAGGGAATAGAAAGAACCGGCCAGGTTCTGGACTAGGTCAACCCTCGCTTCAATCTCCCCCTTATAAATGACAAAAACACCCCCCCCCAAAAAAAAAAAAAAAAAAAAAAACCTAGAAAGAGAAAAAGAGAAGGAAAAAGGTGAGGTGATCCCCTTCCTCATCCTTCCCTCACTTGTAGGCTTTCATCTCGTACATTTCATCCACATGTTTCCATTCATAAGAAAAGTGCCTACCCCTGCTCAATGACATTATTACCCCAACTATGGCTGCCCCTCTTGCCATGCAACAGATGATTGTGCATATCAACAACAAAATATTTCAAATTTCAAATGCGAGTTCAATTCATGAGTTAAATGGTCTCACATCGCACATGCAGGGGGAATACCCCACCCCCCCCTCCCCATAACTCCCATTTCACCTTACGATACGAGAAACAATCACATATGGGTCCTTTCTGTGTTTTTTTTTCCAATCTGATAATGTAATATTTATTCCATTATAAAATTACATATATTCATTCTCTTACTCATTGCATGAATCATAAAAAAAGATATTACATTTGGATTGTTATGAGTCATTGTCTTAATAATGTAATACTTATTCCAACAAAATATGATTTTCATTTCATACGTGTGAAGTTTTTGATGAACATTAAATTTGAATTTGCTCTTGTTCAATGCAATATTTCATTCTATTCTTGATCATTTCTTTATTTTACAAGTTGCACAAATTTAGCAACAAATATGGCAATAATTCTACCAATCGTAATTTTTTGGCACATGTGGCTCGGGACACTAAATACCCTTGGGTGTTTGTCTTTATTGGTTCTTTAACTGTCAATATAACTCTAGATAGATTTTGCATTACAACAAAAATGGTGAACATTACCTTTAGAAAAAAAAATCAATTTCATGACAGAAATTCATTAGGATTAATGTCAAATAATATGTAGACATGCAGATGCTGAAAAAGCTACTCTGAGTGCATGTATCTAAAATTTACCATGTACAGCATTTTCCAGTGTCATTAATTCCTAGGAAACTGAAAAACAAAGTTCCCACAAATGATCATCAATTATTTTGATTCTTCCTTTTCTTTTATGGTTCAGCCTAAAAATTCTGGGAAATAAGCTCACATGCGTGACCTTAACATGAGTCTATAGGATAAAATATATACTTGTAGATAATCGTTCCATGAAAATACTTACTGTGTACATTTTGAAATGCATAAATTCTATTTGATCTATGAAATGACTTTATTATAAGCTCATTAAATACAGGAAAATTAATCTTACATTTCTGTACTATCCATGAATAAATAAAGCAATTCCAGGCATCTAGAAATTCATGTTCTAATTAATATGAAACTAATTAAATTACTAGAATGAGCAAATTGAATCAGGAAGAACCATCTTTCAGAAGGGTTTTTCCTTTGATTACAAATTATACAATGACACCATTGACAGTGAGATACTGGTACAGTACATAATGGCAAAAAAACGAATATGTGAATGAATTCAAATAAATTCAATAAATACAGCAAAGTCAAAGATTATTGAAATAGAAAGCTGGTACAATAATTTTAACTACTGCAAGTAATATTTCATCTGTTTGAAGCCAGAAGGGTATTAACTCATATAATTTTACAAAGAGTTACACTCTTCTGGCCCCAAACAGATAATTTATTGGTTAATTTTTCTTCAAACATGAATTAATTGAAATACTAAATTTAATGCCCAACTGTACTGCTTGTATCTACTTGCTCCCTCTATATAGAAAACAATGCCAAATCGGTGATCATTGGTCCCCCATGATCCTCTTTTTCTTATGTTAATTGAGAGCTGAGTTGCTGAGATAGCCACCTGTCAGTGACCTCCCTGGGTGGTCTAATCCCTCCTAGCCAAACTAGTACAGACGGCCTATAAAGTCAGTTGCAAAATAAAACATTAGGTGAGACACATTGACCAGGTTGTTAGGTGTGGCTGATGATGCATATAATTCAGAATGGACTGTGTGGCAAAAAGATTTCCGTCTGGTAAACAAAAATCTAGGGCAGAGTTGAAAAATGCCCAAATAATGCCTTGAATGTTGTAAAAAGATCTCTACAGAAATTGTTGAGAGAAGACATGGAATTTCATTACGTTCCTGTGGATCAGTATACAACAATTCCAGGCAAAGCACAAAATTGTATACATCGTATGCTGTGAGCTAGAAGACATTGATTTCGAAATTTCCAAAGAGACAATACCATCAACAGACCGTATCTCATAAAGATAAGGTGTGACAATATCTATTCCTTTGCATTATTTATTTGCTTTCTCTCCTTCTTCTTCAAACCATGATCCATTTCATCCACATCTCCTTTCATCTCTATTGATCCTTTTCCATTTTGTTCATACTTGCTCCTTTATTAGCTCGTCTCACCTGTTCATTCATCTGGAGGCTTGAGGAACTTCTTTTTATGTTTCTTCCTTGGAGCATCATTGTCAGTCTGTGAGTGTATCCTCTTCTTGTCAAACTTCTTTCCTATCGTTCCAACTAGAGATGAATACCTGGAGAGGGGAGGAAGGATGGAGAGTCATTCAGACTTACGGAAGTCCCATTCAAACGCAAATTGTATGACTTTATTATATGAATTTCAAGAACTGTCTGGGGGTGTTTCACAAAGATTCTAAGTCTAACTTAACTATAAGTGGGACTTTAACATTATGGAGAGCCATTTGTAGCCTTAAACTAAAATATATTCAAAAGCAAAAGTTCAAGTATTTTAGACTTTTCATAAATTCCACATCAAGAACATGAAATCCTTTGATAACAGAAAATATGAATGATTTGAATCAAAGTTTCTATGCCTTTTAACATATCTTGTACAAACTATTTTCAAAGATGCTAACAGCTTTCCATAGTTGTAAGTCCAACTAAGAGATAAGTTAAACTTAGGATCTTTGTGAAATACCCTCCTGGTCTGTATTTTACCTCAATTTCAAACCGGCTGCTGAGTTTAAGCTCGGTCTAAGTCAAGTTTTTCAAAGAAAATTAAACAGAGGTCCAAGTTTTCTCTTGTTCGGCATAACTGAGTCCCAGTGTCGGGTTTTCATACACGGTTGAGTGACCGACTGACTTTTTACATTTGTTAGTAACAAATATAAAATTAGCTGAAAAGGGTACATTGTCATTTGTACACATCAATGACTCACTTCTTATAATGACCGAAGTCAAACTTATCCACTCTTTACTCTGCCTACACGTACGACTATGCGGTAAAAGGTACTGAAAATCAGACTTACCTCCTAATCCTATGTTTTGCAACGCGTTTTGAAATTCCTAACGGTCGATATAATTCCACAGAGCCAATTACCAGTTCTAATCTTTTAAGAGGAGATTTTAGTTGGTATTATCTCTTGTTTACCATAGGATTTACATAATTTTATATTTTCAGCCTGCCAAAGGAACGAACTACCTTTAAGCTAAATTCTAGCTTCATTTCCAGATCCACTTTCCCTTTTTCTTCTCATTCCTCTTGTACAGTGAAACCTGAATAAAAGACCACTCAAGGGAGACAAGAAAATGGTCTATATAGGTAAGCGGTCTTTGCGCACAGGTTCCTTTAGTTCATTTTTCTGTGTGAAACGCTTCCAAAAAAAGAAAAAAGATGTGGTCTTTCTATAAAGATGGATGGTAAAGCGGGTTTCACTGTATTTTGGTAGTTTTTGTCTTGAATCAAACTCAAAGAGAAAATGACTCTTGAGAATACGGTAACAGGACTCTATAAAAATAATGTGTAATTTCGAACATGTCTCGACTCTCAAGGCTCAAGCCCCTGCTATGAATAGGATATCAAGTTTCACTACATTGGAACTGACAACATACATATTGTAGCATTTGCATTTGTAAAATAAAACCAAATCATATGTCAATTAAAATGGAGCCTTATAATAGCCATACGTTACTCTCAGTGGTTTGAAATTGGAAGGGAGACTAGGAATGCATGTTAAAAGGAAGAAATAGTTACCTGTTGGCCATTTCTTCTTCTGTGACTCCTTCAGCCTTCTCTTCTACTTCCTCTTCCTCCTCCTCTTCCTCTCCATTCATTATCCTCATCACTTTCTGAAAACATAAACAGAGGATAACTTACTTTAATTTACATGAAACCTACAAGATATGTCATTCACGGGTCATACCAGGCCAAAATATGGTCTGTACATAACCATCACGACTCCTAGAGGATATAGAGATTCACTAATACAAGGGCAAATAATGATTTCACTCTGAAAGCACATTTCATCACAGTTACTGCTTTTAAGAAAGATCACATAATATTAGTTTAACCAAAGGGCCACTCAGTACAAACAGTGTTTTCACTACCAGTAAAAAAAAAGATCTATAAATTAATAAATACATTTCTTTACATGATGCTGAAACAATTACACATGTCCTTTGTATAAATTGACTAGAGCAATGTCTTGTTAAAGCTATTATAAATAACAAAATCAACAGAATGTTATTTAACCTTTGGGCCATATTCATAAAAGTATGTTATCTTTGATATTAGGGAAAAAGATGTTTATCGTCATACCAAATTGAATATACTCTTACCGTCTTACCATTGGTGCTTGCGTAGATGTTTCAACTAGGTATACCGTAAATCTCTGTGTATATATATATATTTTGTTTGGTTTTGGTTTTGGTTTTTTACGGACACCAAAGGCAGCGAGCCAGATCAAATCGTGTCTTATTTCAGCGTTCGGTCCCGTTCGGAAACCCAAGCCATGCAGCGAATTGGGAAGGACTTTTATTTATTAAGAGGTGCAGTTGAAGTTGCTTGTGAACATGTCACAAATAATAGTAACAATGTTGTTTTTAAAACTAAAGATGACAGAGAAATTTTCCTTCAAGTCCAAACAGAAATTTGGACAGGCTAGATTTTGAGTGGTGAGTCAATATCGTGTGTGAGTGAGCAGAAGACACGGGAGAGCTTCGGCCAGCAAAGTGCTTTGTGAAGGGGCATAATTTATTGTGACTGAAACAAAAACTTTCTTCCCTTCCAAATAGGAACGTAGTTTAACTTCAAATAGTAGATCCTATTCTTTATTTGCATTATGCAATTCATGTGGAGACATAGAGATTTTTGAAAACCACTTAGAAGTAGCATTTTGGGAACTCAAAATATCCTGTACCTGTATATAAGACGCACCCCCGACTTTTGAATTTTTCTAGCGGAAAAAAATGTGTGTTATACACAGAGATTTACAGTAGGCCCATGCAGCCAACTTTGTGCAGATATTAACCAATGACTTGTCCTAATTTTGATTTGTTATGATTGGTAACATTTGTTTACGTGGATAAAAGATAACACAGTTTTATGAGTACGTTCCTACATTTTTACCTCTATAACAGGGTTCATGCCTTTGAAGGACATCCTGCCAAACACCAAATCCTCACAGTCAGCCATGCTATCCACCGTCTCATATCGATTCCTACAAAGAGAAGAAAGAAAGTGAAATAAGTATCACATCGTTGGACATATATGGTACATATACATCATACGTATGACAACAAAAGTCTGTGGGAGTCCAGTGTTGTCCGATTACTTGATCCAAGACAGTAAAGATTTACATTAATATTTGTTAATATCAAAATGTAAGTAACTTAAAGCATAGAAACAATAGAGTGGATTACTTGTCATAAATATAATGGAATTTTGCACCCTAGGGTAAAAAGGTACAGGAACATTAAAGGGATCGTTTAACAATGTTAAATCTGAGACACATGGTCCTACATGTTACCAGTGTCTGTGATGTGGTGTAATATGGAAGCCCGAAAAAAATCACACTTCAAAATGATCAAGAAGTGCCTCAAAAAAGTAAAAATCTTTGAGTGACCGGTTTTACCATACTCGTTTTCCCCAATAGACTGTAGTGTTATGAAAACCGTTCGGTGAACGGTTTTCAAAATTTGTAATTCCAATCATTAATATCTTGATAATCAGACAGGCGATTGGCTTGTAAAATTCACGGAGTTCCTGACTGATCTAAAGGTTTATAATTATCATTGCAGCATGAGCTAAATCAAGGATTATTTCTAAAGGATCTAAGACAAAGTTACCGGATCCCTTTAAGACATTGGGGTGTAGGAACCCTACTACACAGCTCCACAGGAACCCTCACGCAGAAAGGTGGGGGCGGGGCCAACCCAGATAACCCTAACATACTGTTGTATGACAGTTTTGTCAAAATACAGTATGATCTACTGCGATCCACTTGCTTGGCTACTTACCCTTTAGAAATTAAGTCTGGCAGATCCAAAACCCAGTGATCATCATCAATCTGCCGCTGCTTTTCTGATTCCAGTTCTTCTTCTGCATCTTTCTTCACTCGACGTTGCATGAACTGTAAAAGGATAGAATAGTATAAAATTTGATGGACACCCCAATAAATTACTCAATAATAATCTCAATATTTCAAATCGTAGATAGAGTTTAGGAAATTGATGTCTCTACCATCGTCTGTGTTTCCCAAGATTATGTTTTCCTTCTACTAAATTACAAGAAAGAAAATAAGAATCTACTGTTATTGACAAATCTTTATTATAATGAATTACAATTACAATTCAACATATTGTCTGTGGTTATGGTACAGAGCTGTTTTAATCAGTTACTATACTTCTTCCTCCTCCTCTTCTTCTTCTTCTTCCTCTTCTTACTGTACTTACTTTACTCTATGTTAAAGACTAGATCTAGTCTATAGATGTAACTCTGGGTTTCAGCTCTGCCACTATACTTTCTCTTTATCTACTCTTCGTCTTCTTTTTTTCCTTTTTCTTCCATCATTTTATTTAAATGAATAAACCTGCCATTACTAAACTCTGCCTCAGCTCCCCAAAGTTTAAGGCTTTATTTCTGAAAATTCTTGCAAATGAATGAGGTGGACATTAGGGTACCCGGTTTTCGGCCACTTAAGACAAAATCCTATTTATTGGACTCTTTACTTCCTATTTATTATCATTTCTTGTTCAAATCATGAAGCAAATATTATTATTATTTAAACAAAAAAAGAATCCCAAAAAAAAATCACGAATTGCCATGACAATATTCATTTCAATTTTCACTGTTTTGGAGCCGTTTATCGGCCGAGCGTTTCAGTTTACGGCCGCATGTACAAAGTCAATAGGAAGCGCTCGCGCGCGCCGTGCGTTTCTGCGCTGATGTAAAGCACAAGCGGGCGGAGCAGGTATCCCACGCCGGAGCTCCCGGGTGCTCGCCTGGCCGAATACAGGCACAGCGGTGATCGGAAGTTGGAATCTGAATTAGACGGACATATCGTGTGTGCGTCGCGTTGTGCGGCTGCATTGATTTAATACATGCGATGAGATACTTTTGAGCTTGCGACCAGCACAAAATCGGGCTCTATATCTGAAAAATACTTGAAATAAAGCTCATTTTATGGTACCCATATTTCTTACATACACGCGTAAGAAACTCGATTTTTCAGATTTGGGTAGCGGGACCGCCGATTACATCGCTAAAATGTGATATTTTAGGATATATTTTTCATTGCAAATGTGGTTCTTCAGTGACACTGGCATGGTATGGTATGTGTGGGATATGTGTTATGCTATTATGCGATGTATTTTAAAGTGATTTTACCATGTATCCAACCAATTGGCCGAAAACCGGAGCTGACCGATTACCGGGTACTTTACTCTATGATGTATCACAGAAGACATGATGAAGTGTCGACCATGCATTGAAGTGTCTGCACGGCAGTACACCTACTACTAGATCTACTACTACTATTCAATGTACATAACATTCAAATATTACATCATTAATCTGGAGTAGACGACGCTACAATTGTCATTACCACTCCAGCAAAGCATAGAGAGTCAATGCCAATGGTCATTACCTACTTTTTTTAATGCGACTCCACACAAAACTGAAGGTATGGGACTGAACTTAAAATTGGTGCCTTTACTGATCGCAGTAATACTATGTTGTAGTAAAGATTATAGTATGATTGTATGAGACTAAGATTGCCATCTTACCTTCATCTCGGACAGGTTCTTAGAAAGGCGAACATTTTTGTTTTGCCCTCTATTTCCGGCCATTTTGGACGGAGAACTGGGCTCGCGTGGGGAAGAAAAGAAGATATAGTGTCTCCAATGAGCCAAATTACAAAAGAAAAGTACAAGATTATCATGCGGCAGACACCCTCAACGTTGAAAGTATACCTAGCCTAGCCATTCCTCTAAATCTGGACCTCGAATACGTAATGCGCAAGCCTGGACTGGGAAATTAGAAACAGACCATCTTGAACATGTGTCAAGTTACTCTTCCTTAAAATAAATGCTATAGCGCCACCTTATGGTGATTCTAGAGACGATTCTATAGGAAAGTCTCTTCTATTCAAAATAGGAAACTTAAAGCTTATCTGCCATAGTTTACAGGAGGGATTAGAGCGCCCTGCAAAAATGGACAGGTGGTTATCTCATTAACTCAGCTCTCAGTTAACATAAGAAAAAGAGGATCATGGGGGACCAATGGTCACCGATTAGGCATTTTTTGTTGTAAGAGGGCGCAAGTAGCTACGAGTAGTGCAGTGGGCCTTTAAACTGTCGATTTGTCCCACATTTCGGATATTTTCAGTTTGATCTATTCCTACTATGTTGCAAAAGGATAGTACGAATGCACATGTTTCTTTCACGTAAGTAATACTTCACACGTTTTATGAAGTATTATTTAAAGTGGATTGTGGCAGTAGGATATCAATATTTAACTTTCAGTGATAAAGTGCGCAAAAGAAGCGCAGACGATCCGTCTGACACGGTTGGACAGAAAATTTATAAATTCTCTTGCTTTGACCAAATCACACTTCTTTTTCCATCCTGTTTCTGTCTGCCTGCCTGTCTCTCTCTCTCTCTCTCTCTCTCTCTCTTTCTATCACTCTCCTGTTCTTTTATTTTCTCTTTCTCTCTTTCTCTTTCCTCTTCTCCTCTCTTCCTTCTGTTCCGTTATTATAACTCTTCCTACACTTCGATAACAGACAGACATGGTTATATACATGAACAATTATTGTAAAAATCTGCACTACCTGTCATTATAATTATCAGCATAGTCCACAAATATGAAGAAATCATCTCATTAATCTCATGTTATTTTGAATTACACCGGGACCCTTCTCATCACTTTCTATAGTCAACGATGAAAACCGATGTTTCTTAAGATATTGCTCTGTGACTAATATGACAAAGTAAATTCTACAAAATATAAATTGTAGGCCTAATTTTTTTTTTACCTTGAAGATGTACTATGTCTAAAAGAAGCCTGTAGATTTGTGTCCCTATTACCTACAGGAAATTTTCACAAGGCGTTATAGCATGCACAGCTTCGTCGATGTTGATTGTTCTATCACTTTGTTGCTGATGACTCCAGGGTAAAAATTGTTTTCCGATCTTATTAAACACGAATAGCCTTCTTACATTACTGTCGGCATCATGATATGAGGAAAAAAAATCATGTCGCGTTGGTTATTTTATTACACTAGAACGGAAAATCCTCCTCTCAAATATTTTGATGCTTATACTATTTTTATTCTTGATCCTGTACTAACGTAACTACTCCAGAAAAATATTCAAATTAGACACGGGGTTGCTTGATCAAGTAATTGCATAACTTTAAATAATTGTGTTATGTGTTAATCTATCTCCGGATCAAGCACGAACGCAGGGGGGGGGGGATGAACCCCCTTCCCCTTTGTTTTTTTTGTATGCATGTATTTTGGAGGGAAAGTCCCCCCCCCCTTTTTTAATTTTATTTTTTTATCATTATTAGAGAAAAAAAAAAAAAAAAAAATGCTAATGGTGACCTAAAAAAAAAGGCGACCTTACCCCCCCCCCCCTTCCCCCCCTTCCCCCGCTTTTTCAGCGGTTGGCTGAGTCGTTGCGAAAACTTCGGCCCGATTTAGAAATGTGAACCCCCCTCCCCCCTCCCCCTTGAAAATCCTGCGTACGCTACTGCTCCAGATAGTTCGACTGTTGCCGTGGTTACTCATGTCTGTCATCGAAATGTGCATTCCAAAGACCTAAATACACTTTGAGTAATTAGTACAGTTGCTGTTAGCCTAGTTCAGTACAATTAGCCTGATTCTAATTCGTTTGAATGGCACGATTCAGTGCACTAAAATATAATCTCATGTATGATATTGTTGAGCAGCCGTTTCAGTTCCGTTATTTCCCTTCAGCTATGATAATTCATTCAGTCATATTGTATTGTCTTTAAATTACATATCTTTTTCCTGAAAACTCTATATATTTCAAACTCCAGTCGAAGTTAGTCGAAATTAGGATACACATGGAGAAAGATTCGAGCACAACAGATTTAGTGTAGTGTAGGGGTAGGAGGAAATTGTACCCCTCCCATGCTTTATCTCCCCTGGCCTGCCTCGATCCGGCCAGGTGACCTTCACTAACTATAATTATCAAGGTCATCAAATAGTTGCTTTTCAAAAAAAAATACGACCAACCTCTGTTTACTATGTAATTTCGATCAGTGTGATGTCCAATTCATTTTTCCTTCAAAGTCCAAACACCTTCACCAAATCCACACCATTGGGTTGAGCAAAAGAATATTTTTCATTATCTTTTAGTGTCTGACATGGTGCGCAAAAATATCAATCTCATGAATCTCTCTCTCTCTCTCTCTCTCTTCCTCTCTCTCTTCCCCCCCTCTCTCTCTCTCTCTCTCTCTCTCTCTCATTCTCTGTCTCTATCTCTCTCAATCTCTCTCATCTCAATCTCCCTATCTCCCTCGTATTAGTATTCGTATTAGTATTCACATCTTTCCACCCCCTCCTTTTTCTTCTCCTCGTCCTCCCTCACCCTCCTCCTCTCTCTCCCTCTCTGTATCCCTCTCTCCCTCTCTCTATCTCCTTCTTCATCTTTACCTCTCCCTTTTTTATCTCGTTGATATTACGTATACAGACCTACTGATACAATGTATAAACACAAAGCGAAGGATTTAATAGTTCAGTTCGGTTTATTTTCAATATTTCATATTTCACGTTAAACAATGTCAGTTTTGTTCATAATAAATATAGTGTTACTAATAATACATAGCATTAAAGTTTACACAACTACATACAATTTATTAAATCAGTTTTCTAAAAAAAGAACCAAACTATATTTTTTTGTTGGCCATGTTTGGGCAACCACAATATTTGAAAGAGTTGGAAGCCCATAACTAAATGTGGTGACTCGAAAGTAAATCAATTCTCGCTACCCTAAATAGGTACGAAAATCTCGAAATTCGCGAGACGAGGTAATTTTCACTCTCTCGGGTCGTCACTACAACTTCCGGTATAGAGTCCCATCCCGCTGGCGCTAGCGCCTGTGTTCGCTGTGCAGAGTTTTCACGCACGCTAAAATCGATGCCAATCAGTGTAATTTGTACAGATTATAATATATGCATTAAATTTAGTTTGTTTTTATTCAATTTGAATATACAATAAAAAGCAAAAAATAGTTTACAGGAAAGATTTTATTTTTATTCATGTTTTTTTTCTGTTAATCTAAAAGTAAAAAAAAAATAATTGTCTTAAAATTGTGCATGTAGCGACCAGCGTCACAATCACGAGCAGACAATACAGTAAACAGTGTAGAGACAACACTCAGTTCATGTATTTCTCGTCGACCACAAAATGGATAAAAAAACAGTTTCAGAACTTAAAAAAATCTTAACGGACAGAGGAATACCATGCAATGGAAAGCTTCGGGCAGAATTAGTGACTTTAGCACAAAAGGCCGTTAAACTCTACCGTGAAAGAGAGGGTTGTGATCACGAACTTTCCGAGCGAAAGCGACGCTGTGTTGTTGTGGAGGACGGCACAGGAAGCTGTAATGTCGAAAAGCTATCCCATAATGCAATGCGCGTTTTCAGGATTTTCCCCGGATCTCGGCAGAATCGCTATTTGGGGTAGCGAGAATTGAGTATGAGGCACTGATTTTGATGTGCCTGTGTTCTGTGGAATATTATTTTCAAAATTCAAGGGAGTGAAAATGTTGGAAGCAAAGGAGCACCCCCCGACGCAAGGTTTCCCCGCCCTTTTACCCGCTTGTACACACACCAAGGTCATCATAATAATTTGATATCTTAAGTGGACATAATCATCATCAACATCTTCATAATGACTATCCATAACGCTAAGACTGATAACACCGACAATAATTTTTGCTTCGTCGATGCAATCCCAGCTAACACATAACGTTATCATAACATTTTCAAAAGGTCTTGAGAATGTCTTAAAGAGAACATTTCTTTAAAATGTCATTATAACATTTATAAAACATTATTGCTATTTTGTTAAACATTATAAAAACATTTTTTTAATGTACCAATTCCGATGATTTTCGGGACATGTTTTAAAAACATCTTTTGAACATTATTGTAGAATGTTTAAAAAAGATCTTACAAACGGTCCACATGAAATGTTTTTATAATATCATAACAACGTTTTGAAGGAAGCAAAGAAACGTTTTCAGAACATTTTTTAAATGTTTTAGATATGATATAACAAAAACATTTTAAAAATGTTTTAAAAATATTGTAATCCTTACATTTAGACGTTGTACAAATGTCACCAAAAAACATTTCAAAAATGTTTTTAACAAAACAATTAAAATAACATTTTTTGAATGTTTTTCAAAATGTTTAAAAAACATCTTACAAACAGTCCACATGTAATGTTTTCGTGATATCATAATAATGTTTTCAAAAAAGAAGAGAAACGTTTTTACAACATCTTTTAAATGTAATTGATATGATATAAAAAGAACATTTTAAAAATGTTGTTAAAATGTTGTAATCCTTACATTCAGACGTTGTACAAATGTCACAAAAAAACATTTCAAAAACGTTATAAACTAAACAATTGAAATAACATTTTGTTAATGTTTTTCAAAATGTTTAAAAAAGATCTTACAAACGGTCCACATGAAATGTTTTCTTTATATCATAGAAATGTTTTCGAAGAAGAAAAGAAACGTTTTTCTAACATCTTTTAAATGTTATAGATATGATATAACAAAAACATTTAAAAATGTTTTAAAAATATTGTAATCCTTACATTTAGACGTTGTACAAATGTCACCAAAAAACATTTCAAAAATGTTTTTAACAAAACAATTAAAATAACATTTTTTGAATGTTTTTCAAAATGTTTAAAAAACATCTTACAAACAGTCCACATGTAATGTTTTCGTGATATCATAATAATGTTTTCAAAAAAGAAGAGAAACGTTTTTACAACATCTTTTAAATGTAATTGATATGATATAAAAAGAACATTTTAAAAATGTTGTTAAAATGTTGTAATCCTTACATTCAGACGTTGTACAAATGTCACAAAAAACATTTCAAAAACGTTATAAACTAAACAATTAAAATAACATTTTGTTAATGTTTTTCAAAATGTTTAAAAAAGATCTTACAAACGGTCCACATGAAATGTTTTCTTTATATCATAGAAATGTTTTCAAAGAAGAAAAGAAACGTTTTTCTAACATCTTTTAAATGTTATAGATATGATATAACAAAAACATTTTGAGAATGTTATTAAAATATTGTAATCATTACATTTAGACGTTGTACAAATGTCACAAAAAAACATTTCAAAAATGTTTTTAACAAAACAATTAAAATAACATTTTTTGAATGTTTTTCAAAATGTTTAAAAAACATCTTACAAACAGTCCACATGTAATGTTTTCGTGATATCATAATAATGTTTTCAAAAAAGAAGAGAAACGTTTTTACAACATCTTTTAAATGTAATTGATATGATATAAAAAGAACATTTAAAAAATGTTGTTAAAATGTTGTAATCCTTACATTCAGACATTGTACAAATGTCACAAAAAAACATTTCAAAAAACGTTATAAGCTAAACAATTAACATAACATTTTTTTAATGTTTTTCAAAATGTTTAAAAAAGATCTTACAAACGGTCCACATGAAATGTTTTCTTTATATCATAGAAATGTTTTCAAAGAAGAAAAGAAACGTTTTTCTAACATCTTTAGAATGTCATTGATATGATATAAGCAGAACATTTTGAGAATGTTATTAAAATGTTGTAATCCTTACATTTAGACGTTGTACAAATGTCACACAAAAAACATTTCAAAAACGTTATAAACTAAACAATTTAAATAACATTTTTTTAATGTTTTTCAAAATGTTTAAAAAAGATCTTACAAACGGTCCACATGAAATGTTTTCTTTATATCATAGAAATGTTTTCAAAGAAGAAAAGAAACGTTTTTATAACATCTTTAGAATGTCATTGATATGATATAGGCAGAACATTCTGAGAATGTTATTAAAATGTTGTAATCCTTACATTTAGACGTTGTACAAATGTCACAAAAAAACATTTCAAAAATGTTTTTAACAAAACAATTAAAATAACATTTTTTGAATGTTTTTCAAAATGTTTAAAAAACATCTTACAAACAGTCCACATGTAATGTTTTCATGATATCATAATAATGTTTTTAAAAAAGAAGAGAAACGTTTTTACAACATCTTTTAAATGTAATTGATAAGATATAAAAAGAACATTTTAAAAATATTGTTAAAATGTTGTAATCCTTACATTCAGACGTTGTACAAATGTCACAAAAAACATTTCAAAAACGTTATAAACTAAACAATTAAAATAACATTTTTTTAATGTTTTTCAAAATGTTTAAAAAAGATCTTACAAACGGTCCACATGAAATGTTTTCTTTATATCATAGAAATGTTTTCAAAGAAGAAAAGAAACGTTTTTCTAACATCTTTTAAATGTTATAGATATGATATAACAAAAACATTTTAAAAATGTTTTAAAAATATTGTAATCCTTACATTTAGACGTTGTACAAATGTCACAAAAAAACATTTCAAAAATGTTTTTAACAAAACAATTAAAATAACATTTTTTGAATGTTTTTCAAAATGTTTAAAAAACATCTTACAAACAGTCCACATGTAATGTTTTCATGATATCATAATAATGTTTTCAAAAAAGAAGAGAAACGTTTTTACAACATCTTTTAAATGTAATTGATATGATATAAAAAGAACATTTTTAAAATGTTGTTAAAATGTTGTAATCCTTAGATTCAGACGTTGTACAAATGTCACAAAAAACATTTCAAAAACGTTATAAGCTAAACAATTAAAATAACATTTTTTTAATGTTTTTCAAAATGTTTAAAAAAGATCTTACAAACGGTCCACATGAAATGTTTTCTTTATATCATAGAAATGTTTTCAAAGAAGAAAAGAAACGTTTTTCTAACATCTTTTAAATGTTATAGATATGATATAACAAAAACATTTTAAAAATGTTTTAAAAATATTGTAATCCTTACATTTAGACGTTGTACAAATGTCATAAAAAAACATTTCAAAAATGTTTTTAACAAAACAATTAAAATAACATTTTTTGAATGTTTTTCAAAATGTTTAAAAAACATCTTACAAACAGTCCACATGTAATGTTTTCGTGATATCATAATAATGTTTTCAAAAAAGAAGAGAAACGTTTTTACAACATCTTTTAAATGTAATTGATATGATATAAAAAGAACATTTTAAAAATGTTGTTAAAATGTTGTAATCCTTAGATTCAGACGTTGTACAAATGTCACAAAAAACATTTCAAAAACGTTATAAGCTAAACAATTAAAATAACATTTTTTTAATGTTTTTCGAAATGTTTAAAAAATATCCTACAAACAGTCCACATGTAATGTTTACGTGATATCATAATAATGTTTTCAAAGAAGAAAGAAAAGTTTGTCTAACATTTTTAAAATGTCATTGATATGATATAAACAGAACATTTAAAAAATGTTGTAATCCTTAAATTAGGACGTTGTACAAATGTCACAAAACACAATTCAAAAACGTTTTTAACAAAAGAAATAAAATAACATTTTTTGAATGTTTTTCAAAATGTTTAAAAAATATCCTTCAAACAGTCCTCATGTAATGTTTTCGTGATATCATAATAATGTTTTCAAAGTAGAAGAGAAACGTTTTTACAACATCTTTTAAATATCATTGATATGATATAAGCAGAACATTTTAAGAATGTTGTTAAAATGTTGTAATCCTTACATTAAGACGTTGTACAAATGTCACCAAAAAACATTTCAAAAACGTTATAAACTAAACAATTAAAAAAAAAAAAAACATTTTTTTAATGTTTTTCAAAATGTTTAAAAAAGATCTTACAAACGGTCCACATGAAATGTTTTCTTTATATCATAGAAATGTTTTCAAAGAGGAAAAGAAACGTTTTTCTAACATCTTTTAAATGTTATAGATATGATATAACAAAAACATTTTAAAAATGTTTTAAAAATATTGTAATCCTTACATTTAGACGTTGTACGAATGTCACAAAAAAACATTTAAAAAACGTTATAAACTAAACAATTAAAATAACATTTTTTGAATGTTTTTCAAAATGTTTAAAAAACATCTTACAAACAGTCCACATGTAATGTTTTCGTGATATCATAATAATGTTTTCAAAAAAGAAGAGAAACGTTTTCGCCACATCTTTTTAATGTTATATACATAATATAATAAATAATACGATATTTTTTAAATATTGTAATACTTAAACTGAAACAATGTACAGAAGCTATGAAATTTATTTTCAAATATGTTTAAACATAGGCCTATTATTTTTGAACTAATGTAACAAATGATAATTAGAGTAAAAAAATAATAAAATATCATGGGCGTTCGAGAATCAAAACGTTCACACCAAACATAACGAAAGTGAAAACAAATAAACATTTTGTTTGTTGTTGACTGTTGACATAGTGTCCACATTGACATTTCTCGTCCCCGCCCCCCCCCCCCGAATCCGCAGTATTTTTCCCAGCCGCCCCTCCACCCACCCCCAGCTTTGTTTTATTGACTTTTACGTGTAAATCAACTAAAACACGCACATTTCTCAGTGAAATGAACGATTTTTCGTAACCTGGATATATAGCCTCCTACAGGGGCGGATCCAGCTCTCACCCCCCCCCCCCCTCCCTGAACAAAAAAAGAAGTGCTCCTAACCTAACTCCTCCCCCCCCCCGCTTATTCGCTGGCTGGCTGATTCGCCGCTAAATATTTTCTCAAGATTTGCCCCCCCCCCCCTTTTCCGCCGGCTGGATCCGCCCCTAGTAGGAGGATATATATCCAGGTTTTTACGAAAAATCGTTTATTTCACTGTAAAATGTTGCATATTTTTATTGTTTCATGCGTTAAAGTAAATAAAGAATGTCAGAAGAATGCCGGGAGGGGACCCCATTTTCATTTTTTTGTTTTTAAAAAAATATAACAAATATCTATATACCATTTTTTTTAAACCGGGCCTGTTAACCCCATCCCCCGTGGATCCGCGCCTGGCATCCAACGCAACCTCTGTTCCGCAAAACAATTGTCGTTTTTTGGATATTCTTTTCATGGCTATATTTCTGGCATCTTTAATATTCCTATCTTTGTTCTCTTTTCTTTCACCATTTTCATATTGTGTAATTTCTTTCAGTTTCTTTAATACTTCTTCTTAATATTGATGGGTTTTTGCGGGGGAGGGGATGGTCAGTCACTTACTGCATGTTTATTTCTGCATCGGTTAATATATAGGCATATGAGAAGGCATAAATAGGCATGATATAAAAAAAAGATCGTGTGCATTGCCATGTCTTTGACTTCTTGACAACATTAAATAAAGGGCTGAGTTCTTGCATGGAGGGGTCAGAAAGTTTGCAAAATGTGACAATAAAGAAACGTGCTAAGTTATACTCTTTTCGGGACCCCTTCAAAACAATTCGACCTTAAACTGTTCAAAACCCCATTTTTTAGCTAGGAAATAATGTTAGCGATGGTTGCCCAATCATCCGACGTAACATGTTGTTTGTTTTGGAAACATTGAGTAGTAATTAAAGGAATTTCCAAAGATTAATATTGATAAATGTTTTTGTGTAAATACAAATAGGTTTAAAATCGGATTCGGACAATTTACTGGCCCTCCAAACTCAACTTTCCCTATGAGTATACTTATGTTGTAGAATTAAGATTTGTATAAATTCTGTCCATCTTAATTTGAATTATCAGAAGAATTAGCTAAATCCTCTTTTGTTTAATAACCTTGAACTGATCCAATAAGAAGGAATTGTAACAATTTGTTTTTCTAATTCTCCAAGAGTTTTAAATCATAATTGAATGACAGCTATAGAAACGAAGCTGTATACTGAAATACAAAAGTCTATACCTTCCTTCCAGACCAGGACAATAAAGCAATATACCAGGCAAGTTAGTATACTTGCTAACAAAACTGATAAATTCGATTACAAAATTGATAAATTTTAAAAGGATTTTGATCGTTTAGTATTATTATATTGAATTTCCCACATCATTTTCAGTCATGATGTTGCAGTGTTTAAAAAAAAAATATTTCTTGCATGTATATATACAGTATTATTATCATATTATTATTATCAATATGCTACTGTTTCAGTAATCGCTTTTTATGGTTGATATTAGTTATGTCTATGTTATTCCGAACTATTATATGTTATTCATTTGTGTATTCATGTATTCAAATATGTTACTGAGAGATTGATTTTCAATAAACTGGCCTGTCGCGGAGGGTCCAAATATGAAGAAAGGAAGACTGGAACTCAATTTAGGTTTGCTGCCATCTGGTGGCGTGGTAGAGAATGAAATGTTTAATTTCAATTTCAAATATCCCTTCAAATAATCTCAACTGTCAACTCTGCCATTTTGCCAGATTTGTCTTCCTTTAAAACCCACAGTATGGGGAAAGGTTAGATTAACACCAGGAAAGAAGAATTGCAATCATTTAACAAAGCGAGAAAGGATCGATGCAGTATTATTTACCAACCAAGCATAGCTCAGACTACGAAGTACGAGTACAAGTCCCACACATCCACTTATATGTGTGGGAAAATAGTCGGTCTGAAGAAAACGACCAACTTTGCACTGCACTGGATGGATGTAGCTGCTGGAGGCTGCCGGCTGGAAGTCTGGAACTACTTTAAAGATCATCATTTTGTCAAGGAAGTGAGTAATAAATTTCTATACTAAATTTGTATAGATCTAGGGTCTAGGCCAGTGGTGTGTGTATTTGTGTATGGGTCTAATAATACCTTCCTCACACTAGCAAGCATGCAGTGCTAGTAGTAGTAGAGGTCAATACGCATTAGCAGTAGGGGCGCTGGTCCGAGAATGAGGATCGTCCTCATAAACAAGGATATCCTCATAAACGAGGACAAAATGCGTCCTCAAAAATAAGGGTTGTCTGCATTTTCGAGGACGTTTTTTTTCATCAGCGCTTTGGGGGTTTCATGTTACAGAACCGCCCGCTGGCGATGCCAAAAATGGATTCCCCGGGGGAAAATAACCCTAGTTCACTGTCTACTTTCATGGGTTGTCCGTCTTCCCAAGGATTTATTGCTTAAAATGTGAATGTTTCTGTACAATGTCAATGTAAAATGCATCAAGAAAATCATTGCAGAATCCGTTGTTTTGCATCGCCAATGTGCCGATCAAAAATATGAAATTGCTGCAAAAATGCAGACGGTCCTTATTTTTGAGGACGCATCGGTCCGTGTTTACGAAGACGATCCTCTTTTATGAAGACGATCCTTATTCTCGGACCAGCGCCCCTTTACGCTAGCTTTGCTGGAGTGGTCTAGACCACACATTCTAGATTCTATATTCTAGGTCATAAATGGTGACGTGAGTAGGTGCATTATCATCAGACTACTATCCTGGCTGTGTATTTAAAGCTGTGCTATTGATTCTCAACATTTCACTCAAAATCTGTACTTTAGAAGTTTAGTGACGATTGAATCTAGATCTAGGACTAGATGTAGGCCAAGGCTAGACCGATTCTATTTAGAGTAGGGTGTCTGAACGATTTTTCAATTTTCAATTTGGGATCGTTTTTCACCATTTTTGTTTGATATTTGAATAAAAAGTGTAATCAGAATAATACATTTCAAATTTGAAGCTTCACCGATCAAAAGATACAGCCCCTCCAAAACGCTGGTATATTCATATTATTTTGGTCAAAATCGACGAAAAAGACGTCCACGCAGAGTGATGTTGTTTTGCTAAATTTAGTCAAACAGCTGTATCGCGCGATATGCAAGCGTATGCATATCGTACGCATGCTGCTCAGCCAATGCGCGACTTGCAGCTTGAGCCCCGTTGTCTCCGCGATGCCTGCCATTGACTAGTATGGGTAGCCATTCGCGTAAAAAAAACCCGGAAGTAAATACACGTTATAGTCAATGGCAATATCGCGGTCTCCGCGATATTGCCATTGACTATAACTTGTATTTACTTCCAGGTTTTTTTTACGCGAATGGCTACCCATACTAGTCAATGGCAGGCATCGCGGAGACAACGTGGCTCAAGCCGCAAGTCGCGCATGTTACGCGATGTAACCATGGTTTGGACTGAGCGGAGCGCACGCCCCCTAATTAGCTGATCCTCCAAATAGCGGGAAGGGTATTTTTAAACTGTAATCAGTTGTGATCCCTGGGGGCTAGCGAAAATATGAGCGCATAGAATTGTTCCTTCGGACTGGGACTACTTATCGATCGGGGCGTCATATCTCAAAAGTGACAAACCTCGGAGTTAGCCAGGACACAATGTTTGAATCGCTGTTTTGACCAAGATATTTTTAGAATTTCGAGGCAACGCCCTTTGGAAATATTGGAATTTACCTGCTCTTTCAAATGACACCTCATTTATTGAGTATCACCTTCAGGATCACAACAGATAAAGGTTTGAAGTTCGAATTGAAAAAAAAAACTTGACTTTTTTTGCATGGTCGCGTAATGCACGTAGACCGCATAGGGATGCGTGCAATCTCTATGGGAAGAATTTTAGCACACAACATCGGGTGCGCGATCAGACACCCTATTTAGAGTCTACATGTAGTACATGTAGACTCTAAATAGAATCGGTCTAGAAATCTAGTAGTAAAATACAATTTTTTCAACTTTTCAATGTTTGAAAGAATAATTTAAAAATTCTAATTGTGAGTCCACTGTCGCCTTTCGGCATGATTATGTGCATCTGTGTTTTGAGAGTGTAATGTATTCAAATGCTGCCTAACAATAATAATAATAATAAAAACGTTACTTATATAGTGCTTACCACCGAAGTCTCTAAGCGCTATACACACAAAAAAGACTGATATACAATTACATCTTATACAAAACTAAAAATGCAAATAAACATACAAATTACAATACATATGGAATACACGTCAGAGTGAACAGAGGTAATTAATCATCGAACGTAATTTTGAATAAGTGTGTCTTGAGACTAGTTTTGAATAGCTTAACGGTTTGACAGTTTTTTACATTTAAAGGTAACAGTGCTAGAGGTCAATACGCATTAGCATTGACTCTCTATTAGGGTGTCTGAACAATTTTTCAATTTTCAATTTGGGATCGTTTTTCACCATTGTTGTTGGATATTTGAATAAAAAATGTAATCAGAATAATGCATTTCGAATTTCAAGACTCACCCATGTTTCTATCAAAAGATACAGCCCCTCAAAAACTAAAATTATAATTTGAAGAAGTCTTCGATGGGAAAAAAAAGGGTTATTCGGTTTACTACACCAACGATTCTTCCATGTTGCAGCGTCTATTCAAAATGGCGCAGAGAAGGTACGCATGCGCGACAGTGGCGCAGAAATTATATGAATATTCATGCTATAGAGCACCGATCGCTCGAAATAGCTGAATATGCACGACTCGAACAAACAGAGCGGTCCCCCGGCCCTTCGCAACCTCGTGCATATTCAGTGATTTCGAGCGATCAGTGCTTGATAGCATGAATATTCATATTTGCTGCGCCACTGCCATGCATGACCCTTTTTTTCCCATCGAAGACTCTCTTCAAATTATAAATTCAAGTAATTGGTGTTATGCCCTGAGGAGTCGTGCAATCTATCTATGAAGTCAAAATTGTAAGTACTCCCTTTGCAGATTTAACGATAATATCGCCTATTAATCGGCTGTTTTACTGACCTAGGCCTGATAAAAACCCAATTTAAATCGGTTTCCTGATTTTTTCCTGATTTTTTCGTTTCTTCCCGATTTATAAAAATAAAAAAATGGATTTTTTTTTTTTTTTACAATTTTGTTCTTCTTCTTCCTTATTTTATCCTGATTTTCCCGATTTCCCTCTTATTTTCTCTATTCTTCCTTATTTTGCCCTACTTTTTTTACAATTTTCCTAATTTTGTCCCAATTTTGTCCCAATTTTCTTACTGGAAAGGGGGGAATGTTGTTAGATGCCATTTTTTCCCCACGAATCCTCTTTTTTTTTTTACTCAAGGGGGGCAAGGTTGAGGGGAAAACAAAAAACCTTTTTTTTTTTAGTGCTCACTATCACCCCTGCTAACCCCAAGATCCGCCAACTGAAGCTCTGACGCCTGCGGCGCCAGTGTTGGAGCTTCCTGGAATTAAACAGCTGCATTCTAATGCATTAGGCGATATGCAAAAAGTGGGGGAAGGGTATTTTTAAGGCTGCGACGAGTAGTCGAATGCTCGAGTACAAATGTACCCGCACTGTTGACAACTACTCGAGTACGATTTCCCGTACTCAAATATTCGGCCGCAAAAAAAAAAAAATTCTGTCCAGGCCGACGCTGACTAGGCCAGGGAGAGCGGCGGCCGCTGGCATGGTACCGTCGGTAAAAATGTTTCCCAACTCAAGCACTGTCAAACTCACCACTCAGAAACTGGGACCAAATGTCCGGATTTCTGTTTGGACTGGGAGGAAAATGGATTATTCTGCCATCTTTGGTTTTTAAAACAGCATTGTTTACTGTTATTATTATTATTAAATCGGCACCTTCAACTGCAACTCGAAGTAAAATTGCATCGTCGACAGAACTGGGATACTGCTCCAAAGGTATGGTGGTGGCAACAACAAAAAAAATCAACAAAAATCAACAACAAAAATCAACAAAAAAAACAAAAAAAACATGGCGTCCGAATATTCGAGTATTCGCTTGTAAGCCTGGGAGTGTACTCGGGTACCTCATTACACTGTTGTGCACAGCCTTAGTGCAAATGCTGCGTATTAACACGTGCAGTGCTAGAGGTCAATACGCATTAGCATTGACTCTCCATGCTTTGGTGGAGTATGTTTATTTGTAGCTGCATGTGGACGGGTTACGCAGTAGGGGGGCTGGTCCGAGAATAAGGATCGTCTGTGTAAACGCGGACGATGAGTCCACATTTTTGCAGATCATGTTTCATATTTTTGATTGGCGCGTTGGCAAATGGCAATGCATAAAACAGATTCTGTGATGATTTTCTTGATGCATTTTACATAGACTTTGTATAGAGACTTTCATATTTATCTGTGAGCGATAAATCCGTCCATAAGAGCTTTGAAACACTTAAATTTCATGGTCAATAATTCACGTTCAGAATTAGACAGCCCGAGGGAATGGGCGTGTCATTGCCGGGACAAAGTCCAAAATGACATTTAAATTTCGCGCGAAAATACAGTCGCTAGTCTTGAATTGGTCGCACACCGACACAGTATTCCATGGTCAGACGAGCCATGCCGCAATCCTGAAATCGAGCCATCAATGTGCCTTCGAGCCAATGGTGATTGTAGTTGAAATAAATACATGCAATCTTTAAAAATCACAATTTGCAGCAAAGTATTAATTGATTAATAATTTAATAATTACATGTACCATACCGGTAGATAAGAGTTGTATTCCAATATTCCAATAACTTTATTTCCTCATGAGTAACGATTTCAGTCTACTGTATAATCGATGAAGGGATAATTAAAAAAAACGTTCAGACACCCTACTACTGTCAAACTTGCTGATCAGCCACAACGTATTCATTGTGTGCATTAGTGTGCAATTGTGTGTAATCGCTGCCTCTCAGCATGTGTGGCGTAGTACAGCGCTAGAGGTCAATACACATTAGCATTGACTCTATTAGGGCTGCGACGTGTAGTCGAATGCTCGAGTACCCGCACGGTTGACAACTACTCTGGTACGATTTCTCGTACCCGAATATTCGGCCGCAAAAAAAAAAAAAAAAAAAAAAAATCTGTCCAGGCCGACGCTTACCCGTGCCTGGGTGAGCGGCGGCCGCTGGCATTGTGCCGTCTGTAAAAATGTTTCCCAACTCAAGCACTGTCAAACTCACCACTCAGAAACTGGGACCAAATGTCTCGATTTCTGTTAAAACAGCATTGTTTACTGTTATTATTATTATTAAATCGGCGCCTTCAACTGCAACTCGAAGTAAAATTGCACGCGTTTTCGGCGACAGAACTGGGATACTGCTGCAGTGGTATGGTGGTGGCAAAAAAAAAATCAAAAAAAAAATTCAAAAAATTCAAAAAAACATGGCGTCCGAATATTCGAGTATTCACTTGTAAGCCTGGGAGTGTACTCGGGTACCTCATTACACTGTTGTGCACAGCCTTAGACTCTATGCTTTGATGGAGACCTCTAGCCCTGTACTATGTGCTGAAAGGCTGCAACTGCACACAATACACACATTGCACACAAATGCATACATTGAAAAGGAAGTGGCTGATCGGCAAGTTTGACAGTAGACTCACGATTTGAATTTTCAAAGGATTTTTTCTAACATTGGTAAGTTGAAAAATTGTATTTAACTGCTATTTAGGTGTCATCAATTGTCACTAGTACCGATTTTTAGTGAACTTAGTTGACATGGTTGAGTTTTGTACAGTGGTGTTTGAAATGTTGAGAATCAATAGATTTCCTCTAAACAGTTTTTAACACACAAAAAGTATACTTATGCTGCTAAATGTATGTGTGGATTATATTCCCTACTGTACTGCATCTATGGATTATATTCCCAACTGTACTGCATCTACATGTATATGACAGTAATATAGTCACCTACATGTACATGTACATCTGCGTAGTGCGTACCTACTACCTAAGTTAAAGGCATAACATTCGAAGTGAAAAATCAAACATGAATCTAATTAGAGTGATACTACAGGTACATGTACATGTAGGCCTAAAAAGTAATAGAGAATGAGATTACTACTGGTACTTAAGTTTTACTAGTTGACTAGTTCACAGATCCTTCATCCCTAGACCGAAAATTTCTGTCTCTTTCATTCATTAGCCTCTTTTTTGGGTGTGGTTGGTTCCTCTCTTCAGAGACAGAAGCCAGCCATAGGGTCTCCTGTCAGAATTCGGTGAGACGAACGTCCCACCAAGAGTGCCAACAAACTTTGTAACAGATTCACTTTCAATGCATTTATGTAGTTGAAAATTAGGCCCAGACTAATATACATCAGTTTCACTTAACAGATTGACCGTATGATGTGTTTGAGGGGTCTTTTTTTCTTCGTCGAAATTGAACTCCATCTTGAAATTCTTGCAGTCGTATTTTAAACTGTTACTGTCAATAGATGACCATGGATGACGTCATTTTCCTTCATGACAGGAGACCCTATAGCCGGCTTCTTTCTCTAAACAGAGGAGCTGACCCTTACCAAATAAGAGGCTAACGAATGAAAGAGAAAGAAATTTTCAGTCTACTTCTTCCCTCACTCCAGGGAGCACCAGAGCCTGCATCGGAAATTGATTCAAACAGCGGGGAGGGGCACATTTTTTCGAAATGTAAAGAACTTAAGAAGTAGTAATTACATTTTGACTTGCAACGTTTTTCGACTCCTCTGTGCATCTGGACAACCACTTTAATTATAATTTGAAGACGTCTTCGATAGGAAAAAGGGCGATTCCTCGTCCTAACCCAATTTATCCCACGTTGTGTATTGTTGATTAAAGGGATCGTTTAACAATGTTAAATCTGAGATGCACGACACTACATGTTATCAGTGTCTGTGATATGGCGATATATATTGAAGCCCTAAAAAAATTGCGCTTCAAAATGATCAAGAAGTGCCTCAAAAAAGTAAAAAACCTTTGAATGACAGGTTTGACCATACTCGTTTTCATCAATAGACTGTAGTGTTATGAAAACCGTTTGGCAAACGCAAAATTTGATTTCGATTTTCAATCATAAATATCTTGATAATCAGACAGGCGATCGGCTTGCATTTTCAAGCAAACGGTGCTCTATAGCATGAATATTCATATTTGCTGCACCGCTACCGTGCATGAGAACTGTTTCTACGCCATGTTGAATCAACGATATACACTGTACATGCAGTGTACATGTACAACATGGATGAATTGGTTTAGGACAAGGATTGAATCACCTATATTTGCCTCTCATTTTTTTTATTCAACTTTATTCAAAATTATTCACAGTATCTTGGTTTTGGTTTTTGTCATGCTACTGACCTGCTGAAAACAAGAAACTCTAACACCATAACTGGAATAGGGCTTTAAGAATTCTAATACCATCAAGAAATGGGATCAAATATTTAAGATTAAATACAACACCTACATGGATCCTTGTCATTTGATTGGAGGATTGTTGGTCACATGATATTCAATAGATGTTCTAATTGCACAGGCGTGCATTTTTGGTTATGACTGCGTACCTCTTTGCTGTGTGCGTATCCCTGCGTGTATCTGATGCAAAGGCAATCTGAATGTAACTGAGAAGACTTGAATCCAACTTTAATTTATCTTTGATATGTAAGGAGTAAAGCATTATTTGTTGATTAACGTTCTATTAGATCTTCTTCGATGTTGTATAAAACAAACAATGAATGTTTTTCATTCATTCAATAGTGCAAATATTTTCATTCGTTGAAAGATTAGCATTATTTCTTTCAACTCATGAAAAAATTCGCACTATTAAACTCATAACCATTCATTATTTGTATATTACACACCAAGAGGTACAATCATCACAGCATCTATTGCATTGCTAATCAAATAGTGTATAGTGAAGAATTCATGTAGATGTACACTGTACAGGTACATATAATCATGAATTAGAAAAAAAATTGAAGCTGGAATGGAAAATGAGCTCAGAACTTTACTTTAAGTATGGCTCTTTTTTATAGACCTATCTAGAAGGCCAAGTGCACCATAACATCAACCCTAACATGATTTGAATAGATAGAGAAAAATCAAACAAGCATAACACTGAAAATTACATCAAAATAAGTTTTAAAATAAGAAAGTTATAGCATTTCTAAGTTTACATTTTGTTATGCAGAACGTGGTCGGTATGCAAATGAGGAGCCAATGATGTCACACACCCATTCCATATGTGTTTTATTATATGAAATTTCAAATATCTCAATTTTTTATAGATTTGATAATAAAGAAGTCAAATTCTGAATTGAATCACAATAAGTTACAATCATGGTTTGTTCTATGATAGTTTTACAGTTTTTGAGCAAAAAATTTGAAAATTTGAAATGTTGTACAATAAAATACAATAGAATAGTGGGTGTGTGACAACATAGGCTCACGCATGACAAAATGTGTATACTGACCATGTTACATGTATGCATTAGTGTTTTGTGAAAATACATGTTGTACATGTAAGTAAAACTTTAAAATGCCATAACTTTCTTATTTTACATCATACTTTGATGAAATTGTTAGTGTTGTGCTTGATTGATTTTTCTTATTCAAATCAACTTGATGTCGAGTTGGACTTCCTTAAGTTATTTATGACAACCACTCTTTCCCCTTCCATACATTAGTGGAGTTAGTTTAGGCTGCATTGTAAATGTACTGTACATGTATGTACTGTACATGTAGTGCAAGCATGTAGTAGTTTCAGTGATGTCCTACAGTGACTGGGGAGTGGCCTTGTGAAGGACATTGGTATTTGGCCAGAGGCTTAACCTCATGACCCCATGTCCAAGCATGGACCTACATGTACAGTACTATCAGCCTTTTCACACACAGCTGAAATTCTTCGTATCTAGAGATGATTAGTATAAACGTGTTTAACTCAACAGTTTTAAACATGTTTATAGAAATTTTTCCCTGTGTGAACATCGTTTATACGATGTTGGGATAGATACGAAGTCGCGATTCATACGCCCCTAAAAGCAGGCTGCAGATACGAAGTTCGTATCTAGAGAGCTTGACATTTTGTGTGTGAACGGTTTTTCGTGTTTAAACGTGTTTAAACTGGATGGAGCGAGCGCTCTGTTTGATATGACCTGACCTTCAATGCGCAATGACAGTATGACACTACTGCGCATTTTAAGAGCAGTAGTTAATCACGAAACGATTAACGATCGCAACAAAATTTCTGTGTGTGAATGATGTCGTATGTACAGGTCATTAGTTTAAAGCCCTTTTAACTAATCATGTTTATAGAATTTTAGCTGTGTGTCAAAAGGCTGTATGTCCAGTCCATGCTAAACTCTCTATCATTTTTATCAAGTCCCTGCATACACATGTACACTGTACAATCAGGAAGAAGAACAAAAAATGAAGCTGGAATGGAAAATGAGCACAATATTTTACTTTAAGTATGGCTCTTTTTATAGACCTACTGTATCTTAAAGGCCAAATGCACCTTAACATCGAGCTGATTTGAATAAGTAGAGAATAATCAAACAAACATAACACTGAAAATGTCATCAAAATAAGATTTGAAGTAAGAAAGTTACAGCATTTTTAAGTTTTACATTTTTGTTCATAAAACAGTGTTACAAATAACGTGGTTGGTATGCAAATGAGGGAGCCGATGATGTCACACACTCACTGTTCTTTATGTATTTTATTATATGAAATTTCAGGTATTTCAATTTTTTGCATCAATTTAATAATAGAGAAGTTCTCAATTGAAACACAGAATACAATAATGATGATTTTACATTACACGAGAAGAAAAACTACTGGTATGTTTTACATTATTGGAGCAAAAAGATGAAATACCGGTATTTTAAATTTATATAATAAATTTTTAAAAGATAGTGTGTGACATCATAGGCTTGCTCATTTGCATACAGACCATGTTATGCATTTACTAGTAAATTATAATCACTGTTTTGTGAAACTACAGTGCATACTGCAGTATCCGGTACTACAGTACATGTAAAACTTTAATAATGCCTCATAACTTTCTTATTTTACATTTTATTGTGATGAAATTGTTAGTGTAATGCTTGTTTGATTTTTACTTCAAATCAACTTGATGTCCAGTTGGACTTGGCCTTTAAGCGCCTTACATACTGTATGTGTAGGTCATTTATGACAACCACTCTTTCCCCTTTCGTACATTAGTGGAGTTAGTTTTATAGGCTGCATTGTACATATACATGTACATGTATGTACTGTACATGTAGTGCAAGCATGTAGTAGTTTCAGTGATGTCCTACAGTGACTGGGGAGTGGCCTTGTGAAAGGCATTGGTATTTGGCCAGAGGCTTAACCTCATGACCCCATGTCCAAGCATGGACTTTCAGTACTATGTCCAGTCCTTGCTAAACTCTCTATCAAGTCCCTGCATACACATGTACACTGTACAATCAGGAAGAAGAACAAAAAATGAAGCTGGAATGGAAAATGAGCACAATATTTTACTTGGCTCTTATGGCTCTTTTTATAGACCTACTGTATCTTAAAGGCCAAATGCACCCTAACATCATTATTACAAGCCCCTGCTAACATCGAGCTGATTTGAATAAGTAGAGAATAATCAAACAAGCATAACACTGAAAATGTCATCAAAATAAGATTTGAAGTAAGAAAGTTACAGCATTTTTGTTCATAAAACAGTGTTACAAATAACGTGGTTGGTATGCAAATGAGGGAGCCGATGATGTCACACACTCACTGTTCTTTATGTATTTTATTATATGAAATTTCAGGTATTTCAATATTTTCATCAATTTAATAATAGAGAAGTTCTCAATTGAATCACAGAATACAATAATGATGATTTTACATTACACGAGAAGAAAAACTACTGGTATGTTTTTACATTATTGGAGCAAAAAGATGAAATACCGGTATTTTAAATTTATATAATTTTTTTTTAAAAGATAGTGTGTGACATCATAGGCTTGCTCATTTGCATACAGACCAAGTTATGCATTTACTGGTAAATTATAATCACTGTTTTGTGAAACTACAGTACATACTACAGTACCCGGTACTACAGTACATGTAAAACTTTAATAATGCCTCATAACTTTCTTATTTTACATTATATTGTGATGACATTGTTAGTGTTATGCTTGTTTGATTTTTACTTCAAATCAACTTGATGTCCAGTTGGACTTGGCCTTTAAGCTCCTTACATACTGTATGTGTAGGTCATTTATGACAACCACTCTTTCCCCTTTAGGTTGCAACGAACACTCACGTATCACGTTCACGTTCACGTATTGCGCCCTTTCGTGAAACAGGTCACCCAAATCTACGAAGTGTTGGGTTACGTGACCCAACAAATAGTTAATTTGCTATATGCAATCTCCGAAAGCTCACGTTAATTGACGCTGGCGTTTAAAAAAATAATGCAAATTATCATTGAGAAGAGACTAATAGGAAAAAAAGCTGCTTCAGGTCAGAATATGTTGTGTAACTCTGTGGTTTACTCCAAGCTCGGATCCAGGCCCCCCCCCCCCCCCCCCCCCCCCCGGAAAAAAGGAAAAACAGAAAGAGAGAGAGAGAGAGAGAGAATGAAAAGAAGGGAAAGAGGAGAGAAAGGGAAAAAGAAGGAGATCGGGGGGGGGGGGGGGGGGAGGGCCTTGCCTCCCAGTTGTTACCACCCCCCCGCCCCCCCCCCCCCCCCCCCCCACATCAAAAAATAAGAGAGAAGGAAGGAAAGTGAAAGAAAAAAGGAAAAAAGAGGAAGAAGAGAAAAAAATAAGGGGCATATAAGTAACAAGTTTCCCGCCAACAAGTTGTAGTTCGGGGGGGGGGGGGGGAGGCTCTTGCCCCCGCCATCAAAAAATGGGGGAAGGAAAAGAAAAGGGTGAAAAGAGGGGGAGAACAGTTGCGATTAATCCCGCCAATCACCTGTGGATCGGGGGCCGAAAGGGCCTTGCCTCCCCCTTGCAAACCTGAAACAGAGAGAAGGAAAAAAACAGAGAAAGGAAAGGAAAAGGAGATAAAGGGAAAGAAAGCTAGCTAGATAGATAGGCGCTAGGCCTAGGCGCAGTGCAGTGTGTACAAATCTCATACATATTACGGTGACGTCATGACTAGTCTTAGTAACAATCGCTTGCAATTTTAAAAATATTGATTAAACACTCACGTCACGTTTTGGTAGACGTGATCATTCGTGTTTTACCAGCGTGGAAAACAACGAATAGTAGGCCCTACACTTCGTAAATTAGAGTCACCTATTTTACGAAACAGCGCAAAACGTGAAACGTGACAAGTGATACGTGAACGTGAGTGTTCGTTGCAAGCCTTCCCCTTTGGTACATTAGTGTATAGTAACATGTAGTTTTAAGCCTGCACTGTATCTCTTTGGTAGTGCAAGCAGCTGGTGACTTCTTGGTGCAAGCAATGCATCCAAACAGTGGCTGGGGAGTGGCCTTGTGAAGGGCACTGGTATTTGGTCAGAGGCTTAAAGGTAATACAAAGTGTTGGTATGGGGTCATGAATTTGGTTCAAATGAGCATATTGGAAGCATATGCGATCCTACAATATTCAGCGATCATTGTCGCGGTTAAAATCGAGTCTTAAGTTATGAAATTGTAAACAATAAACTCTTTATGTTGTATAGCTCCCACTCAAGATCAATATATTAATTAAGCCATAAAACAATGTTTCTTGACTAAAATCGCCTACCGGTACTAATTGATATATTTGGTAAATTAGTTTATCTATTGGGATGTGAGAGATAAATGCACGTGTCGCACACGTGTGTGCGTAGTCCCATCTTTCTGTGTACAGTGCTTGTAACTTTACCAAGACTGGGCAAAATTTCTTATCATTTTGATGATTCCTGAACCTTGCAGTACACACCAATACTTATATGCTACATGTATGTAGATGATCAACCTTTTCTGATCGATTCCACAACGTTTCTTTCACAATGCAATCGCATGACCATAACTGGTCTTTATCTTTAAGCCTACTTTGCTTAATAGCCAAAACCCGTACTAACTTTTGGGGCTTTTCACACGCGCTCTTTTTAGTCCTGTAATAAGAAAATTCATGCTGTTCTCACTGCAATTCGTTTTACCCGTACTAGCTGTGTAGCGTGAATATTCATTTATTTACTCCATTGCGTAGTACCTGAATTTTTTTGTTTCTGTTCTCATTCATT
Source organism: Strongylocentrotus droebachiensis (assembly GCA_035222895.1). Taxonomy (NCBI): domain Eukaryota; kingdom Metazoa; phylum Echinodermata; class Echinoidea; order Camarodonta; family Strongylocentrotidae; genus Strongylocentrotus; species Strongylocentrotus droebachiensis. Next base: position 96,900 of record JAVYIG010001080.1, on the reverse strand, counting down.
TGCTTTGTACGCAATTGTGGAGTAAGCACCACATTTGCGGGATAAGCCATGCAGCTACAGGGCCAGCTAACCCTGTACTATTGGTACATATGTGTTTGAACAGAAAGTGGAATAAGCTTAACATCGGACCCCACCTACATGTACATGTATAGTCCGGGGTTAAAGGTATAGACAAGTTCTGGTCATGCGATTGCATTGTGAAAGAAACGTGGAGTCAATCAGAAAAGGTTGATCATCTAGCATATAATTATTGGTGTGTACTGCAAGGCTCTCTGGAATCATCAAAATGATAAGAAATTTTGCCCAGTCTTGGTAAAGTTACAAGTACTGTACCGGTACGCAGAAAGATGTATACCGTGTGAGTCAAAAAAAAGTTTGCACCTAGAAAATTGCTAATTATTTTAAAAATCCTCTGTAAACAATAAATTAGTATACACCTAATATGAAAGAGTGTTTTATCCCAAATCATTTGGTATCATTTTTGTGTGGTATGTGTTCACGCTTGGATGAACAGGAGGCATTGTCTGCGAGAGTGCAAAAAGCGACTTCGTATCTATCCCAACATCGTATAAACGATGTTCACACAGGGAAAATTTTCAATAAACATGTTTAAAACTGTTGAGTTAAACACGTTTATACTAGTTTTAGCTGTGTGTGAAAAGGCTGCTAGAAGACTAGCAGCGCATTTTAAGAGCAGTAGTTAATCACAAAACGATTAACGATCGCAACAAAATTTCTGTGTGTGAATGATGTCGTATGTACAGGTCATTAGTTTAAAGCCCTTTTAACTAATCATGTTTATAGAATTTTAGCTGTGTGTGAAAAGGCTGTTGAACTGATTGGCTTAAAGCTGTGTAACTAAACAGCTTTAAAGAAAATTGTTCAGACAGATACGAAGTCGTGATACATACAACGGTCAAAGCAGGCTGCAGATACGAAGCCCGTATCTAGAGAGCAAGACGTTTTGTGTGTGAACAGAAATAAGTCCTTAACTAGACCGGGCACTGCTCTTTAAACGCTCAGTAGGGCCATTGCGCATTTATGAGCAGATGCGCAATGGCCCTACTGAGCGTGTGAATCTTGAACGTCCGCACTGAAATTTTCTGTGTGTGTGAATGATGTTGTATATAAAGCTGATTAGTTTAAAGCTCTTTAAACTAATCAGCTTTAAAGGATTTAACACCTGTGTGAAAAGGGAGCTACATGTCCATGTGTAGGCCTACATACATTATAGAAAATTAGATAGACTGTAAATACTTTAAGGGAAATAAAACCCAAATAGACAACTATTCTAAATTAAAGCAGAAAAACCAGAGAAGCAAACTGATGAAAGTTTCAATTAAAACTGACTAAATATAAAAAAGTTATGAATTGTTGAAAGTTGTAATCACTATACGTATGGGCACTTCGAATTGGCTGAAGCGGTAATGTCAATGTGATGTGATGTAGTGCGGGACTAATTTCCCATCTGTTCCAACATATGAAATAATCTACATGTACAGGTCTACATGTATAATGAATGTTTAATGTTTAAAACATGTTCAATTGGACAAGAAAAATTGTGATTACTCTTTTTTTTTTCCATCTTTTTTTTCTTCATTTTTCAGAGACATGGGCAGAAGTCTGCAAATAAGCACTTCCAGACTTGGACTTGGACTCAGAGTGAATCAGGACTTTGGATATGCTACCTCTGTGTGTTTTTTTTTTAAATTTTATCCCACAGAAAGTTTGACATGGAATTGAGAGGGGGGGGGGGGGGGGTGCAATAAGGTGTTAATCCACACTTTTGTGAAAAATGAGTTACATCCATTTCCATCAGCTTTCTCTATTGTTCTTCATCTTCTGACGATTAAAAAAAAAGGAAATCGACTGATTAATAGGCAAATGAATAAATATTCTTCTCCTGAAAACAAGCAATTATCTGAACACAACAAAAAAGTAACTCCCCCTTAATCAAAATGGCCTAGCTTTTTAAAGAAAAGGATTTGAGCAAAATAAATTGGCAGGAGTGTTCCTATTTATTGACTAACTTTTCTCCAGAAATAAAATTGCTCCATTGAGTAATGCATACCGGTAAGTGGACAAACAGGCAAAATTTCACTCTTCAAAAGTCACAATGGTTATGTTTATGCTGTTTTGACAGTACATTTTAGCTTTTCTTACACTATTTTTAAAGTTTGCTCACCCAAGCATGACACGATTACAACCTCTTGAGTTCACACAACTTGTAATGATACATTTTGGTTTAAAAATTGTTAATTTTGCTCACCCAACAATAATATTGAAAAAAAGTGTTGCGATAGGTGTAAGGGGGTCAAGCAATGGATGATAAACAACAACACAAAAACATGCACCAGAAACCAAATTCGCTAAAATCTGATTTTACAGAATCCCCTAAATGACCCTTTATGTATGACTTTTGAAAAGTGACAGTGACAATTTTCCCTTTAATGCTTGCTCCCTAATGCATGACTTGGTGGATCAATCATATCTTCACAGAAAAGTTAGTCAATAAGTATAGGAACACTCCTGCCAAGATAATTTTGTTCAATACCTTGTTAAAAAGTTACGCAATTTGGATTGAGGGGGAGTTACTTGTTGTGTTGTGTTCAGCATGAAAAATGTGCTAACCCATGCATTCCATTCTGGAGGCGCCCATGACAGATATGGTTTGGTAAAGAAAAGTGCATAATTTGTCCAAAAAATGAATTCCATTCTGCAAAAAACACAAGGGATCTGACTTTCAAGATACAAGTATGTAAATTTATTATTTATGTCTAAAAGGGAGTGAGTTGCACAAATATGAATTTAAATTATAATTTTGGTCATTGGAGGATAGCACTGTATTCATTTAAATTTTTCTGAAGTGATAATTTTTTCAAATGATTACCAGTTTAGATAAAACATAAAGGTAGCTCGTTGTAGACAGAGATTCATCAGGTTTCCATGTATAATATGCTAACCTCCATTATGCTATGGTCACATTACCCAAAAGTAGCCTGCTCGGCGGCCGAGCGGCGAGTTTTTAACCAATTCTGCCCGGCCACCGAGTGGTGGCCGCCCAGGCACCGCTCGTTTTTAGGGCATCGCTCGGTCGCCGCTGAAGTTTTAGTGCGGAGTTAAAATTTGGGCGGCGCCTGCTCACTTTTCACTCGGTGCCTGCGCGGTCGCCGCCCGGGCACAGACCTAATCGCTGGGCGATGCCTAATTCCAGCAGCGACCAAGCAGGCTACTGATCGGTCGGTCGCTGCTCTGATTTGTGACCATAGCTTAAGTCAGATCTGATTTCACCCAAGTTTTATTTATCATTACACTTGTGGCAATGCAATGATTAAGTACCTTTACCAAAGTGAAGAGTAAACATCAGCCTTGGAGTTGGCACCAGTGTAACCATTATAAACTGCTTCAGGAAGCACTCATGCATTAACAAAGGCAATCACATATTTTGTACGGAGAGGGGGGGGGGGGGGAATTGACACCCCCCCCCCCCCCCCACAGTAAGGATAGGGTTAAAGTTGGTCTTGCATGAGGCTTCCTGAAATGGTTACACTGGTGCTAACTTTAAGGCTAATGTTTACTCTTCACTTTGGTATTTAATTAGTGCAGCACCACAAGTGCGATGATGAATAAAATGTTGGTGAGTGTGAAAAACCAGTTCTTATTACAGGTGACTCCACACTTTTAGAGGGCAGTGTATTTCACTCAGAGTAAATTTAAATTTGAGTTACTACTTAACATTGCGGAACACTTTTTACACTGTTTCTTGTTGGTTAGCACTATATTGGTCTAAAAAAAGCATTGATTTTTTTTTTTTTTTTTTTTTGGGGGGGGGGGGGGGGGTTATTGTTTAAAACTTTATGTCATTTTAGAAAACTTCCAAAAATATTATCAAAAGACACACTTGGGGGTTTACACTTTATTGCACCTACTCCCTCGGCTAGAGTAGTATTTTTAATTAGCTCAACTTGAACCATTCTTAGTAAGATTAGAAATGTACTTATTAATTACTGTTTTGTAGTTATTAACCACTTGACTGCTACCCACAAACATGTACGCGTTCTCGCTCTTGCATGCCTGTGCGTACCACGTACATGTACGTGCTTAGGGCATTGCACTTTCAAGACCGTAGCACTGCATGATGCCATCCCTACTGTGTAATTAACACTGCAATGATGTTATACAGGTCTTGAACAGTAGATGGCGCTCTTCCAAAAAAAAAATCTTGCTTTTGATGTGTACAGTGTACAGTTTTTGTCAGGTTTTTGTACAGTACAAAAATGCTGTAGCACAGGGGGTATGAACTCGTTTTAAGCCAATAGCAGTCAAGTGGATAAGCTGTGGAAAAAATGGACAAAACATTTGATTACTTTCATAATTTGCAATATGTTCCTTAATTGCAACATATTATTATTATTATTATTGTTATTATTATTAGCCATCAAGTGATATGATAATAATAATAATAACAATAATAACACATGTAATAGTAAAAATTATATTGCAGAATGCATTTTGATAATTTATCATTTATTTTTAAAGTTATAATCCATTATATGCCATTGTTACATGTACTATTATCAAAGCCATAGTTACAAGAATTAGTTGTTGGTATTCAACTGTTAACCCTAAAAAGCCAAGTCTTACCCATCTCACAGCTGAGGGGGGTGGATCTCCACCATAAGACCTCGACGGTCAACCGCGCGTTCGCCATAAAAGTGTGCATGCACGTCACCCACAAAGTAATGTTCAAAACTGTATACCGGTAGTCAATTTCATTGATTCAATAATCAATTAATTATGCTGATTAATGCTTAAGTTCTGAATTTTGCTCTACCGATACAGCCAATTTTGTGTAAAGGCACTCTCTGTAAGACTCTGATCAAATGTTCTTTAAAAAAAAATTGGTATCAAAAGTTTTTCTTACCTTATGTGTTTTATTGTTTGTTTGTTTTTCTTACTCTTTTCTTTGTTTTACAATTTTTGTTTTTTATTGTTGTTTTTAGATGGAATTTGTCAATGACACTTTTACAATCATAAACAGCATGGAATCGATTGATTTTAATCAGTAAAGGCAAGAATAATATACATTTATGAATTTTGGCTGAAAAAAAAAATTGTATTGGAATTGTACATGAAGTCATGTTTTTGAGCAATTATTGGTCTGACGTGCGCAACTTCGGAACCGCATGTGTGGACGTCGCGAATTTGGACAAAAAAATTGTGCAAGACTCAAAAGAAAAAGTCCTAAAACACTGTGTCTGCTGCGTTGCAGGCATGTTAAGATGGTATACATGTACATGTAGATGAAAAATGTAATGCTGATGCTAGAGGTGCAGCTGTAGTACTTTGGCTCTTGATATGCAATCTTTTTTGATATATTACCTTTGTAATCATATACATGTACATAAATTATGTATGCTTGTTATATAGTTTATAGAGCCTACACAGTAACCTTATTACAAGATCTTCACCTTGTTATCAGGCTATCAGTGAAACCTCATTAAGAGCGGTTCCTCATGTTACCTTGCTGTAAACTGAAAACCCATGATAATAATAATATAATATGTGTAGGGGAGACTGGAAGTTCAGTGGGACACTCCATTATCTTAATAAATATGAAGACAATGTTAAATTCGTTTACATAAGTCAAAAGGCTTCACTCAATGCCATTAAAAAATATGCCCAAAACCACTGTTAACTTTTGCACACAAGTACAGGATAAGCGACTTATTTTCGCTAATTTTATTACTGATTTTAAACATTTATTCAGATTTGTTTTTGCGGTTCCTAACAGGTGATCTGACATTTGCTCCTGCGACAATTGCTCGTCTTATTTTCTCCAAAGGGATAGGGTTCTGGTTGTGATAGGTTTTTTGGTTAAGAAAAATAGGAGGATAAGGATTAAGGTTAGTGTTAGGTTTGGGTTTAGGGTCCATGTTTGGCTTAATATGCAGACTTTCCATTAATTGGAGCAAGTGTAGCCAGAGCAAATGTCATGGAATCTCCCAAGCAAGTGGATACCCCTTGTGAAAGTGATTATCCTCTGAGGTGATTAAATGATTTAATACAAGATTTTTTGATGGCAAGGTAGAATTAAAAGTATGGCCATCAATTTCAGTTGTTTTTAATATCTGGGGTAAACTGAGACATTAATAACGCAATGAGCAATATTGGTATCCTTTTTTTTGTGTCTGAGTGTACGCCTATGGGTCTCCCAGTTTACCCCGAGGTGGCCCAATTAACCCCCAAACTAAGGGTTTGCAAAATTGATGATTACATGAAAAAGTCAAGCTGTGGGAATTCAATCTATAACTGCCATATGTATCTACAATGCATCCCAGAAAAAAGGAAACCAGATTTCAGGGCAGAAATTTTCTGTCATAATAATAATTCCCTTGATGAGATATACATTTATGAAAAGCTCTACTTTTATTTGATGCATAACGTGTTCATATTTTATGCACAATTGCATTAAACCAATAAAAAGTGGGGGTACCAAAATTTAATTTACACAAAGCAATTGCAACTTTAAGTTAGTAGGGTAATAAATATATTTTTTTTTTTTAAAGAGACATTACATTGAAAAAAAATCATTATTTTCTCTCGTACATGACACCTTTTGCATTAAAAATCAATTAAGTACACTTGAGAAGAAGTAAAATGAAAATATGCTAGATTTCTGACAATTGAGTAAGAAGCCATTTTAGCTTTCCTGATTTAGCAGCTGACATTGGATCTACATGTAATGCTTACATGTAAGTGAATTCACACAAACCTTCTGTTCACATCCTTCCCAAGACAGCATTAAAAGAGCCCCTGAACATGGCTACTTAAACACTGTATTGTTATGTGTAAATTCACTCGAGCATTTGGTTCATTGTCAGCTGCTAGATTAGGAAAGCTGAATGGCTTCTTAATCAACATCTAGTAATTTGGGAGAAATCGAGGATCTTTTCATTTTATATGCATGTGAAGTGTCGTATAAAAGAGAAAAATATTAATTTGTGTGTGATGTGTTTCTTTTTCCAAAATAAGTATCTCTACTACCCTATAAACTAACTCAAAGTTGCAATTTTTTGTGCAAATGAAATTTTGATACCACTTCTTTCAATTTGTTAAATTCAATCATGCGTGAAATATGTATAATAGATTATGGATCAAATAAGAAACCGAGCTTTCCACACGTGTACATCTCATTACAGAAATTATTATCATGACATAAACAAAATTGCCATGAAATCCAGTTTCTTTTTTTTCCTGGGATACACTGTATAGTCTTTTAATATACAAACACACATGTACTTGGTTTAGTCCAAATATTTGCTTCGTTACAGTTGGTAATATTTTTAAAGTGAAGAAAAATGTTCCATTTCTCCCCGGTTTCCCTACTACATGGGACTATAAATGATTGGCATTACCTTGGTGCATGCTGAACACAAGTACTTTCACTTTGATTTCATTACTTGTTCTGTGACAACAATTTTGGATCTACATGTACTTATTTCTACTAATTACAGAAATAATTGTTTATGGTAAATCTTCCCTTGTGTATGTATCTTAGAATATGAAGTTACCAACTTCCGTCATTTAAGTGATTTCATTACGTTTTAATGATTCTTGTTCATTACTCAAATTGTTTTCAACATTTTGTCATGATTAAAAGATTTTTATGATGTTATTTTAACTAAAGCATTTAAATACTCCTTTTTTCACTTTATGTTTAATGTATTAATTTAGACTGAAATATTAGAAACACAATTGTATGCATTTGGAAGATGTATGAATGCAGACATGTTATAAAAATGTAATTGTTCAATGTCATTGCAACATTTAATGAACATTTCTAAAAATAACATTTAAAGAACATTACACATAACAACATTGTAATGTTTCTATTAAATGTTTTAAATTATATCAAAATATGGTCTTAGAAATAGATGGCTTACATTTTTATAACATTTCATTCAAACATCTGTAAGATATCATTACAACATCTTATCAACATTTCCCAGATAATATTTTAAAATCATTTGGGGATATCATCATTCAAATGTTTCTATTACATGTTTAAATGATATCAAAATGTATGGTCTTAGAAATAGATGGCTCACATTTTAAAAACATTTCCTTCAAACATTGATATGATATCATTACAACATTTAATTAACATTTCTAAGTTAATATTTTTAAAACATTTTGGGATATCATGGTTCAAATGTTTTGTAGTAAATGTTTAAATGATATCAAAATGTATGGTCTTAGAAATAGATGGCTCACATTTTAAAAACATTTCCTTCAAACATTAATATGATATCATTACAACATTTAATTAACATTTCTAAAATAACATATTAAAAACATTTAAGAATAACAATATTGTAATGTTTCTTTGAAATGTTATAATGATATCAAAATGTATGGTCTTAGAAAAAGATGGCTCACATTTTAAAAACATTTCCTTCAAACATTTATAAGATATCATTACAACATTTAATCAACATTTCTAAAATAACATATTAAAAACATTTAAAAATAACAATATTGTAATGTTTCTATTAAATGTTTTAATGATATCAAAATGTATGGTCTTAGAAATAGATGGCTCACATTTTAAAAACATTTCCTTCAAACATTAATATGATATCATTACAACATTTAATCAACATTTCTAAAATAACATATTAAAAACATTTAAGAATAACAATATTGTAATGTTTCTTTGAAATGTTATAATGATATAAAAATGTATGGTCTTAGAAAAAGATGGCTCACATTTTAAAAACATTTCCTTCAAACATTTATAAGATATCATTACAACATTTCATTAACATTTTTAAGTTAATATTTTAAAAACATTTTGGAATATCATCATTTAAATGTTTTTATTAAATGTTTAAATGATATCAAAATGTATGGTCTTAGAAATAGATGGCTCACATTTTAAAAACATTTCCTTCAAACATTAATATGATATCATTACAACATTTAATCAACATTTCTAAAATAACATATTAAAAACATTTAAGAATAACAATATTGTAATGTTTCTTTGAAATGTTATAATGATATCAAAATGTATGGTCTTAGAAAAAGATGGCTCACATTTTAAAAACATTTCCTTCAAACATTTATAAGATATCATTACAACATTTAATCAACATTTCTAAAATAACATATTAAAAACATTTAAAAATAACAATATTGTAATGTTTCTATGAAATGTTAAAATGACATCAAAATGTATGGTCTTAGAAATAGATGGCTGACATTTTTATAACATTTCCTTCAAATGTTTGAAAAATATCATTAATATGTTATATCAACATTTTTGATAATATCAAATTGATGTTGTTATAATGTTTAAGCTTAATGTTAAACAAATATTTTTTAAATGTTTTTTTGATGTTGGTGTCTAATGTTATAAATACGTTTTCTTGATAATCACAAGACCATACATTTTCATATGATTTTAACATTTGAACAAAACATCTCCCAAACGTTTAGCCAAACATTATCATGATGTTCTTATAATGTTTTTGTGTTAGCTGGGATCATAGGTCACAACCATCACACTAATAATTTGTAAGAAAACAAACACACACACACACGCATTAACAACACCAAATAAAGCTTCAAAAGAGCAAAGTGATACAATTTGCAATCGAGGCGAAAATTAAACAGTATCAACACTGTTTCCAAAAATTCAAGGCACCCCAACCCCCCTCCCCCCCCCCAAAAAAAAAAAAAAAAAATCTCAACTGTGTTATCGTATGACAGATAATGAATTCATGGTTAATAGGTACATTTAGTTAGCCAGATTCTCTGCTTAGAACCACACGATAAACGTACTAGTAAGAATAAAACCTTTTTCAAAATAATTCATTGCAATGGTTCAATGTTTTATAGTGCTAAATCACTTACTTGAGTTGTACCTAAAAATAATTATGTACTATCAATAATCTAGGACTGTTAAACAAGTGCCTCTTCACGTAGGCCTACATCGAATCATCGAGTCATCGCGTATAGGGTCCGGGGTGGTCACGTTACCCAACCTTTTGTGAAAAATTGCCCCTTTATTCACGAAATATCAGGGGTAGAGTGTTTGAAATTAACCCTCTCATCTACACATGGTCTGGTCCAATTCACCGGACACGTTGTGAAAACCCTAAGCCAAATCTAAGAAAGGTGGCATTATCTTCCGCATTTGTTTCACGAAAGGCCGTGTAACCCGACCACCCGACCGGACGCGATAACCCGGCGATGGTTCAAAGTAAGCCTATTCCATATACCATAAAATGGGGGTGAATAGGACAAAAATGAAAGGATTTATTTAAAGAAGATGTTTTTATTTTTCCCAGGGGCGCCACAGAAGACACATCTAGATTCGATTATTCCTAATAACAGTACATTCTGAAGAGGATCGGGCTTATTGCTGGGAAACAAATATGTCGGTGGGTCCAGCCGTTGAGGGTGCGTGGCTCCGGACTAACATGGTTGATGAAGCACTGAAAATAAGGATACCAAATTAGAGGGGGGGGGGGGGGTTAAAGGGATTTGCAGAATTTTACTTTCACTTTGCCGTCCCCTCTTCTTCTCCTTTTCTCCTTTTCTCCTTTTTTCTCCTTTCTCTCCAAGTTCAGTTGACCCCTCTCATGACTGTCTGTCGGTGCTCTCCCCCTCTATTTATATCTTGCATGTTCACAAATTATATATCATTGACAACAAATATAATTTCAAAAATGTGTACAAAGAGATGAAATTTGTTAGTGAGCTCAAGAGCAATTGCTTTTACGTACAATGTCATCAAGTAGAAACATTATAGTCCCTTAGACAATTGTTACCAATTAGAAATTAATTGACAAAATATGTAAACCAAAGAAATTCGAGGCGCCAGTTCGTAGATACAACTGCGCATACATGCGCAGATAAAGGTCACCATGTACAAAATTGTAAAATCCACTGAGACTAATACTGGATACATGCTCACGAAGGTTATGTAATCATTATTCATGCATGCGCCAGTGATACATTATATAAGGGAGTTTACATGATAGCACATGGTACAAATGACCCCAAATATCCACAGATCTTTTACACATGGAGAAGTTCCACTTTGAGCATTAGAATAATAACTGCCAAAGTCCTAGATGTGCTTCATGAATACCTTTTGTTTGCCCTCTTGAAAAGAATACTTCCACCTGCGTATCATAGAATGTACCGTTGGTGCATAAATGAATAATGTTACATAACTTTCATGAGCGCATATCCAGTATTCATCTCTGTTTTTTTTTTTTTACCTTTTTGGTACAAATGACCTTTATCTGCCCATGCGCAGATTGGATCTGTAAACTCCCTTATTGAACACAGGTGAAAGTAATCCGTTCAAGAGGGCAAACGAAGAATCACCTCCATTACTTTAGCTGTGATTATTCTGTAAGGCACAAAGTGGGATTTATCTATGTTTAAAAGTCTGTGAATATTTGGGGTCATCTGAACCATGTGCTAACTACGAACTTGTATATTGCTTGTACTCTGCTCGTTAAAAGGTGTTGACCTATAACCCTGACATTAAGTTTACCTTCGTCGATTAAATCACAAGCCACGATCATCAAATTGATAACTTAATACAATGAACGCTAGCTAAGGTCCATAAATAAAGGTTTTCTTGCTTTTTATACAGTAATTGTCAATCATAATTGTCATAATATAATTGCTTTTTTGTGTGTGACATAGCGAATCCATTTTAATATAGTGTATAACTTTGATTGAAAAGAGGATAGCAAAAAACGGTTCCCTTCATTTGCACATCATAATCATTAAATGGTGTACACTACATACTTTTGTTTAAAAGTGAGAGAAACAAACAACTTTTGGATCCAAACTCATCGTGCGATCCTAAACAATGAAAGTGACAAAAATAAGGATTTATTCTTCTTATAAAAAAAAAGGAAACGGAATTTCAGATTGTCGTTCACGTAACATAAAATCAGGTACCAACTTAACAATCATGGGAATATAACATGGATTTTACTTTATTTAGTCCAATAAGAAAGTCAACTAAAAATGTACAATAAATTAAGAAATGAAATACATATACGTTCGTCGTGTTCGTCATTCTAAAATATAATGACCATAGTTTAACTAGAAATTTCAATTTATCAGAGTGTAGCATATACAGTCATGTAGAAGCATTGTTGTACTGAGATATGTTCAGTTAGTTTCAGCTGAAAGAGTGCGGGTTCGAGTCCTTGCTTGGTGCAATCGTCTTCTTAAAAGGTATTTTATTTATGGGTGTAGTAAATGGCTACCTGGCAGGATTGATTGATTAATTAACTGCGCAGTGCGTTCACATTGAATACCACCACTGATGATTCCATTCCTGAGTGATGCCTGATATTTCGAAATGGAACGTCATTATATTGTTTAGCAGTTATTGTTACTCACGAGACAAGCGTCGAAAAGTCAGCTTAAAGATCACCAGATTGACCGTAATGAGGACGAGAAGCGCACCGAACACTACAAAGACCGTGCCAAACGACGATGTGACGTCATAGATATAACCTGGAAGAAAGTTAGATATTTTACAATTATACGTCAGTCCAAAAATATACATGTATCATGTTCAGAAACATTGTTTTAGTGTTCAAAATCCATTATCATGTGAGCTGAGATATATAAGTAAATTCTCCCACAAACTCTATTTTATACTGATGCAAACAAATTTGTTTCCGAAAGATGGGTACCTTTTTTCGTATTAACTGTATTTATCATTAAAGGGCCACTCTAACCCAACTAACATAGCCTTTTAAAACATGAATACACCTCTACTTATTAATATTCTAGCCTCTGATTTTTCAGAAAATCTCTATTTTGACCAAAAGATGATAATAACCATCCATTTTTTACAGTTTTCACGCTTGCTTCACGCCCTTCGAAAAGGGGTAATACGGTCACGTGGCCTTGATGACGCATTTGACGTCATTGCGGGCATGTCCGATTTGTCCTACAATTAAGGATTTTACAATCTCATTGTAATTCATAAATGAAACGTACTCATTAAGTGCATATTATTTTTCGGATAGGCCCTAAATGTTTTTTTCTTCTTCAAATAATATCATAGTTTGCCCTGTTAAAGACATTTAATGCCTAAATCACCCTCCTTTTCACCAGGGTGGCTCTTGCAGTGACGTCATAAACAGTTGCACAATGCAGCTCCGAAACTGAGATTTTTTTCTGAGCGTTCTGAGTCGTCATTTTTAAAGCTAGATTCTAGAATTATTGATGATTTCTAGAAAAATTGTCATGTTCAGAATCTCCGTCAAAAATTGTTCTACATTTCTTTTTTTCTTCTTTTTTTTAGCCCGTTTTGGTTAGATTGGCCCTTTAATATAAGCATTTTTTAAAAGAAAAGGAATTAAGATATGCACAAGTTGAGATTCAGTCATTAGTTAGAATTGTACTTAACAGCAATATTTCTTACAAATGGCCAACATGTTTCACCTCAGTCCGTACATCTTGCCGAAATACATATCCATTCCTTAACAGCTGAAGTATTGCATTAAAATAGTTTTTAATCAAGAGGTATTGTAGTATGTACATGTCGTTTTCCCCAAGGTATACGTTATTCACAAAGTTTATTCATCCGAAGGTTTATTATTCCTAAGGTTCAATTCCTGAAGGTTGGTTTAATATTCCGAAAATGACAATGGTTTATGATACTGAAAATCAAAGAGGACTCATTAAAGGTTCACAATTCCGAAAGTGAAATAGATCCCTGGAATCAATTTCGGAATGTCGAATGTTACGAAACCCTTGTTATGGAATATTGTCTTTCGGAAGTACGAATCTGCGGAATTACATGTATGAGCCTTCAGAAAAAACAACTGTTCTCAAATTGAATACAGAAACATCAAAATAGGTTATTAAACACTCAAACCGTAAAAGTTATCGTATCAAACACTTAAAATTACCCGATAAAGCGTCCCCTGTTATTACAGCTATCCCGACTAGTAATAGATTTGTTGACATGGCTCTAGGAATGTTCGCTTCGTTTCGAACAGATAGCTTCATCATCGCGTGTGGAAGACAGTCTAAAATGAAGAAGGTGGTACCTTGGATGAGTGCCATTGCTGCTAGGAAAATGTAGGTGGAACTGACAGAGTCAATGAAAAATGAGATTGCACTGATTATGCAAGTGAAACAGAAGATAATGGTACTGTCATATTTAAAGTGTAGGAGGACTAGGTACAATATGCGGCCGAATATACCGCTGATGCCGGCTATAGTGGAGAGAAAGACTGCATTGGATCGTTCCATTCCCGCTTCTTCTGCGTGAGGTACGAGAAACAGCATCCAAGCGTTCATCACAAAACGTTGTAAGAATATGGCCGGAGCGATGAGGGTGTAATATGGTTCCTGGAAGAAAATGAATGATGTCAGTGTTGCCGTAAATGAATCACATGAGCACCGCCAACTTGTGCTGCTTGACGCCCTCGCCATTGTATCATTCTTGGACTTCGTGTCTTGCTCGTTCAATTCTGGCAAGGCTGTTGAAGTCTCACCTACAGCTATTACATCAATCTCGGTTGGCTCAGCTGGTTGGACTACTATCAATGATTCTCCTTCTCCATCGGCGGAGGGTCTCACGTTGTCTCTGTTCATATCCCTAGGTGGTCTGATGACAGCACCGCAAACCAAGGCGTGGAGAGCAATGCCGCCCAGGATGAGAAATACACCGTTGTATCCATAGGCTTCAAAAGACCTCTCTATGATGACAGGGACCAGAAAAGCGCCGCACGTCGTCCCGAAGAGGGTCAGGGTGTTTGAGAAGATAAAAGACTTAGCGAAGTAGTCGTTGATGGACACCATTATCGGGAAAAACGTAAGAGCCATGCCGAAACCTAGGAAGGTTAAACGGAAATTAAGATTTATAATAGACAAGTTGTTCAAGAAAATTAACAATATTAGGCAAAGTAGTTTACGTTTGTGTATATGGACACTATAGGTAAATACGAGAGCCATGCAAAACCTTGGAAGAATGAAATAGGAAATAGGAAATGAGGATTTCTATTTTACAGAACGTTCGAGAAGACAAAAACTGTGCAACGCAGTTGTAGATGAATACCATTATCTGGGAAGATGTAAAAGCTGTGACAGGCATGGTAAACTAGTAAACAACTTATCATTTAAAAGCTTAGGAAATGCTCTTCAAGATGTGATGGATTTTAAATGTCGGTATTCACATAGCCTTATTCATGTACTTTTTCAAAGGCGGGTTTCCTTTTTATCAATTGGTAAGGGTACCTGAACAAAAGAACAGTTTTCTGATTATACATTAGACAACCCTGTTTTAGAACGATACAAAGTTCACGACAATTGAGACCGTTTTGTTTTAAATTTCGCACTGTTTTAGAGTCACTTTACTCTACCTGTTAAAGTCAATTTACTTTACCTGTTACAGCCAACATCATCCCGAGGATGTAGATTGATTGAGCCAAAGGAGCACAGATAATGGGCACTGCACTCAACAGTCCGCCAATCATACCCATTGTCCGCGGCGTCATCACTTTCATCAAGAGTATGGCAATGGGAGCTACAAATTTATAACAATGGAAAAGCGACAAAACAGTTTTGTGATTATCTATTTCAGATTCATTTTAGTTTTTTTATTAAGTATTAATCCCGAGACCGTAGAAATACTGGCTGGGTTCCAGCGGGGTGCTAGTCTGATCCCGGTGTTCTTACCAGAGGAGAGGAGCTAATAGGTGACGCAGTTAGCTTTAGAAAAAACTCTCATAACCCTATGACGAGAACATGACAAGGCGGGTTGGGTCGCCTTCAAATAAACCCCGTCCTGCACCGGGCAGCAGCGATGCAGTACCTGTAGTTGGCGGAGGATCGAAATCTTGGACAACGGTGGCTATGGGGGAGCAGAGGGCAGGTCGGCATCAATGCTTCTGGCTTCTGTACTGCGATGGAAGGATCTGGCCGCCCACCATTATTAATTGGTCAGGTTTGTCATCATGAGAGTACAAAATCAACAAATCAAGTGGGTATCGGAAGGTGGAACCCGCAGGCCAGAAGATACGTCAAGAGCTACTGCGGAAGAGAGAGGTACTGCTCGTAGTACGCTTGCGGGTGATGACGGATCAGGATCAAAGTCTCTTGTAGGAAGTTCTTTTATTGTAGGTCCCATGATGGAAAGGAACAGCACCCCCCTAAGGAAACCAATCAATGTAGCCACGTGGAACGTGCGTGGTATGTCAGATGGGAAGGTGGAAATGGTGGAGTAGGAGATGGCTATAAATGATATTAAAGTTTTGGGAATATCTGAATCATGGTGGCTTGGACAAGGTAGATTTACATCAGACGAAGGAAATACAATCATCTTTTCAGGGAAAGAAAGTGGAAGGAAGCGAAGGGGTGTGGGATTCATCATAGAGAAGGCTACAGCTAAATGTGTCTTGGGATACAACCCGATCAACGAGAGGATTATGACTGTGAGATTACCATGGGCATCCTATGAATATCTCCGTAATTCAGGTATATGCACCAACAGCAGATGCACCGGAGGAAGAAATCACTGATTTCTATGGGATGGTACAAGATGTCGTAGACAGCATTCCTAAGAAGGATTTCCTCATGATATTGGGTGATTGGAATGCCAAGATTAGTAAACGAAGGCAAAAATCTGAGTTCATTGGCAATCATGGTCTTGGCATCAGAAATGAAAGAGGAGATCGACTGGAAGAATTGTGTGTAGCAAACAGCTTCATCATTGGTAACACGTGGTTTGAGCATCATCCCAGAAGACTGTGGACGTGGATGAGACAGAGACAGAGCCAGAAACCAGATGGACTACGTCATGGTCAAGAAGAGGTGGCGAACTTCACTACAGAACGTCAAGACAAGACCAGGTGCTGACTGTGGCAGCGATCATCAGCTGCTTGTGGCTAAACTGAGACTAAGACTGAAAGCTAAGAAATGTGATTCAGCTCCCACAAGGTATGATGTGGAAAATATCCCTTCTCAATTCTCAGTGGAAGTGAAGAACAAGTTTGAGCTGCTGTTGAGAAACGATGAAGCAGAGCAAACACCAAATGAGCTGTGGGAAGACATGAAAGAAACAGTTGAAATGCAGCAAAGAATCATATCCCAAAGAAAAGGAAGCTGAAACAACCATGGATCTCAAATCAGACTTTTGACATTGCTGATGACAGGAAGATGGACGAGACTCAATAAGGCGGTTACAAGTAGTGTGAAGGAGGACAAAAGGAAATACATCGAGGGGAAGTGTGAAGACCTAGAGCGTCACAAGAAAAACTCTAAGGCAGCATTTACAATTGTGAAAGAAATCAGAAAGAAGAGAATCCCAAGACTGGATGTAATTAATGATGAAAATGGCAAAACACTGACGGAGAATGAAGACATCAAAGAAAGATGGGTGCAGTATAGTACCAAGCTGTTTGTTGCACAGGAACAAGTTGACACTCAGTGGGAGGAAAGTGATGAAATGGAGCCCCCTCCATTAAGATCAGAAGTGAAGCTTGCAATGAAACAGCTGAAGGGTGGCAAGTCCCCTGGCTTTGAAAACTTGACTTCCGAGATGTGGAAGGCTACAGGTAAAGAAGGTAGAGACCTGATGTTGCATCTCTGTTGCAATATCTGGAATAGTAGGGAGTGGCCCAAGGACTGGTGTAGAGCTGTTTTTATACCATTGCCAAAGAAGGGAGATCTGAAAGAATGTGCAAATCACCGAACGATCAGCTTGATTTGTCATGCAAGCAAAATACTTCTGAAGGTGATTAGCAGAAGCATGAAAATCAAACTGCAAGCCGAGATCTCAGATGAGCAAGCAGGGTTCTGTGAAGGTAGAGGGACAAGAGAACAGATTTTCAACATTCGAAACATATTAGAGAAATGCAGAGAACCCAAACACCCCCTCTATTTGTGCTTTATAGACTATAGCAAAGCATTTGACTGTGTGAGCCACTCTCATTTGTGGAATACAATGGCAAAGATGGGGTTCCCAAGTCACATCATCGAACTGATCAAAAACCTCTTTCGTGACCAAGAAGCAACAGTGAGAACCAGTAACGGCAATACTGAGTGGTTTGGAATTGGCAGAGGAGTACGTCAAGGCTGTATACTGTCTCCTAACCTTTTTAATGTTTACTCTGAGGACATTATGAGAAATGCTCTGGAAGGATTTAAGGGGGAGTTAAGTTTGGAGGTAAAAAGATCACGAACCTAAGGTATGCTGATGACACCACTCTCGTTTGCAGCAGCAGAGAGGAGCTGATTGATTTATTGAATCGCATCAAACAGGCAAGTGAAGAGAAAGACCTTCTTATAAACACCAAAAAGACAAAAATAATGGTTGTCGATAGAGATTATGATAACACTGACTTCACCGTAGCTGGAAAAATATTGAAGTAGTAAATCGGTTTGAGTACTTGGGCTCAATTATCACTAACAAAGGAGAGATCACCACAGAGATAAGAAGAAGGATGGCAACGGCAAGATCAACGTACCGACTTCGCCGAGCGTACGCTGCCCTACGCTGGTCTACGTAACTATACGATGAGGGACGCAAAGGGGTACGCGAGATGGACGCAACAAATTATTAAACATGTTAAATTTTTGGCGTACTTTCGGTGTAGACATTAGAGGCAGAAAATACGCATTTTATACGCGTGGGAAAGCAGGCGCGGATCCACGGGGGGGGGGGGCCGACGGGCCCGGGCCCCCCCCCCCCGAAAAAAAAGGAAAGGAAAGGAAAGAAAAGGAAAGAAAGGGAAAGGAAAGGAAAAGGGAAGAAAGAAGGGCTAAAACACGAGTTAGGAGTGGACCCAGGGCCCTCACCTATCCGTATACAGGCCAAGCTCCCGCGGTTCAGCTGGACATGCGCCGAGCTTTGGGTTGTTTTCAGGTCAAAACTAGCCCTAATTCGTGTTTTAGGCCTATATATTATGATAGAAACAAAATGCCGATGATCTCTCTACACTAGGGCGTACAAGTTACAACGTTCAAAAGTATTTCAGGACTCGGTTAACTTCAGGTCCATCTGTCAAATCATCATGCAGTTACACAGTGTACAGGGTCCGCGGTATGGCGGGGCTCGAGCCTCCCCCTCCCCCCCCCCCCTCTTATTTGAAAAAGTGTTTTAAAGAGAAATAGAAAGAAACCAACCAAGGGTAAGGCCCCGGAAGAAAAAAATTATCTACATAAAAGCGCGACTTAGCAAACGTAATTAAGGAAAAAAGCACGAAAAAATAGCAAATGCGAAAAGTAAAAACACGGAGGCATCGTGAAGCATGTCGGCAAAGCTTCCAAATTCGGCAGTTCGCGGATTCATAAAATTAGTTCCGTAAAAGTGGTCGTAAAAGCCTGATTTATTCAGAAAATTACTCATTTTTATCGCCAGAATCTGGGTAAAAACACTGCATTCAGTTGAACAGGTGCCCAGAAGACGTCCTGTCAGTCTAAATTTTTCTTTTTCAATCTGCCCATAATATTTATTATATGTAAATTATAACGAATAAAATTAGTCTCATGCACATCGTTTATTAGTGTCACAGATGGGTTGTTGCTGTTACACTATATGGACAGATTGGATAGATGCGTAAATCATTAAAAATTTAAATCAGTATACTATGCGAAAAGGATTCTTCTCCAGCTTCCGGAAACCAACCTGGGATTTGTGTTGTGTCCTGCAGGACGTAATAACTCACCTCTTTTGCATAATGTGTGCGTGAGATTTGGTTCTTTCTTATACGTGCCCCTTTTCATCTCCGATGAGTGCATGCCCTTATTAAATTTTGAGAGGTGCCCTCTTTAACTCTGTAATAAGTGCCCCTTTTCATCTAAGATTAGTAATAATAATAATAATAATAATGTAACTTATATCGCGCCAAATCCACTCTGTGGAGTGCTCAAGGCGCGTGTAAACAGGAAAAACGATCAAGATTTGAAAAGGAATGTTTTGAGATGAGTTTTGAAAGAATCAGAAGATAAACATGTTTTGATGTCTTCAGGAAGGCCATTCCATAATTTAGGACTAGAGTATGCAAATGATCTTTCCCCCCCCCCCCACGTTTTGGTAATTTTTGGGGTCACAAGAAAATTGGAAGTGGATGAGCGTAGAGGTCTTGCAGGAGTGTAGTTTTGGATTAGAGAGATAAGGTATTGAGGAGCAAAGCCGTGAACGCAATGAAAGGTAAGCAACAACATTTTGAAAACAATGCGATCTTTTACTGGGAGCCAGTGTAGCGACTGCAAAACTGGGGAAATGTGGGTACGCTTGGTGGTCAGAGAAACAATACGAGCTGCAGCGTTTTGAAGCTTCTGGAGTTTGGACAGTAGATTCTGGGGTAGATTGATTAGGAGGGCATTGCCAAAATCAAGACGGGAGGAAATCAGAGCATGTACTAATTTTTCGGTGGCAGACTTGGACAAATATTTACGAATAAAACCGATATTACGCAATTGGTACCTTACTGATCTGCAAATATTAGAAACTTGGTCAGACATTGGTGACATTAGTGACATTTTTCTTCTGAAAATTGCACTTTTTCCGTTGTCATAAGTGCCTATTTTCATCTCTGGTAAGTGCCCCTTATTAAGTGCGAGGAGTGCCCCATTTTCACCTCTGGTAATTCCCCTTTTTACTTTGACATGTGCTCTTTTTCATTTCCCCATAGAAAGTGCTCCTAATCTAAAGGGATTAAGAGGAACTTTTCTTTAATTTCACCCAAGTGTGGCTCGCTACGCTCGCTCGTATTTAAAGTTGAATTAAATATGGTTCATATTAAAGATCTTTTCAGTCTATCATGATTAGATTGTGCTTAAAACCCCATCAGGATTTTTTTTTCTTCTTTATAAGATGTAATTTTTTTCACTGCGACCTCACAAATCCAAATTTTTTGCTCGCTCGCTTCGCTCGCTCGCAAAAATTATTCTTACCATCACAAGCCAACTACAAAGTAAATGTGTGATGCTTGAACAGTATGGACCATGTTAAGAGAGTAACAGACATTGAAATCATCCCTGTAATCACTTTGTATGGGTACATACCAATGTCTAAAAAAAACTGTAAATTTTCGCTTTGAGGTTTCCCTTAGTAGGTGCCCCTTTCTCCCGGAATGTGCCCTTTATTGCTAATGCCCCCACGCCCTTTGAATTACCTCATTTGCCCCTGGCCTGCTCAAACCTCCGAGCTTCCAGGGGCACCGCCCCTTGGACCCTACGCCAACTTTACGCTACCCTCTACCTGTTCATAAATACTTTGAAAAACGTTCACCGGGGCCTAATGTGAGGTGTTAAATCTGCAGCCCGAATCAAGTTATTGCTGTCTGCCCATCACAACTGCTGCACTAGTCTTGTACTGACTGATTTTTGACAATCAAGTGATACCCGAGGTATTAGGAATCTGTACCGTGTCAATTGTGGTTGTCAACATTGTTGCAATTGAAGATCTTGTTTAGAAATGAAATAAAAAGGATAAAAGATATACTTTATGGACTCTTGATCTTGATGAGGGAATCATTGCTGTGTTAAGTTATACATATATCAATATTAAACACTTACACCTAGAGGCAGTGGCGTACGCAGGATTTTTCCGGTGCCAGGTAAAAATGTCAGTGGTAAAAATGTCAGAGTTATTTCTTGGGATTCGGTTTCCTTTAATACCCAACAACCTTTTACAACATTCCATGTCTCGAGAACCTGCTGTGCCCCCTTGGGTACTACGTTTTTGAGAAGTGCCACGTTACAAACAATTTCAGTCACCTTTTATGAATAATTGCATTTCAATAGTCATAATGCAAATTGCATACATCGATTGTTGTTAGGTAAGACAAACACTATGGCTTGTTTTACCTAACAACATATAATTTAGTATGTAGTTTGTATTGTAATACAATTATTCGTAACAGGTGAATAAAAGAATTTGTAACATGGTACCAAAGATTTAGGAATTAAATTTAATTGCATTACGAAAATGGTTTTTCAAAATGTCGGTAGACTTACCGGTAAAGAACATCATCGTGCTGGGTAGACTCAAAACTAAGGCAACGGTCCCGAAGTCACTGTCGTACCGGACGACGATATCGGGGATGAGGACTCCAAAAGACTTGGCGATCCCGCCATCGACGAAGAGAAGCACAAATTTACTCAGAAGGATAACGTATTTCCAGGGGTCGGTAGAATCTTCCAGCATAGTTTCGGCCATTTTTGGATGGAGGGGTATAATCCATGTACTATAAAGGCATATCTTTCACGATCGAGGGTCTGAGCCTTGTCTTTTTGTTGCTGGTATCTTTTTGCTTGGTCTATTGATTGTCCGGTCGCGGTCAGGTTGGTTTTAACTGACCTCGCTTACTTCTCTACTAAAAGAGATAAGCAGGTGAAAGGCCTATATGTGACCCGGCACCACAAAACCAACAAAAAGTCGCAACCAGCGATTCTCCGTAATCAGCTAAAATGTCAATTTAGGTGAAAAAAAAAGATTTTTTTTTTTGCATTTTCTGAAAGAGTGGTCTTTTCTGTACCTAGTATCAAAATTTGGAAGTCTAAAACATAGTAGAAGATGTGTTTTAAACGGTTTTTCTAGACCAGTTTATTTCGCACAGCACTCGGTCTCTTCCAAAATTTGATCACTTTTCCCGAGCGAAATTATCGTAGTCCGGAAATGGTCGGTCGTTGCTAACGGGTCGTGCTACGCGGGCTGTGATTGGTCCGTTATAGCAATCAGTGCGGCGCGCCATTTTGTTTGTATCCGCTTTCACATCCGATTTCCAGATTTGCGTTCGTCTTATATTCTCCGTTAACGACTTCGAGTAGCTTGATTGTACATCACATATCCAGAATTTGTTGATCAAGAGTAAGAACATTATTATATTTTATACATTTGAGAGTGACAAGTTGCGAAAAAGTCTACAACGTCGTTACAATGCCAGGTTTTGTACGTGAGCAGAGCCGTGGGATGGTACCGGGGTGCACCAACGCAGATGCCCGGGTAGCTCGGGCGGTCAACGAAGCGATGATGAAAATGAAAGAGCAAGTCATAGTAAAAATACTTTGAACCTCCTGTGAGAAAGAAAACAGTATGGGAATTAAGTATAAAGCAAGTTCATAATGTGGTTACAAATAATTGCCCAGATGTATACAAAACAAGATAGGTGACAAGCAGTGTTATGTAAGGGGGAACAAAAAGACTCCGGGTCCACCATGAATAGGCATTAGGGACTTTTAGAAATGCACGTCAAGAGCTTTGACTGCAACGTGTGACGTCATTTTAAGGCACTGCGCCTGCGTCACGTGGTCTCAGTCGGCGATCGAGAATGCGTCAACCTTGATTTTCCTAAATCTAGTACATGCAATACATACATACATATTGACATTTATAAAGCGCCTTTACATGCTGAAATGTGTAGAACAGGTGTCACATGCACCTGTTCTACACATATTTACATATTAGCAGTGAAGGGATGTTCTTTTGTTGAGGGTAGAATGAGGAATGTCCTCTTTCTTTGTCCGTGATGTTTAGTGTGTTACTTCCTGCATGCATATCGTCGAGTGCAATCTAAAAGATTTCTAATTGTAGCCAACATGGGCAGTTAAGTACGTTGACACGCATGATCAGTCGGCGTTCGTCGTGTTCTCGTTCACTCATTCTAAAAGTCCCTATTGTCTATAGTGCAGGTGTCTCGGCACTATGTTGCAGTTCACTTAATCTGTCCAATTACAACTCTATACATTAACAACATAATAACTTTTGAAAGACTTAAGTCCACACATTGAAACCTCAGAAACATAATGAACAGACTGGCCCGAATTCACAAAGCAAGGTTTGAGCTCAAACCCGGTCTGAGCTCAAACCTTGCTTTGTGAATTCGGGCCACTATGTTTGACCATCAGGCCAAATTTCAGCCTAATCTGAAAATCTCTTCATAGTGGTTGCTATGGCCTTTTGATTCACCCTTCTATTGATTTCCCTGTGGTTTGCTTGCTCCGCATGCTTGAATAGCCCCAAACTTTAAAGCTCTCTTTCTCACAATTTAATACCAGTAACCTCCCTCATCAGCTCTTTTCATTCACTAAATTGAAAGGGTTAGGAAACTTCAATTTGGACAAGTAATATACCATTTTAATGAGGAGAACTTCTTCTTTCATAATCAGATGAAATCAGGAAAATATTTTTGTTGCTACTTTTTGGTGGTTTTGTGGTGCTGGGTCACAATTATACAATATTATATCCTGCATCAAAAATTTGTTGGCTTTTGATTGATTGAGAGCTCGTCACATGACCAGAAATATTTGACCTATTTTTAGAAAGTACTATAAACAGTATATCTTTTCAAAATGAACGAATTTGTGTTCACTTTTCGTCAAAATTTCATCAAACTGATTCCTTGATTTTTCTTTCACATCTCCACACACTAGCTACCACCCACTCTGTAAAAAAGAATTTGTTTATTGGTAATTTTTACGTATTTTTTCCATGTAGAATTTACTTGAAAACATTAGTTTTGCCACTTACGCACTAAATTTAAGTCTTGCTAACTTAAACTTTCAATTTTGTAGAACATACGTGGAATATTTAAGTAAAATCAAATACATAAGAACATAAGTAATTTCAGCTTGTATTAATTCAGTAATTTTAACTGAAAATCAGAAATTATACGTATTACCCAAACAATTTATGTTAATTATTCTTATCTTTTTAAAGTAAGGACCGATGCAGTGCGTAATAGAAATATTTACATAATTTATGAATATTCATTAAGACCAAATTAAACTCTTTTTTAAATAAAACAATTCTCTTTTGTGGTTGAATGAAAATTTAAGGACTTTAAAACATTTACTAATTCATTTAACATGGCTAAGCAAAGACAAGACAATTTTTAATTGTTACCCAGTTCAAAACAAATAAAAACTTGATATTTCAGGAAATTGTCAACCAATTTTCCTTTTAAGATGCTACGATCAAGTATATATAAAATTTGGAGCCTTTCAATATGTGTCGAATTGAAGCGTATGTAATAGTTTGTGATGGTGGTAAATAGAAGTAGTGAATGATTAGTGGATGTTACTTGTTAGATTAGATGGGTACCAAATCGTGCAATATGTAATCCTATCATAGCTTTTTTTAAATTATCTAAAATGATTAAGATACTTAAATTATTTACGTTAATGTAACACGATTTAACTGAGTACAAATGTATTCAGCATAATAAGTAAATTCTACTTAAGATGCCGTAGGTAATATTTACTTAATAAAAATAAGGCAATTCTTTTCCTCAATTTTATTGAGTTATTTCGACTATTATTTTTTTACAGTGCATATATCTGCCTTGTCCTCATTAAAATGTGTTAACGAGGATAAATTTATCCTCATTTAGCTGTTAAAATTAAGATAAATTTATCCTCATATAGCTGTTAAATGAAGATAAATTTATCCTCATTTAGCTGTTAAATGAAGATAAATTTATCCTCATTTACATGTATTTCACTTAAACTCTTAAGAGCATAAATCGGAGGGAAAGCTGAAAACAAACGATATTAATTTCATGTGCTTGAACACTTGACTTTTCTGACTTTCGCTGAATATCCGTGTTTAAAATTTGTAAACTTGGCAGAGTTCAGAATGGGCCTTTGGACAGCATGCGGGTCTGGATATGTAATTTCTTTCTTGTTCAAAATCTTAATCGATGTTTTGTGGAGTTCATCGGCATGAGAAACTTTCTTTAGTTACAAACCGAAGCATGATAATTATGATCGATGCACCATAGGAAGTGCAACTAAATCGTTCGGAAAACCATGCCTATATTTAATAGAAAGTATAAACCAAATCTGTGTAACCCCCCCCCCCCCCCCGTTAACACAGTTTAATGAGGATAAGACAGATATGTGGGTGGTAGTGTGTGGAGATGTGAAAGAAAAATCAAGGAATCAGTTTGATGAAATTTTGAGGAAAAGTGAACAAAAATTCGTTCATTTTGAAAAGATATACTGTTTTATATATTTTTTAATTAAATCAATTTTTTTTTTCAAATCTTAATTTAATGAAAACAATTTTTTTTTTTTTAAATTAGATAAAAATTGACATTATTTTTGTTGTTGTTGTTTTTTTTTTTTTTTTAAATAAATTTTTGATGCAGGATATACAACAAATATACCATGCCTTCTATTCGAGGTACTGGTTAAACTATGGGCCTCGGTGACTCCAAAAGTACCATTTGCTTCGGGGCTGTGCTCCTCAGCAAATAGTACTATTGGAGTCACCTCTTGCGCATAGATTTAACCATGACCTCTCAAGGCAGTGTATATGTGTATAATATCAGCCCTCTCCCCCCCCCCCCCCCGCCTATTCTATGACTGTTTTATATTCATTGGCGGCAGCAGAATGAGGTTATGAGCAGAGCCATCTATACACAGAGTTTGACCAACCCGGTTCGAGTTGGACACAATATGGCGACTACTGCTTTTGGGGGCAAGCAAAAAACAGAAGAATACATGCCGTGTTGTGACTGATGAAACCAAACTGGCCAAGCTCTGTATAAAGATGGCTCTGGTAATGAGAGGCATGTGCCACCACTCCTCTCTAGACAGCACTTACAGTAAGTTCAATAAAGGAGAGGTTTTTCGGGGGGGGGTAAATTTAACCCCCCAAAGACGATGCAATGACCCGGACAGGCGCGGATCCAGGATTTCTTAGGGGAGTGGGCCCAACTATTTTTTTTTCTCGGTCTTATATCATATCTTTTCTTGCATTCTTCCCCTCTCTTTTTCCTGTTGGTATGTGCTAATTGTGTATACTTAGGATATCTTACCTTTTCAAGCTTTTGTAATTATCTAGGTAATTTATTACTTTAATTTTTTAGATATTGTTCAATTAGTTCTTAACCAATATGATTTGTGATTCAGCCTCTGGCTGCAATTTATAATCAAATAATTTTTTTTTTTAAATTTTAAATACGAAGTCTGACAAACCTTAAGTAAAGATAACTGCATAGCTTACAGTAAAATGTTGTACATTCAAGCTTTTGTGTAATATTTGTTTCCATTCTATTGATTAGCAGTAATATTTTATGTATACTTTAATGTGAATACCATCTCAGTCTACCATCTACCTCTCACTCTCTCTCTCTCCCTTTCTCACTCTCGGCTCTTTTCTCCTCACCTTTTATCTTTTCCCTCGTATTAGTATTCGTATTAGTATTCACATCTTTCTACCCCCTCCTTTTTCTGCTCCTCGTCCTCCCTCACCATCCTCCTCTCTCTCTCTCTCTCTCTCTCTCTCTGTATCCCCCTCTCCCTCTCTCTCTATCTCCTTCTTCATCTTTATCTCTCCTTTTTTTTATCTCGTTGATATTACGTATACAGATCTACTGGTACAATGTGTAAACACAAAGCGAAGGATTTAATAGTTCAGTTCGGTTTATTTTCAATAATTCACATTTCGCGTTAAACAATGTCAGTCTTGTTCATAATAAATATAGTGTTACTAATAATACAAGGCATTAAAGTTTACACAAATACATAGAATGTATTAAATCAGTTTTCTAAAAATTAACAAAACTATATTTTTTTGTTGGCCATGTTTTGGCAACCACAATATTTGAAATAGTTGGAAGCCCATAACTAAATGGGTGACTCGAAAGTAAATCAATTGAGAATGAGGCACTGATTTTGATGTGCCTGTGTTCTGTGGAATATTTTTTTCAAAATTCAAGGGAGTGAAAATGTTGGGAGTAAAGGAGCCCCCCCCCCCCCCGACGCGAGGTTTCCCCGGCCTTTTATCCGCTTGTACACACACCAAGGTCATCATAATAATTTGATATATTGGACATAATCATCATCAACATCTTCATAATGACTATCCTTAACGCTAAGACTGATAACACCGACAATATTTTTTGCTTCGTCGATGCAATCATAGGTCACAACCATCACACTAATAATTTGTAAGAAAACAAACACACACACGCATTAACAACACCAAATGAAGCTTCAAAAGAGCAAAGTGATAAAATTTGCAATCAAGGCGAAAATTAACCAGTATCAACACTGTTCCAAAAATTCAAAGCACCCCACCCCCCCCCCAAAAAAAAAAAAATCTCAACTTTGTTATCGTATGACAGAAAATGAATTCATGGTTAATAGGTACATTTAGTTAGCCAGATTCTCTGCTTACAACCACACGAAAAACGTACTAGTAAAAATAAAAACGTTTTCAAGATCATTCATTGCAATGGTTTAATGTTTTATAGTGCTAAATCACTTACTTGAGTTGTACCTAAAAATAATATGTACTATCAACAATCTAGGCCTGTTAAACAAGTGCCTCTTCACGTAGGCCTACTTCGAATCATCGAGTCATCGCGTAGGGTCCGGGGTGGTCGCGTTACCCAACCTTTTGTGAAAAATTGCCCTTTTATTCACGAAATATCAGGGGTAGAGTGTTTGAAATTAACCCTCTCATCTACAAATGGTCTAGTCCAATTCACCCGACACGTTGTGAAAACCCTAAGCCAAATCTACGAAAGGTGGCATTATCTTCCGCATTAGTTTCACGAAAGGCCGTGTAACCCGACTACCCGACCGGGCGCGATAGCCCGGCGATGGTTCGAAGAAAGCCTATTCCATATACCATAAAATGGGGGTGAATAGGACAAAAATGAAAGGATTTATTTAAAGAAGTTGTTTTTATTTTTACCAGGGGGCGCTGCAGAAGACACATCTAGATTCGATAATTCCTCATTATTAACAGTACATTTTGAAAAGGATCGGGCTTATTGCTGGGAAAGATATATGTCGGTGGGTCCAGCCGCTGAGGGTGCGTGGCTCCTGACAAACATGGTTGATGAAGCACTGAGAATAAGGATACCAACTCAGAAGGAGGGGGGGGGGGGTAAAAGGGATTCGCAGAATTTTACTCTCACTTTGCCGTCCCCTCTCCTTCTCCTTTTCTCCTTTTCTTCCTTTGCTCTCCAAGTTCAGTTGGCCCCTCTGACTGTCTGTCGGCGCGCTCCCCCTCTATCTATATCTTGCATGTTCACAAATTATATGTCATTGACAACAAATATAATTTCAAAAATGTGTACAAAGAGATGACATTTGTTAGTGAGCTCAAGAGCAATTGCTTTCACGCACAATGTCATCAAGTAGAAACATTATAGTCCCTTTATAGACAATTGTTAGCAATTAGAAAGTAATTGACAAAATATGTAAACCACAGAAATTCGAGGCGTCAACAATAGACCAGTTCGTAGATACAATCTGCGCGTGCGCAGATAAAGGTCACTATGTACAAAATTGTAAAATCCACTGAGACTAATACTGGATACATGCTCTCGAAAGTTATGTAATCATTATTCATGCATGCGCCTGTGATACATTCTATTGAACCATGGACCCTACTACAGATGGACTAATAATGAGAGTCTCTCTTTGATCACATCATGACCACCGTCACCTGATAATGTGTATGTTGATGAGGACATTCATTTGACGCGACAATGTTGATTTTGTAATCACGCATCATCACAGACTAAAGAACCTTTTACATTTCTTCAGATTCTTTTCGCTGGGCCAGGGCACAGGGTGTAGTTTCAGGAAAAGTTTCGTGATTTAAGACCAGTTATAGAGGAGCAGTGAACCCCAAATTGTGACAATTCGTGTAATATTAGATTAGATATTAAAGAAGTGGACACTGGTCGACATACATTTGGACTTACCACACTCTGAAAAATACATACTATTTACTGTCCTATTATCTTATTTTCCTTGGAAATGGAAAGGATAGGTTTTTAAATGAAGTTTAAAATCATTGTGTAACAGCCAAATTTACAGGTTTCTCTTGTAAACTATTTCTAATATCCTATTGAAAATTTCATATATGTCAATATTCATATGTACTCCACAACTGCACATGCATTTCCGTGATTTTAAGCCATTCAATTACATTTGCGCAGGCATTTTGTAGATTCTTCAAGGCACAGTTTGGGGTTTTTATGGCTGACTGGCGGCGGTCGTGATGAGATCAAAGCTTGGAAGCATGTTTAAATTGTCATTATGATACTTTTGACAGAGTCAGGTGCATGAATGTATTATCGAACCGTTCAGTGTCCATTTGTAGTAGGTCCATGATTGAACACAGGTGAAAGTAATCCGTTCAAGAGGGCAAACGAAGAATCACCTCCATGACTTTAGCTGTGATTATTCTGTAAGGCACAAAGTGGGATTTATCTATGTTTAAAAGTCTGTGAATATTTGGGGTCATCTGAACCATGTGCTAACTACGAACTTGTATATTGCTTGTACTCTGCTCGTTAAAAGGTTTTGACCTATAACCCTGACATTAAGTTTACCTTCGTCGATTAATTCATAAGCCACGATCATCAAATTGATAACTTAATACAATGAACGCTAGCTAAGGTCCATAAATAAAGGTTTTCTTGCTTTTTATACAGTAATTGTCAATCATAATTGTCATAATATAATTGCTTTTTTGTGTGTGACATAGCGAATCCATTTTAATATAGTGTATAACTTTGATTGAAAAGAGGATAGCAAAAAAAACGGTTCCCTTCATTTGCACATCATAATCATTAAATGGTGTACACTACATACTTTTGTTTAAAAGTGAGAGAAACAAACGACTTTTGGATCCAAACTCATCGTGCGATCCTAAACAATGAAAGTGACAAAAATAAGGATTTATTCTTCTTATAAAAAAAAAGGAAACTGAATTTCAGATTGTCGTTCACGTAACATAAAATCAGGTACCAACTTAACAATCATGGGAATATAACATGGATTTTACTTTATTTAGTCCAATAAGAAAGTCAACTAAAAATGTACAATAAATTAAGAAATGAAATACATATACGTTCGTCGTGTTCGTCATTCTAAAATATAAAGACCATAGTTTAACTAGAAATTTCAATTTATCAGAGTGTCTAATGAAGGTATATATACATGTAGCATATACATGTAGAAGCATTGTTGTACATTATGTTCAGTTAGTTTCAGCTGAAAGAGTGCGGGTTCGAGTCCTTGCTTGGTGCAATCGTCTTCTTAAAAGGTATTTTATTTATGGGTGTAGTAAATGGCTACCTGGCAGGATTGATTGATTAATTAACTGCGCAGTGCGTTCACATTGAATACCACCACTGATGATTCCATTCCTGAGTGATGTCTGATATTTCGAAATGGAACGTCATCATATTGTTTAGCAGTTATTTTTACTCACGAGACAAGCGTCGAAAAGTCAGCTTAAAGATCACCAGATTGACCGTAATGAGGACGAGAAGCGCACCGAACACTACAAAGACCGTGCCAAACGACGATGTGACGTCATAGATATAACCTGGAAGAAAGTTAGATATTTTACAATTACACGTCAGTCAAAAAATATACATGTATCATGTTCAGAAACATTGTTTTAGTGTTCAAAATCCATTATCATGTGAGCTGAGATATATAAGTAAATTCTCCCACAAGCTCTATTTTATACTGATGCAAACAAATTTGTTTCCGAAAGATGGGTACCTTTTTTCGTAGTAACTGTATGTATCATTAAAGGGCCACTCTAACCCAACTAACATAGCCTTTTAAAACATGAATACACCTCTACTTATTAATATTCTAGCCTCTGATTTTTCAGAAAATCTCTGTATTGACCAAAAGATGATAATAACCATCCATTTTTCACAGTTTTCACGCTTGCTGGGCTACGCCCCTCGAAAAGAAGTAATACGGCCACGTGGCCTTAATGACGCATTTGACGTCATTGCGGGCGTGTCTGATTTGTCCTACAACTAAGGATCTTACAATCTCATTGTCATTCATAAATGAAACGTACTGGGATTATCAAGTGCATATTATTTTTCGGATCAGCCTTAAATATTTTTTTTTCTTCAAATAATATCATAGTTTTCCTTTTTAAAGACATGTAATGCCTAAATCACCCTCTTTTTCACCGGAGAGGCTCCTAAAGTGACGTCATAAACAGTTGCGCAATACAGCTCCGAAACTGGGCTTTTTTCTGAGCGTTCTGAGTCGTCATTTTTTAAGCTAGATTCCAAAATTATTGATGATTTCTAAGAAAAATTGTCATGTTAGGAATCTCGGTCAAAAATTATTCTACATGTCTTTTTTTCTTTTTCAGCCCGTTTTGGTTAGAGTGGCCCTTTAATATTAGTATTTAAAAAAAGAAAAGAAATGAAGATATGCACAAGTTGAAATTTAGTCATTAGTTAGAATTGTACTAAACAGCAGTATTTCTTACAAACGGCCAACATGTTTCACCACAGTCCGTACATCTTGTCGAAATAAATATTAATTCCTTAATAACTGAAGTATTGCATCTAAATAGTTTTTATTCAACAGGTATTGTAGTAGGTACTTGTCGTTTTCCCCAAGGTATATGTTATTCACATAGTTTATTCATTCGAAGGTTTATTATTCCTAAGGTTCAATTCCTGAAGGTTGGTTTAATATTCCGAAAATGACAATGGTTCATGATACTGAAAATCAAAGAGGACTCATTAAAGGTTCACAATTCCGAAAGTGAAATAGATCCCTGGAATCAATTTTGGAATGTCGAATGTTACGAAACCCTTGTTATGGAATATTGTCTTTCGGAAGTACGAATCTGCGGAATTACATGTATGAGTCTTCAGAAAAACAACTGTTCCCAAATTAAATACAAAAACATCAAAATAGGTTATTAAACACTCAAACCGTAAAATTTATCGTATCAAACACTTAAAATTACCCGATAAAGCGTCTCCTGTTATTACACCTATCCCGACTAGTAATAGATTTGTTGACATGGCTCTAGGAATGTTCGCTTCGTTTCGAACAGATAGCTTCATCATCGCGTGTGGAAGACAGTCTAAAATGAAGAAGGTGGTACCTTGGATGAGTGCCATTGCTGCTAGGAAAATGTAGGTGGAACTGACAGAGTCAATGAAAAATGAGATTGCACTGATTATGCAAGTGAAACAGAAGATAATGGTACTGTCATATTTAAAGTGTAGGAGGACTAGGTACAAGATGCGGCCGAATATACCGCTGATGCCGGCAATACTGGAGAGAAAGACTGCATTGGATCGTTCAATTCCCGCTTCTTCTGCGTGAGGTACGAGAAACAGCATCCAAGCGGCCATCACAAACCATTGTAAGAATATGGCCGGAGCGATGAGGGTGTAATATGGTTCCTGGAAGAAAATGAACGATTTCAGTGTTGCCGTAAATGAATCACATGAGCACCGCCAACTTGTGCTACTTGACGCCCTCGCCATTGTATCATTCTTGGACTTCGAGTCTTGCTCGTTCAATTCTGGCAAGGCTGTTGAAGTCTCAGCTACAGCTATTACATCAATATTGGTTGGCTCAGCTGGTTGGACTACTATCAATGAATCTCCTTCTCCTTCGGCGGAGGGTCTCACGTTGTCTCTGTTCATATTCATAGGTGGTCTGATGACAGCACCGCAAACCACGGCGTGG
Organism: Strongylocentrotus droebachiensis; assembly: GCA_035222895.1. Classification (NCBI taxonomy): domain Eukaryota; kingdom Metazoa; phylum Echinodermata; class Echinoidea; order Camarodonta; family Strongylocentrotidae; genus Strongylocentrotus; species Strongylocentrotus droebachiensis. The sequence continues at coordinate 63,381 of JAVYIG010001080.1, read as the reverse complement.
AGAGCAATGCCGCCCAGGATGAGAAAGCCACCGTTGTATCCATAGGCTTCAAAAGACCTCTCTATGATGACAGGGACCAGAAAAGCGCCGCACGTCGTCCCGAAGAGGGTCAGGGTGTTTGAGAAGATGAACGACTTAGCGAAGTAGTCGTTGATGGACACCATTATCGGGAAAAACGTAAGAGCCATGCCGAAACCTAGGAAGGATAAACGGAAATTAAGATTTATAATAGACAAGTTGTTCAAGAAAATTAACAATATTAGGCAAAGTAGTTTACGTTTGTGTATATGGACACTATAGGTAAATACGAGAGCCATGCAAAACCTTGGAAGAATGAATAGGAAACGAAATGAGGATTTCTATTTTATGAATTTATGAATTAGATGTTAAAGGTGTGTCAGGCATGGAAAACTAGTAATCAACTTATCATTTAAAAGCTTAGAAAATGCTCTTCATGATGTGATGGATTTTAAATGTCGGTTTTTACATAGCCTAATTCATGTAATTTTTCAAAGGTGGGTTTCCTTTTTATCAACTGGTAAGGGTACCTGAACAAAGGAACAGTTTTCTGATTATACATTAGACAACCCTGTTTTAGAACGATACAAAGTTCACGACAATTGAGACCGTTTTGTTTTAAATTTCGCACTGTGTTAAAGTCACTTTACTCTACCTGTTAAAGTCAATTTACTTTACCTGTTACAGCCAACATCATCCCGAGGATGTAGATTGATTGGGCCAAAGGAGCACAGATAATGGGCACTGTACTCAACAGTCCGCCAATCATCCCCATTGTCCGCGGCGTCATCACTTTCATCAAGAGTATGGCAATGGGAGCTACAAATTTATAAGAATGGAATAGCGACAAAACAGTTTCATGATAATCTATTTCAGATTAATTTTAGTTTTTTTTTATTAAGTATTAACCCCGAGACCGTAGCAATACTGGCTGGGTTCCAGCGGGGTGCTAGTCTGATCCCGGTGTTCTTATCAGAGGATAGGTGCTAATAGGTTACGCAGTTAGCTTTAGAAAAAACTCTCATAACCCTATGACGAGAACATGACAAGGCGGGTTGGGTCGCCTTCAAATAAACCCCGTCCTGCACCGGGCAGCAGCGATGCAGTACCTGTAGTTGGCGGAGGATCGAAATCTTGGACAACGGTGGCTATGGGGGAGCAGAGGGCAGGTCGGCATCAATGCTTCTGGCTTCTGTACTGCGATGGAAGGATCTGGCCGCCCACCATTATTAATTGGTCAGGTTTGTCATCATGAGAGTACAAAATCAACAAATCAAGTGGGTATCGGAAGGTGAACACGCAGGCCAGAAGATACGTCAAGAGCTACTGCGGAAGAGAGAGGTACTGCTCGTAGTACGCTTGCGGATGATGACGGATCAGGATTAAAGCCTCTTGTAGGAAGTTCTTTTATTGAAGGTCCCATGATGGAAAGGAACAGCACCCCTCTAAGGAAACCAATCAATGTAGCCACGTGGAACGTGCGTGGTATGTCAGATGGGAAGGTGGAAATGGTGGAGTAGGAGATGGCTATAAATGATATTAAAGTCTTGGGAATATCTGAATCATGGTGGCTTGGACAAGGCAGATTTACATCAGACGAAGAAAATACAATCATCTTTTCAGGGAAAGAAAGTGGAAGGAAGCGAAGGGGTGTGGGATTCATCATAGAGAAGGCTACAGCTAAATGTGTCTTGGGATACAACCCGATCAACGAGAGGATTATGACTGTGAGATTACAAAGGTCATCTTATGAATATCTCCATAATTCAGGTATAATTATGCACCAACAGCAGATGCACCGGAGGAAGAAATCACTGATTTCTATGAGATGGTACAAGATGTCGTAGACAGCATTCCTAAGAAGGATTTCCTCATGATATTGGGTGATTGGAATGCCAAGACTGGTAAAACGAGGGAAAAATCTGAGTTCATTGGCAATTATGGTCTTGGCATCAGATATGAAAGAGGAGATCGACTGGAAGAATTTTGTGTAGCAAACAGCTCCATCATTGGTAACACGTGGTTTGAGCATCATCCCAAAAGACGTGGATGAGTCCGGGAGACAGAGCCAGAAACCAGATAGACTACGTCATGGTCAAGAAGAGGTGGCGAACTTTACTACAGAACGTCAAGACAAGACCAGGTGCTGACTGTGGCAGCGATCATCAGCTGCTTGTGGCTAAACTGAGACTAAGACTGAAAGCTAAGAAATGTGATTCAGCTCCCACAAGGTATGATGTGGAAAATATCCCTTCTCAATTCTCAGTGGAAGTGAAGAACAAGTTTGAGCTGCTGTTGAGAAACGATGAAGCAGAGCAAACACCAAATGAGCTGTGGGAAGACATGAAAGAAACAGTTGAAAATGCAGCAAAGAATAATATCCCAAAGAAAAGGAAACTGAAACAACCATGGATCTCAAATCAGACTTTTGACATTGCTGATGACAGGAAGAGGGCAAAAGCAAAACGCAATAGAGGAGAATGGACGAGACTCAATGGCCCGAATTCACAAAGGAGGTTTGACGACAAACCTTGGTTTTCGTACGTCATATGACGCGTTTTACGCGTTTTTTACAAACCTGGTTTGTAAAGAACAAAAGGAGGTTTGGCGAAACAAAACGAGGTTTGAGCTCAAACCTTGCTTTGTGAATTCGGGCCACTAAGGCGGTTACAAATAGTGTGAAGGAGGACAAAAGGAAATACATCGAGGGGAAGTGTGAAGACCTAGAGCGTCACAAGAACAACTCTAAGGCAGCATTTGCAATTGTGAAAGAAATCACAAAGAAGAGAATCCCAAGATCTAGACTGGGTGTTATTAATGATGAAAATGGCAAAACACTGACGAAGAATGAAGACATCAAAGAAAGATGGGTGCAGTATAGTACCAAGCTGTTTGCTACACAGGAACAAGTTGACACTCAGTAGGAGGAAAGTGATGAAATGGAGCCCCCTCCATTAAGATCAGAAGTGGAGCTTGCAATGAAACAGCTGAAGGATGGCAAGTCCCCTGGCTTTGACAACTTGACTTCCGAGATGTGGAAGGCTACAGGTGAAGAAGGTACAGACCTGATGTGGCGTCTCTGTTGCAATATCTGGAATAGTAGGGAGTGGCCCAAGGACTGGTGTAGAGCTGTTTTTATACCATTGCCAAAGAAGGGAGATCTGAAAGAATGTGCAAACATCGAACGATCAGCTTGATTTGTCATGCAAGCAAAATACTTCTGAAGGTGATTAGCAGAAGAATGAAAATCAAAGATCTCAGATGAGCAAGCAGGGTTCCGTGAAGGTAGAGGGACAAGAGAACAGATTGTCAACATTCGAAACATATTAGAGAAATGCAGAGAACACAAACACCCCCTCTATTTGTGACTGTGTGAGCCACTCTCATTTGTGGAATACAATGGCAAAGATGGGGTTCCCAAGTCACATCATCGAATTGATCAAAAACCTCTATCATGACCAAGAAGCAACAGTGAGAACCAGTAACGGCAATACTGAGTGGTTTGGAATTTGCAGGGGAGTACGTCAAGGCTGTATACTGTCTCCTAACCTTTTTAATATTTACTCTGAGGACATTATGAGAAATGCTCTGGAAGGATTCAAGGGGGGAGTTAAGTTTGGAGGTAAAAAGATCACGAACCTAAGGTATGCTGATGACACCACTCTCGTTTGCAGCAAGTGAAGAGAAAAACCTTTTTCTAAACACCAAAAAGACAAAAATAATGGTTGTCGATAGAGATTATGATAACACTGACTTCACCGTAGCTGGAAATAAGATTGAAGTAGTAAATCGGTTTGAGTACTTGGGCTCAATTATCACTAACAAAGGATAGAGCACCACAGAGATAAGAAGAAGGATGGCAATGGCAAGATCAACAGTACATAATATGTCCCACATCTGGAAGAGCCGAGGCCTATCTCTCAGTCTGAAGGTACGTCTGCTTCAAGCAACTTCTTTCTCTATTGCTACTTACGGAAGTGAGTCCTGGGCCATGACAAAGAATGACAGAAAGAGAGTTGATGCCTTTGAAATGTGGTGCTACAGGAGGCTGTTGCAGGTGTCATGGATAGATAAAAAGACAAATGTGTGGGTCCTGGACAAGATTGGAACAGACTTGACCATCAGAAGGGGAATCATGGAAAGAAAACTTAACTATTTTGGGCACATTGTTAGGAGATCTGAAGTTATTGAGAAGCAAATACTGCAAGGAGCAGTCGAAGGAAGTGTATCAAATATCAAGAAAGTGTCTGGACAAAGAATGAAAGGTGCAACACAAATGTCAGGTGAAAGAGTTGCATTGCGTGCTCTCGTGAAGGCCACAGCAGCCCTTTACAGCGCCACCTGAAGTTGATGATGGTGATTAAGTATTATCTACTCAAAATACATTCTACATGCTCAAGCTAGAAATAATGTGCAGACTGAGTCAGTTTGATGCGAGTCGTGTTTTAAAGCTATTATGAAAAGTGTCAAGTGTTATTTTCGCATACGGAAAACGGGAGAAACAAAAAACAAACAAACAAAAATAAAGCATATCAAACGAATCAAATCAAAACAAAATAGAGAACCCCCCCCCCCCCCCTAAACAAAAAAGGAACCGTAAGTCGCCATTGAGTAATTAATAACATAACAAACTAAAACTCGTATAAGACTTGAGTTTGCACATTAAACAATTTTTTACAGGATGTTCTCATATAAATATTATAATGTTTCTCCGAATAATCTTCTCAACGTAATGTTCTGAATTAATGCAGATCACAACAGAGTCTTGATGTGGAAGTTGTCGGAAATGACAAGGTATAAGTTAAAGGGAGTGTAGCTTGGCAAATACTGGTTAACGACATCTACGTCTTCTTTTGGACAAATGCACGTAAACAAATGGACTTGAATAGCGGTGGTCACCGACCTAATCTGTACATGGTCATCGTGCGCTAGCGTTCGCGAAACAGACCGAAGTTCTCCCCGAGCTTCGGTTTCGCGTAGGTTGCACGTTCGTTTTTGCTGCCGCCGCGTCCTCCTTAATCGATTGGCCACGAAACAGGCCACGGGAAAGACACGTCGTCTCGTCAGGCTACACTCCCTTTAATAATCAAAGCTGATAGAAAAGAGTTGATGATTAATTTTTTATAGACAAACTTTTGTATCGAGAAAAAAATATTCTCACCAACTACTTGACCTTGCATGGCAATGTATATCAAATTTAGATTAACACTACTATGAATAAAAGGGTTCTAGGAGACCTACCCCCTGAACATCCATCCCCGTATAACCATCCCCAGTCAACTACCCCTACGTGTCTACGCCGAAATTACGCGAATGCGTCCATCTCGCGTACCCATTTACGTCCCTCAGCGTACGGTTACGTAGGCCGGCGTAGGGTTGCGTACGCTCGGCGTAGTCGGTACGCAACACTATGCAACTCTACGCAAAGCCCGGTGTGAAAGCCCCTCAAGACTGGATCGGTGGAAGGTCGTGTTTAAGTTAATCGAGGCAAGTTGGTCCGATATAAGCCCCCTTTCACACCGGGCCACGCGTAGTGTTGCGTAGTGTTGCGTACCGACTTCGCCGAGCGTACGCTGTCCTACGCTGGCCTACGTAACTATACGATGAGGGACGCAAAGCGGTACGCGAGATGGACGCAACAAATTATTAAACATGTTACATTTTTGGCGTACTTTCGGTGTAGACACTAGAGGCAGAAAATACGCATTTTGTACGCGTGTCTATACGTAACACTACGATACAGTACGCCACACCTACGCAATAGTACGCTACCCTACGCTAGTCCGACGAAGCAGTAAAAGCTTGCGCACACAGTAAGCAACCGTACGCAACCGTAAGCAAACATGTACGCCAGGTCTACGTAAACGTACGCAACCCTACGCTTGTTATACGCAATAGTACGCGTAGGTACGCGGTGCCTATACACAGGGTACGTAACCATACGCCATCGTACGCCAGCCTACGCATAACCGACGCAGGTACTACGCTGAAACAATTTTTTTATCATGAATACGCAGCCTAATTTCGGCGTAGTCGGTACGCCACACTAGGCAAAGCGACGCAGATCCGGTGTGAAAGGGGCTTTAGAGGGTAAGGACAACTCAGTGGCGTAATGAGCAAAAAAGTTTGGGGGGGCTGACAAAAAAAAATCCGCATCACCCCCACTCTAACATGCAGGCCCCGCTGAACGTTTCGCAAAGTGGGGTCTAGGGGGAAGCCCCGGCGGGGGTTAAGGGGCGGAGCCCCCGAAGCTCAAGGGGTATGGGCATCAGTGGCGGCTCCAGGAATTTCTTACCGGGGGGGGGGGGGGGCACAAAATGGCATGGGATTAATTATATGTAAAACGATGAAGCGACAGAACGAGGCTTTAGCGGCGAGGGAGCGGAGCGACCAAGTGGGGTGGGTCTTGGAAGGGGTTCTGGCCCCCTCCCAGAGTAAGAAGCATTTGCAATTTCAGAACCAACTTAGATGCATTTTCAGGCATTTCCTGGAGTAATATGACGTAAGATTGCTTTCTCCTACCCCTTCCAAGAGTAGGGATCTTTTGCAATTTGAGAACCACATTTGGCGCATTATTGTCCACCGGCACTTCTTGGAAAAAACGAGGCCTTTTGATTGGTTAGAAGTTAGAGAAAAGTGATCTGTCAAGTCGTGAGACGTTGTACATGCTTTGATGCCGCACATGTACAAAGACGGTGGTCCGGTACTTATCTCGACTGTATAAACTGTGTCGTTATCAGGGGCGTCGCTAGATCTTTTTCAGTGGGGGAGTGGGGAGGGTTAAGAGGCCACCGATTACCGACAAAACGAGCAACCAATTACCGACAAATATATTAATGCTAATGTCCAAATGTCTACTAATTTAACCTTATTAACCCTAGGCCAGGAACTAAGTTATTTTTCAGTCTCCCACCCCCCCCCCCCCCCCCCCCCACCCCTCCCCTCCCGCGCGAAGCGCGGAAAAAATTGACACTTCATTAAATTATTAGAGGGAGAAGACGATCCGTTGTACCGTTCTCGACTCTTAATGCTTGTTTCGCCCCTCCCGCGGAAAGCGCGGAAGCTATGACGTTTCATTTAATTATTAGAGAAAGAAGAATATTCATTGTACCGGTCCAGAATCTTATCCTTGTCTGGATCCAGTTCCCCCCCCCCCCCCGCGCGAAGCGCGGAAGATTTGACGGTTCAATAAATTATTACTCTTGATCCTTGTCTGAATTCATTTCGCCCATCCCGCGCGAAGCGCGGAAGCTTTCGACGATTCATTAAATTATTACTCTTAATCCTTGTCTGAATTCAGTTTTTCCCCCTCCCGCGCCAAGCGCTGAAGCTTTGACACTTCATTAAATTATTAGAGAAAGAAGACGATCCGTTGTACCGTTCTCGACTCTTAATTCTTGTTTCGCCCCTCCTGCGCAAAGCGCGGAAGCTATGATGTTTCATTAAACAATTACTCTTAATCATTGTCTGAATTTATATTCGCCCATCACGCGGAAGCTTTCACGTTTCATTAAATTATCAGAGAAAGAATACGATTCGTTGTATCGTGTTCCTGTCTGAACTCATTTGCCCCCCCCCCCCTCCCCTCCCGCGCGAAGTGCGGACAAATTTGACACTTCATTAAATTATTAGAGAAAGAAGACGATCCGTTGTACCGTTCTCGACTCTTAATTCTTGTTTCGCCCCTCCCGCGGAAAGCGCGGAAGCTATGACGTTTCATTTAATTATTAGAGAAAGAAGAATATTCATTGTACCGGTCCAGAATCTTATCCTTGTCTGGATCCAGTTCCCCCCCCCCCCCGCGCGAAGCGCTGAAGATTTGACGGTTCAATAAATTATTACTCTTGATCCTTGTCTGAATTCATTTCGCCCATCCCGCGCGAAGCGCGGAAGCTTTTGTCGATTCATTAAATTATTACTCTTAATCCTTGTCTGAATTCAGTTTTTCCCCCTCCCGCGCCAAGCGCTGAAGCTTTGACACGTCATTAAATTATTAGAGAAAGAAGACGATCCGTTGTACCGTTCTCGACTCTTAATTCTTGTTTCGCCCCTCCTGCGCAAAGCGCGGAAGCTATGATGTTTCATTAAACAATTACTCTTAATCATTGTCTGAATTTATATTCGCCCATCACGCGGAAGCTTTCACGTTTCATTAAATTATCAGAGAAAGAATACGATTCGTTGTATCGTGTTCCTGTCTGAACTCATTTGCCCCCCCCCCCCCCCAAGCGTGGAAGCTTTGTCGTTTCATTAAATGATTAGAGAAAGAAGACGATTCGTTGTACCGTTCTCTACTCTTAATCTTGTCTGAATTCAATTTCCCCACTGGGCGCCTTGACGGTACATGTGCAGTGTTACATGATGTAAGTATGGAACGCCCGGCAGTGCTTGTCACAGTTGCTTCTGGAAAGGATTTTTTTAAATGTAAAAAAAAACATATGCTCTTCCTGGCTATATCAGTATTTGGGCATGTGTCAGTTTGCAACAGAAATGGAGAAACGCGCATTTTGTTGAAAATCATGTGATATCACGAACATTTATAGATCACTTGTATATGGAATTGAAAATAAGTCATGGTTCAATTTTATTTGGGGGGGCTGGCGCCCCCCCTAGCCCCCCCCCCACCAGTACGCCAGTGGGACAACTAATGGTGTAAGCCAAATACTCGTTCGTTCGTTCGTGTCTCCTTAGATCAGATTAATGTATCTTGATCTTCGGAGGAGTTATTATGTAAACACTAATACTATTACTAATACTAATGGGATATTTATAACTGCTGCAGGGAAAACTTACACCGACTAATTAAGAAGCCCCCGTTGAACATGGCTATAGTCTATTTTCAAAATGTATTCAAATTTACACGCGTGTACCTACCGACAAGTTTATAATATTCACTTGCATATTGGATCTCAATAGTCAGAATGCCAATAGCAGGTGAATGAAATGATTCGAAACAAGGCACTTAACATAGAGGCGTGCAATGAATTATTTCATTGCATATTATAAAAAGTCCTACAGGGATAGTAAGGGTGGATGAAATAGGCCCTTTAATAGGCCATTTTCGTAATGTAACCAAATGTAATGCCTATACCTAGGGGGCAAAACCCCAATTTGGGGGGGTTTTGAGACATGGCGTGTTCTAAAAGGTTGGATGATTTCAACGTGTTTGGGGGACCTCCCTGCACAATTGTTAGGTGGACAACCTTTGCAATATGCTACCGGAGAAAAATGGCGGCCATTATACAAGATGATACCTCATTTAACCTTAATAAGGCCGGGGGGCTAATTTTTTTTTCCCAAACAGGTTTGCCAATGCTTATATTTCCGGTCATCTGATTGGCTGATATGTTACGTCATTATCAATGACGTAACCGTTAGGGTGAGTGATAGGGTTATAGAAATCATGCAGAATCACTTTTCATCAATCCATCGTTGGCTCAATCGGTAAGGTCAGCGTAATACAATCTCAGAGTTGTAGGTTCAAGTCTCAGTTTATTTAGTTTTGTTTGCCCTTATATACTGTATAGTGAGGCAAAGCAATCAAAAATCAAAGTCTAATTGTTTGTGACCTCTTTCCAAGCTGCTAATGACGTAGAACATATCAGCCATTGAGAAGAACGGAAATATAAGAAATTGCAAACCTGTTTTGGAATAAAAATTTCGCGGCCGGGGGGGGGCATAATGATTGTTCGAGAACGCATATGGATGGCGCCCCGCCGCTCGCTGACTTTTTTCTTTAGAGTCTTGCGCATCTTTTAAAACATTTTTTCGAAAATCGGACCTACAGTTACAAGGTCACGTGACCTTTTGTCTTTGCATGTCAGCCCGAAAATCGCTCAATTTCGTGATTTGTGTACAAAACATATGGCAAAGTCATTTTTCCTAAAAATAGATCAAACATTGGTTATTGGGTCTTGTTTGATGATTAGGTGGTTGTTTTGGTAGTCAAAATAGTTGAATTGTAGTTAGAAATGAAATAAAACAACAAAAACAATAAAATACATAAGTTAAAAAAACAATGAAATACATAAGAAATTATCAATAAAAGAGATAACATAAGGAATAAGCTAGCTCTTCCAAATTTGTTTGACGTATTATTATTCCAAATGGTCTAATAAATATATGTAGTGAAAAGAATGCTTAAATATGAATAATATATGATTGATGGGTATTTGCATAAATTACCATAAATATGCAAATTAGTGAATTTTTCAAAAAAATGAAATTATCATAGTATTCTATACACTTCACTTGACATGTGTTCAAATTTTCGCGGAGATCGGCCGTTTCAAGGCCGAGATCTTAAGGGGGGCCATATTGCCCCCCCCCCCCGGCCGTACTAAGACCTCAAATAGCCCGGCTTTTTTAGGGTTAATAGGTTTCGAGATGATTTGCATAACACATTTTTAAAACCATTTTTTTCAAAAATATGAATTGCGCCAAAATACATATTTCTCCCTATTTATTTGATTATGATGCTAACTGACATCCTGGTTGATATCATATCCAAATTTCAAGTCTATTCCTTTTCTAACTAAAAATGTATAGCTCTCTAAATTAGACACTTTGTCATGAGCCAAAATGGCAAATTTGGTTGTTAAGGGCTATCTTCTCCTTACTAGCAACGGTAACATAGTGACGTGAAAATAGAATATATGAACCAGTTTTCCAGCAAGTTTCAAGTCAGTTAGGATTATAATCAAATAAATGTGGAGAAATATGTATTTTGGCGCAATTCATATTTTTTTTAAAAATGGTTTAAACAATTTCATTTTTTACTCAATTTTTTTCATGCAAATCATCCCAAAACCTATAGAATGAGGTATCATCTTGTAGGAGATGTAATTGTCTTTCATATGATACCTTAAACAGGGTAAAATGAGGTGCTGTTAAAAAGTAATCCCAGAATTGTACAACAGTAGTTATACGTGGCAGCCATTTTGAAAAAAGGCCGCCATTTTTTCCAGTAGCATATTACAAAGGTTGTCCACCTAGAAATTCTGCAGGGAGGTCCCCTGAACACGTTAAAGGAAACCTAACCCCAAAGAATAAGTGTAGGTATTCAGAAAAATGAGATGTATTCCTACCCTTTGATGTACAATATTCCTTACGAAAATGTACAAGATATATATAAA
>JAVYIG010001080.1:0-52028 GCA_035222895.1 Strongylocentrotus droebachiensis | reverse complement strand
GCAATTATTCATAAAAGGTGAATGAAATTATTTGTAAAGTGGCACTTCTCTAGGACGTAGTACCCAGGGGGCACAGCAGGTTCTCGAGACATGGAATGTTGTAAAAGGTTGTTGGGTATTAAAGGAAACCGAATCCCAAGAAATAACTTTACTTATTCCGAGAGATTTATTATATTATTGCCCATAAATCTACAAGATTCCCAACCAAAGTGTATGAGAGAGGTATAAAGCAAGAATAATGTACAGTTTCTCAGCACGACATTGACATCGCCATTTTCTTGATAATGTGACGTACTATGCAAAGTCGTTTATCAAGTAAATGAATTCAAATTTATGGATGCTTCTTTCCCAGACGTGTGTGGTGATGAAGCATTTCATTCACCTGCTATTATCCTTTGTACTACAATTGCAGAACGCAAATTGCATAAATAAGTTAATGCTCTTCTGGGGTGAAGGTTTCTCATAAATGAAATAGATTTGTCAACTGATATAGTGTAGTATTTATAAATGAATTTAGTTACAATTGTTCCCCTGTTATTTATTTTTCACCAAATATAATTTCTATCATCTCAGTTATGATTTTTTTTCATTGAAAAGTAAAGGTTTCGTTATTGATTTTTTTTTCCAACTACAGCTTGGTGCATGATACATGTACAACCAGTGGCGTCGCTAGACATTTTTCAGTGGGGGGTGTAGAGGCCAACGATAACCGACAAAACTAGCGACCAATTACCGACAAAATTAAATGTCCAATATCTACAAATTTAACCCTATAAACCCGGGGCCATAGGCTAAAATTGCTTTTCCTATGGACTATCTATAGTACTTGCATATGCGCAAATTGTCATTTTCCTCGACGACATAAATATACGAATTATTTCGTCAACTTAGTCAGCATCATGGCTGATATATTTTAATGCAGGCGCGAAACTAGGATCTTATTTTAGGGAGGGCGGTAGTGAGCAAGCGAATTGCTTAAAGAGCGCTCATTAGGGGGTGTGGGTGATAGGCCTCTAAATTATTAGGATAAGAAGACGATTTATTGTACCTTTCTCGACTGTTAATCCTTGTCTAAATGAAGTTCCCCCCCCCCCATCCCGCGCGAAGCGCGAAAGCTTTGACGTTTCCTTAAATTATTTTGAAAAGAAGACGGTTTGCTGTACCGTTCTCTACTGTTAATCCTTGTCTGAATTCAGTTTCTCCCCCACCCGCGCGAAGCGCGGAAGTTTTGGCGTTTCATTAAATTATTAAAGAAAGTAGACGATTCGTTGAACCTTGCTCGCCTCTAAATCCTTGTCTGAATGAAGCTTCCCCTTCCGCGCGAAGTGCCGAAATTTTGACGTTTCATTAAATTATTAGAAAAGAAGACGATTCGTTGTACCATTCTCGACTCGTCTACATGAAGTTTTCTCCCTTCGCGCGAAGCGCGGAATTTTTGGCATTTCATCACAATATAGAGAAAGGAAGAAGATTCGTCGTACCGTTTTCGACTCTTATTACTCCCTATTCATCTGAATTGAGTTTCCCCCTCTCGCGCGAAGCGCGGAAGCTTTGACGTTTCATTAAATTATTAGAGATAGAAGACGATTCATTTGTACCGTTTTCGACTCTTAATAAGCCCTATTTGGTGTACTGTTTTCGACTATTAATTCTTATCTGAATTCAGTTGTCCCCCTTCCGCGCGAAGCGCGGAGGTTTTGACGTTTCCTTAAATTATTAGAGAAAGTAGACGATTCGTTGAACTGTAATCGACTCTTAATCCTTGTCTGAGTAAAGCTTCTCGCGCGGAAGTTTTGACGTTTTATTTAATTATTAGAGAAAGAAGACGATTCGTTGTACCGTTTTCGACTCTTAATAAGCCCTAATTGTCTGAATTCAGTTTCCCCCTTTACCGCGAAGCGCGGAAGCTTTGACGTTTCCTTAAAATATTAGAGAAAGAAGACAATTCGTAGTACCGTTCTCGACTCGTCTAAATGAAGTTTTCCCCTTCCGCGCAAAGCGCGGATTTTTTGTTGTTGGGCGTTTCATCACAATATAGAGAAAGGAAGACGATTCGTCGTACCGTTGTTGACTCTTAAACCTTGTTTGAATTTAGTTTCCCCGACAATTTTAAACCTCTGATTTCTTTAGCTGATGTTATAGGAAAGTGAAACTTCGAGAAAATACAAGCATTGTAGTTGTAGTCACTCTCGAAGTCGTCACAGCGGATAAAAAGTCGGCCGACCGACAATATACATCTCACCGACTTCAAACTTCTGCATTGATATAGTTCACGAGGATCGAGCAAGAATACCGACACAGCTGACCCGACATAGCAACATATTTACCCGTGTCTTTCTTGCTCCCCCGTCGAGACGACTCCACCCAACAACCCCCTGGTCTCTTTTACTCCCACTCCTCCTCTCTCAGGCTCTTACCTCTCCTCTCTCTCCTCTCTTTCACCCCCCGTTTCTTTTGTTTCCCTTTTACTCTTTTTTCTTCTTTTTTTCTTCCCTTTTCTTTCTTTTCCTTTCTTTCCTCTCCTCGCTCTTTTTCTTTTTTCTCTTTCTTTCTTCTCTTTTCTTTCCTTTCTTTTCCTTTCTTTCCTTTCTTTCCTTTCTTTCTTCTCCTTTTCCTTTTTTTCTTTCTTTTCTTTCCCTTTCCCTCTCTTTTCCCCCCTCCCCCTTTTCTCTTTTTTCCCGACGGCAGCGCAATTTTACCGACAATATCCTGACAGGTGGGGGGTGTCGCACCCCCCACCCCCCCCCCCCTTTGGCGACGCCCCTGTGTACAACTTCAACAGGTACGTCACATTTTCAAGAAAATAGCTGCGCCCATGTCATGCTAAAAGGCATCACATCATGCCAGGAATATCTTCATTTATATATATCTTGTACATTTTCGTAAGGAATATTGTACATCAAAGGGTAGGAATACATCTCATTTTTCTGAATACCTACACTTATTCTTTGGGGTTAGGTTTCCTTTAACGTGTTCAGGGGACCTCCCTGCAGAATTTCTAGGTGGACAACCTTTGTAATATGCTACTGGAAAAAATGGCTGCCACGTATAACTACTGTTGTACAATTCTGGGGATTACTTTTTAACAGCACCTCATTTTACCCTGTTTAAGGTATCATATGAAAGACAATTACATCTCCTACAAGATGATACCTCATTCTATAGGTTTTGGGATGATTTGCATGAAAAAAATTGAGTAAAAAATGAAATTGTTTAAACCATTTTTTAAAAAAATATGAATTGCGCCAAAATACATATTTCTCCACATTTATTTGATTATAATCCTAACTGACTTGAAACTTGCTGGAAAACTGGTTCATATATTCTATTTTCACGTCACTATGTTACCGTTGCTAGTAAGGAGAAGATAGCCCTTAACAACCAAATTTGCCATTTTGGCTCATGACAAAGTGTCTAATTTAGAGAGCTATACATTTTTAGTTAGAAAAGGAATAGACTTGAAATTTGGATATGATATCAACCAGGATGTCAGTTAGCATCATAATCAAATAAATATGGAGAAATATGTATTTTGGCGCAATTCATATTTTTGAAAAAAATGGTTTTCAAAATGTGTTATGCAAATCATCTCGAAACCTATTAACCCTAAAAAAGCCGGGCTATTTGAGGTCTTAGTACGGCCGGGGGGGGGGGGGGGGCAATATGGCCCCCCTTAAGATCTCGGCCTTGAAACGGCCGATCTCCGCGAAAATTTGAACACATGTCAAGTGAAGTGTATAGAATACTATGATAATTTCATTTTTTTGAAAAATTCACTAATTTGCATATTTATGGTAATTTATGCAAATAACCATAAATCATATATTATTCATATTTAAGCATTCTTTTTCACTACATATATTTATTAGACCATTTGGAATAATAATACGTCAAACAAATTGGAAGAGCTAGCTTATTCCTTATGTTATCTCTTTTATTGATAATTTCTTATGTATTTCATTGTTTTTTTAACTTATGTATTTTATTGTTTTTGTTGTTTTATTTCATTTCTAACTACAATTCAACTATTTTGACTACCAAAACAACCACCTAATCATCAAACAAGACCCAATAACCAATGTTTGATCTATTTTTAGGAAAAATGACTTTGCCATATGTTTTGTACACAAATCACGAAATTGAGCGATTTTCGGGCTGACATGCAAAGACAAAAGGTCACGTGACCTTGTAACTGGAGGTCCGATTTTCGAAAAAATGTTTTAAAAGATGCGCAAGACTCTAAAGAAAAAAGTCAGCGAGCGGCGGGGCGCCATCCATATGCGTTCTCGAACAATTAGAAAAATCGTTGAGGGGGGGGGGGGGCATTATGCCCCCCCCCCCCGGCCGCGAAATTTTTATTCCCAAACAGGTTTGCAATTTCTTATATTTCCGTTCTTCTCAATGGCTGATATGTTCTACGTCATTAGCAGCTTGGAAAGAGGTCACAAACAATTAGACTTTGATTTTTGATTGCTTTGCCTCACTATACAGTATATAAAGGCAAACAAAACTGAATAAACTGAGACTTGAACCTACAACTCTGAGATTGTATTACGCTGACCTTACCGATTGAGCCAACGATGGGTTGATGAAAAGTGATTCTGCATGATTTCTATAACCCTATCACTCACCCTAACGGTTACGTCATTGATAATGACGTAACATATCAGCCAATCAGATGACCGGAAATATAAGCATTGGCAAACCTGTTTGGGAAAAAAAAATTAGCCCCCCGGCCTTATTAAGGTTAAATGAGGTATCATCTTGTATAATGGCCGCCATTTTTCTCCGGTAGCATATTGCAAAGGTTGTCCACCTAACAATTGTGCAGGGAGGTCCCCCGAACACGTTGAAATCATCCAACCTTTTAGAACACGCCATGTCTCAAAACCCCCCCAAATTGGGGGTTTTGCCCCCTAGGTATAGGCATTACATTTGGTTACATTACGAAAATGGCCTATTAAAGGGCCTATTTCATCCACCCTTACTATCCCTGTAGGACTTTTTATAATATGCAATGAAATAATTCATTGCACGCCTCTATGTTAAGTGCCTTGTTTCGAATCATTTCATTCACCTGCTATTTGCATTCTGACTATTGAGATCCAATATGCAAGTGAATATTATAAACTTGTCGGTAGGTACACGCGTGTAAATTTGAATACATTTTGAAAAAAGACTATAGCCATGTTCAACGGGGGCTTCTTAATTAGTCGGTGTAAGTTTTCCCTGCAGCAGTTATAAATATCCCATTAGTATTAGTAATAGTATTAGTGTTTACATAATAACTCCTCCGAAGATCAAGATACATTAATCTGATCTAAGGAGACACGAACGAACGAACGAGTATTTGGCTTACACCATTAGTTGTCCTTACCCTCTAAAGCCCCTTTCACACCGGATCTGCGTCGCTTTGCCTAGTGTGGCGTGCCGACTACGCCGAAATTAGGCTGCGTATTCATGATAAAAAAATTGTTTCAGCGTAGTACCTTCGTCGGTTATGCGTAGGCTGGCGTACGATGGCGTATGGTTACGTACCCTGTGTATAGGCACCGCGTACCTACGCGTACTATTGCGTATAACAAGCGTAGGGTTGCGTACGTTTACGTAGACCTGGCGTACATGTTTGCTTACGGTTGCGTACGGTTGCTTACTGTGTGCGCAAGCTTTTACTGCTTCGTCGGACTAGCGTAGGGTAGCGTACTATTGCGTAGGTGTGGCGTACTGTATCGTAGTGTTACGTATAGACACGCGTACAAAATGCGTATTTTCTGCCTCTAGTGTCTACACCGAAAGTACGCCAAAAATGTAACATGTTTAATAATTTGTTGCGTCCATCTCGCGTACCGCTTTGCGTCCCTCATCGTATAGTTACGTAGGCCAGCGTAGGACAGCGTACGCTCGGTGAAGTCGGTACGCAACACTACGCAACACTACGCGTGGCCCGGTGTGAAAGGGGGCTTATATCGGACCAACTTGCCTCGATTAACTTAAACACGACCTTCCACCGATCCAGTCTTGAGGGGCTTTCACACCGGGCTTTGCGTAGAGTTGCATAGTGTTGCGTACCGACTACGCCGAGCGTACGCAACCCTACGCCGGCCTACGTAACCGTACGCTGAAGGACGTAAATGGGTACGCGAGATGGACGCATTCGCGTAATTTCGGCGTAGACACGTAGGGGTAGTTGACTGGGGATGGTTATACGGGGATGGATGTTCAGGGGGTAGGTCTCCTAGAACCCTTTTATTCATAGTAGTGTTAATCTAAATTTGATATACATTGCCATGCAAGGTCAAGTAGTTGGTGAGAATATTTTTTTCTCGATACAAAAGTTTGTCTATAAAAAATTAATCATCAACTCTTTTCTATCAGCTTTGATTATTAAAGGGAGTGTAGCCTGACGAGACGACGTGTCTTTCCCGTGGCCTGTCTCGTGGCCAATCGATTAAGGAGGGCGCGGCGGCAGCAAAAACGAACGTGCAACCTACGCGAAACCGAAGCTCGGGGAGAACTTCGGTCTGTTTCGCGAACGCTAGCGCACGATGACCATGTACAGATTAGGTCGGTGACCACCGCTATTCAAGTCCATTTGTTAACGTGCATTTGTCCAAAAGAAGACGTAGATGTCGTTAACCAGTATTTGCCAAGCTACACTCCCTTTAACTTATACCTTGTCATTTCCGACAACTTCCACATCATGACTCTGTTGTGATCTGCATTAATTCAGAACATTACGTTGAGAAGATTATTCGGAGAAACATTATAATATTTATATGAGAACATCCTGTAAAAAATTGTTTAATGTGCAAACTCAAGTCTTATACGAGTTTTAGTTTGTTATGTTATTAATTACTCAATGGCGACTTACGGTTCCTTTTTTGTTTAGGGGGGGGGGGGTTCTCTATTTTGTTTGGATTTGATTCGTTTGATATGCTTTATTTTTGTTTGTTTGTTTTTTGTTTCTCCCGTTTTCCGTATGCGAAAATAACACTTGACACTTTTCATAATAGCTTTAAAACACGACTCGCATCAAACTGACTCAGTCTGCACATTATTTCTAGCTTGAGCATGTAGAATGTATTTTGAGTAGATAATACTTAATCACCATCATCAACTTCAGGTGGCGCTGTAAAGGGCTGCTGTGGCCTTCACGAGAGCACGCAATGCAACTCTTTCACCTGACATTTGTGTTGCACCTTTCATTCTTTGTCCAGACACTTTCTTGATATTTGATACACTTCCTTCGACTGCTCCTTGCAGTATTTGCTTCTCAATAACTTCAGATCTCCTAACAATGTGCCCAAAATAGTTAAGTTTTCTTTCCATGATTCCCCTTCTGATGGTCAAGTCTGTTCCAATCTTGTCCAGGACCCACACATTTGTCTTTTTATCTATCCATGACACCTGCAACAGCCTCCTGTAGCACCACATTTCAAAGGCATCAACTCTCTTTCTGTCATTCTTTGTCATGGCCCAGGACTCACTTCCGTAAGTAGCAATAGAGAAAGAAGTTGCTTGAAGCAGACGTACCTTCAGACTGAGAGATAGGCCTCGGCTCTTCCAGATGTGGGACATATTATGTACTGTTGATCTTGCCATTGTCATCCTTCTTCTTATCTCTGTGGTGCTCTCTCCTTTGTTAGTGACAATTGAGCCCAAGTACTCAAACCGATTTACTACTTCAATCTTATTTCCAGCTACGGTGAAGTCAGTGTTATCATAATCTCTATCGACAACCATTATTTTTGTCTTTTTGGTGTTTAGAAGAAGGTTTTTCTCTTCACTTGCCTGTTTGATGCGATTCAATAAATCAATCAGCTCCTCTCTGCTGCTGCAAACGAGAGTGGTGTCATCAGCATACCTTAGGTTCGTGATCTTTTTACCTCCAAACTTAACTCCCCCCTTGAATCCTTCCAGAGCATTTCTCATAATGTCCTCAGAGTAAATATTAAAAAGGTTAGGAGACAGTATACAGCCTTGACGTACTCCCCTGCAAATTCCAAACCACTCAGTATTGCCGTTACTGGTTCTCACTGTTGCTTCTTGGTCATGATAGAGGTTTTTGATCAATTCGATGATGTGACTTGGGAACCCCATCTTTGCCATTGTATTCCACAAATGAGAGTGGCTCACACAGTCACAAATAGAGGGGGTGTTTGTGTTCTCTGCATTTCTCTAATATGTTTCGAATGTTGACAATCTGTTCTCTTGTCCCTCTACCTTCACGGAACCCTGCTTGCTCATCTGAGATCTTTGATTTTCATTCTTCTGCTAATCACCTTCAGAAGTATTTTGCTTGCATGACAAATCAAGCTGATCGTTCGATGTTTGCACATTCTTTCAGATCTCCCTTCTTTGGCAATGGTATAAAAACAGCTCTACACCAGTCCTTGGGCCACTCCCTACTATTCCAGATATTGCAACAGAGACGCCACATCAGGTCTGTACCTTCTTCACCTGTAGCCTTCCACATCTCGGAAGTCAAGTTGTCAAAGCCAGGGGACTTGCCATCCTTCAGCTGTTTCATTGCAAGCTCCACTTCTGATCTTAATGGAGGGGGCTCCATTTCATCACTTTCCTCCCACTGAGTGTCAACTTGTTCCTGTGCAGCAAACAGCTTGGTACTATATACTGCACCCATCTTTCTTTGATGTCTTCATTCTTCGTCAGTGTTTTGCCATTTTCATCATTAATAACACCCAGTCTAGATCTAAGAGGTGTTGTGGTCGAGTGGATACGTCACCGGACTGCCGATCACAAGGTCCGCGGTTCGAGTCCCGCCGCGGCACTAATGTCCTTTGGCAAGACATTGATCTACAATTGCCACACTCAACCCAGGTGAGGTAAATGGGTACCTGGTAGGATTATTCCTTGAAATGCACTGTGCGCTGATAAGGCTGCCGGAGCTAAAGCCAGGGTAATAAAGTCCAAAGCTCTTTGGAAGCGCATAGAGATGTTATTTCATAACGTAATATGCGCTATACAAGAACTGAACTATTATTATTATTATTATCTTGGGATTCTCTTCTTTGTGATTTCTTTCACAATTGCAAATGCTGCCTTAGAGTTGTTCTTGTGACGCTCTAGGTCTTCACACTTCCCCTCGATGTATTTCCTTTTGTCCTCCTTCACACTATTTGTAACCGCCTTAGTGGCCCGAATTCACAAAGCAAGGTTTGAGCTCAAACCTCCTTTTGTTTCGCCAAACCTCCTTTTGTTCTTTACAAACCAGGTTTGTAAAAAACGCGTAAAATGACGTACGAAAACCAAGGTTTGTCGTCAAACCTCCTTTGTGAATTCGGGCCATTGAGTCTCGTCCATTCTCCTCTATTGCGTTTTGCTTTTGCCCTCTTCCTGTCATCAGCAATGTCAAAAGTCTGATTTGAGATCCATGGTTGTTTCAGTTTCCTTTTCTTTGGGATATTATTCTTTGCTGCATTTTCAACTGTTTCTTTCATGTCTTCCCACAGCTCATTTGGTGTTTGCTCTGCTTCATCGTTTCTCAACAGCAGCTCAAACTTGTTCTTCACTTCCACTGAGAATTGAGAAGGGATATTTTCCACATCATACCTTGTGGGAGCTGAATCACATTTCTTAGCTTTCAGTCTTAGTCTCAGTTTAGCCACAATCAGCTGATGATCGCTGCCACAGTCAGCACCTGGTCTTGTCTTGACGTTCTGTAGTAAAGTTCGCCACCTCTTCTTGACCATGACGTAGTCTATCTGGTTTCTGGCTCTGTCTCCCGGACTCATCCACGTCCACAGTCTTCTGGGATGATGCTCAAACCACGTGTTACCAATGATGAAGCTGTTTGCTACACACAATTCTTCCAGTCGATCTCCTCTTTCATTTCTGATGCCAAGACCATGATTGCCAATGAACTCAGATTTTTGCCTCGTTTTACTAATCTTGGCATTCCAATCACCCAATATCACGAGGAAATCCTTCTTAGGAATGCTGTCTACGACATCTTGTACCATCTCATAGAAATCAGTGATTTCTTCCTCCGGTGCATCTGCTGTTGGTGCATATACCTGAATTACGGAGATATTCATAGGATGCCCATGGTAATCTCACAGTCATAATCCTCTCGTTGATCGGGTTGTATCCCAAGACACATTTAGCTGTAGCCTTCTCTATGATGAATCCCACACCCCTTCGCTTCCTTCCACTTTCTTTCCCTGAAAAGATGATTGTATTTCCTTCGTCTGATGTAAATCTACCTTGTCCAAGCCACCATGATTCAGATATTCCCAAAACTTTAATATCATTTATAGCCATCTCCTACTCTACCATTTCCACCTTCCCATCTGACATACCACGCACGTTCCACGTGGCTACATTGATTGGTTTCCTTAGAGGGGTGCTGTTCCTTTCCATCATGGGACCTTCATGAACAGAACTTCCTACAAGAGGCTTTGATCCTGATACGTCATCACCCGCAAGCGTACTACGAGCAGTACCTCTCTCTTCCGCAGTAGCTCTTGACGTATCTTCTGGCCTGCGGGTTCCACCTTCCGATACCCACTTGATTTGTTGATTTTGTACTCTCATGATGACAAACGTGACCAATTAATAATGGTGGGCGGCCAGATCCTTCCATCGCAGTACAGAAGCCAGAAGCATTGATGCCGACCTGCCCTCTGCTCCCCCATAGCCACCGTTGTCCAAGATTTCGATCCTCCGCCAACTACAGGTACTGCATCGCTGCTGCCCGGTGCAGGACGGGGTTTATTTGAAGGCGACCCAACCCGCCTTGTCATGTTCTCGTCATAGGGTTATGAGAGTTTTTTCTAAAGCTAACTGCGTCACCTATTAGCACCTATCCTCTGATAAGAACACCGGGATCAGACTAGCACCCCGCTGGAACCCAGCCAGTATTGCTACGGTCATGGGGTTACTACTTAATAAAAAAAAACTAAAATTAATCTGAAATAGATTATCACGAAACTGTTTTGTCGCTATTCCATTCTTATAAATTTGTAGCTCCCATTGCCATACTCTTGATGAAAGTGATGACGCCGCGGACAATGGGGATGATTGGCGGACTGTTGAGTACAGTGCCCATTATCTGTGCTCCTTTGGCCCAATCAATCTACATCCTCGGGATGATGTTGGCTGTAACAGGTAAAGTAAATTGACTTTAACAGGTAGAGTAAAGTGACTTTAACACAGTGCGAAATTTAAAACAAAACGGTCTCAATTGTCGTGAACTTTGTATCGTTCTAAAACAGGGTTGTCTAATGTATAATCAGAAAACTGTTCCTTTGTTCAGGTACCCTTACCAATTGATTAAAAGGAAACCCACCTTTGAAAAATTACATGAATTAGGCTATGTAAAAACCGACATTTAAAATCCATCACATCATGAAGAGCATTTTCTAAGCTTTTAAATGATAAGTTGATTACTAGTTTTCCATGCCTGACACACCTTTCACATCTAATTCATAAATTCATAAAATAGAAATCCTCATTTCGTTTCCTATTCATTCTTCCAAGGTTTTGCATGGCTCTCGTATTTACCTATAGTGTCCATATACACAAACGTAAACTACTTTGCCTAATATTGTTAATTTTCTTGAACAACTTGTCTATTATAAATCTTAATTTCCGTTTATCCTTCCTAGGTTTCGGCATGGCTCTTACGTTTTTCCCGATAATGGTGTCCATCAACGACTACTTCGCTAAGTCGTTCATCTTCTCAAACACCCTGACCCTCTTCGGGACGACGTGCGGCGCTTTTCTGGTCCCTGTCATCATAGAGAGGTCTTTTGAAGCCTATGGATACAACGGTGGCTTTCTCATCCTGGGCGGCATTGCTCTCCACGCCGTGGTTTGCGGTGCTGTCATCAGACCACCTATGAATATGAACAGAGACAACGTGAGACCCTCCGCCGAAGGAGAAGGAGATTCATTGATAGTAGTCCAACCAGCTGAGCCAACCAATATTGATGTAATAGCTGTAGCTGAGACTTCAACAGCCTTGCCAGAATTGAACGAGCAAGACTCGAAGTCCAAGAATGATACAATGGCGAGGGCGTCAAGCAGCACAAGTTGGCGGTGCTCATGTGATTCATTTACGGCAACACTAAAATCGTTCATTTTCTTCCAGGAACCATATTACACCCTCATCGCTCCGGCCATATTCTTACAATGGTTTGTGATGGCCGCTTGGATGCTTTTTCTCGTACCTCACGCAGAAGAAGCGGGAATTGAACGATCCAATGCAGTCTTTCTCTCCAGTATTGCCGGCATCAGCGGTATATTTGGCCGCATCTTGTACCTAGTCCTCCTACACTTTAAATATGACAGTACCATTATCTTCTGTTTCACTTGCATAATCAGTGCAATCTCATTTTTCATTGACTCTGTCAGTTCCACCTACATTTTCCTAGCAGCAATGGCACTCATCCAAGGTACCACCTTCTTCATTTTAGACTGTCTTCCACACGCGATGATGAAGCTATCTGTTCGAAACGAAGCGAACATTCCTAGAGCCATGTCAACAAATCTATTACTAGTCGGGATAGGTGTAATAACAGGAGACGCTTTATCGGGTAATTTTAAGTGTTTGATACGATAACTTTTACGGTTTGAGTGTTTAATAACCTATTTTGATGTTTCTGTATTTAATTTGGGAACAGTTGTTTTTCTGAAGACTCATACATGTAATTCCGCAGATTCGTACTTCCGAAAGACAATATTCCATAACAAGGGTTTCGTAACATTCGACATTCCAAAATTGATTCCAGGGATCTATTTCACTTTCGGAATTGTGAACCTTTAATGAGTCCTCTTTGATTTTCAGTATCATGAACCATTGTCATTTTCGGAATATTAAACCAACCTTCAGGAATTGAACCTTAGGAATAATAAACCTTCGAATGAATAAACTTTGTGAATAACATATACATTGGGGAAAACGACAAGTACCTACTACAATACCTATTGATTACAAACTATTTAGATGCAATACTTCAGTTATTAAGGAATTAATATTTATTTCGACAAGATGTACGGACTGTGGTGAAACATGTTGGCCATTTGTAAGAAATACTGCTGTTTAGTACAATTCTAACTAATGACTAAATTTCAACTTGTGCATATCTTCATTTCTTTTCTTTTTTAAATACTAATATTAAAGGGCCACTCTAACCAAAACGGGCTGAAAAAGAAAAAAAGACATGTAGAATAATTTTTGACCGAGATTCCTAACATGACAATTTTTCTTAGAAATCATCAATAATTTTGGAATCTAGCTTAAAAAATGACGACTCAGAACGCTCAGAAAAAAGCCCAGTTTCGGAGCTGTATTGCGCAACTGTTTATGATGTCACTTCAGGAGCCTCTCCGGTGAAAAAGAGGGTGATTTAGGCATTACATGTCTTTAAAAAGGAAAACTATGATATTATTTGAAGAAAAAAAAATATTTAAGGCTGATCCGAAAAATAATATGCACTTGATAATCCCAGTACGTTTCTTTTATGAATGACAATGAGATTGTAAGATCCTTAGTTGTAGGACAAATCAGACACGCCCGCAATGACGTCAAATGCGTCATTAAGGCCACGTGGCCGTATTACTTCTTTTCGAGGGGCGTAGCCCAGCAAGCGTGAAAACTGTGAAAAATGGATGGTTATTATCATCTTTTGGTCAATACAGAGATTTTCTGAAAAATCAGAGGCTGGAATATTAATAGGTAGACGTGTATTTATGTTTTAAAAGGCTATGTTAGTTGGGTTAGAGTGGCCCTTTAATGATAAATACAGTTACTACGAAAAAAGGTACCCATCTTTCGGAAACAAATTTGTTTGCATCAGTATAAAATAGAGCTTGTGGGAGAATTTACTTATATATCTCAGCTCACATGATAATGGATTTTGAACACTAAAACAATGTTTCTGAACATGATACATGTGTATTTTTTGACTGACGTGTAATTATAAAATATCTAACTTTCTTCCAGGTTATATCTATGACGTCACATCGTCGTTTGGCACGGTCTTTGTAGTGTTCGGTGCGCTTCTCGTCCTCATTACGGTCAATCTGGTGATCTTTAAGCTGACTTTTCGACGCTTGTCTCGTGAGTAAAAATAACTGCTAAACAATATGATGACGTTCCATTTCGAAATATCAGACATCACTCAGGAATGGAATCATCAGTGGTGGTATTCAATGTGAACGCACTGCGCAGTTAATTAATCAATCAAGGTAGCCATTTACTACACCCATAAATAAAATACCTTTTAAGAAGACGATTGCACCAAGCAAGGACTCGAACCCGCACTCTTTCAGCTGAAACTAACTGAACATAATGTACAACAATGCTTCTACATGTATATGCTACATGTATATATACCTTCATTAGACACTCTGATAAATTGAAATTTCTAGTTAAACTATGGTCTTTATATTTTAGAATGACGAACACGACGAACGTATATGTATTTCATTTCTTAATTTATTGTACATTTTTAGTTAAATTTCTTATTGGACTAAATAAAGTAAAATCCATGTTATATTCCCATGATTGTTAAGTTGGTACCTGATTTTATGTTACGTGAACGACAATCTGAAATTCAGTTTCCTTTTTTTTAATAAGAAGAATAAATCCTTATTTTTGTCACTTTCATTGTTTAGGATCGCACGATGAGTTTGGATCCAAAAGTCGTTTGTTTCTCTCACTTTTAAACAAAAGTATGTAGTGTACACCATTTAATGATTATGATGTGCAAATGAAGGGAACCGTTTTTTGCTATCCTCTTTTCAATCAAAGTTATACACTATATTAAAATGGATTCGCTATGTCACACACAAAAAAGCAATTATATTATGACAATTATGATTGACAATTACTGTATAAAAAGCAAGAAAACCTTTATTTATGGACCTTAGCTAGCGTTCATTGTATTAAGTTATCAATTTGATGATCGTGGCTTATGAATTAATCGACGAAGGTAAACTTAATGTCAGGGTTATAGGTCAAAACCTTTTAACGAGCAGAGTACAAGCAATATACAAGTTCGTAGTTAGCACATGGTTCAGATGACCCCAAATATTCACAGACTTTTAAACATAGATAAATCCCACTTTGTGCCTTACAGAATAATCACAGCTAAAGTCATGGAGGTGATTCTTCGTTTGCCCTCTTGAACGGATTACTTTCACCTGTGTTCAATCATGGACCTACTACAAATGGACACTGAACGGTTCGATAATACATTCATGCACCTGACTCTGTCAAAAGTATCATAATGACAATTTAAACATGCTTCCAAGCTTTGATCTCATCACGACCGCCGCCAGTCAGCCATAAAAACCCCAAACTGTGCCTTGAAGAATCTACAAAATGCCTGCGCAAATGAAATTGAATGGCTTAAAATCACGGAAATGCATGTGCAGTTGTGGAGTACATATGAATATTGACATATATGAAATTTTCAATAGGATATTAGAAATAGTTTACAAGAGAAACCTGTAAATTTGGCTGTTACACAATGATTTTAAACTTCATTTAAAAACCTATCCTTTCCATTTCCAGGGAAAATAAGATAATAGGACAGTAAATAGTATGTATTTTTCAGAGTGTGATAAGTCCAAATGTATGTCATCCAGTGTCCACTTCTTTAATAATCAATCTAATATTACACGAATTGTCACAATTTGGGGTTCACTGCTCCTCTATAACTGGTCTTAAATCACGATACTTTTCCTGAAACTACACCCTGTGCCCTGGCCCAGCGAAAAGAATCTGAAGAAATGTAAAAGGTTCTTTAGTCTGTGATGATGCGTGATTACATAATCAACATTGTCGCGTCAAATGAATGTCCTCATCAACATACACATTATCAGGTGACGGTGGCCATGATGTGATCAAAGAGAGACTCTCACTATTAGTCCATTTGTAGTAGGGTCCATGGTTCAATAGAATGTATCACAGGCGCATGCATGAATAATGATTACATAACTTTCGTGAGCATGTATCCAGTATTAGTCTCAGTGGATTTTACAATTTTGTACATAGTGACCAGATTGTATCTATTGTTGACGCCTCGAATTTCTTTGGTTTACATATTTTGTCAATTACTTTCTAATTGGTAACAATTGTCTAAGGGACTATAATGTTTCTACTTGATGACATTGTACGTGAAAGCAATTGCTCTTGAGCTCACTAACAAATTTCATCTCTTTGTACACATTTTTGAAATTATATCTGTTGTCAATGACATATAATTTGTGAACATGCAAGATATAGATAGAAGGGGAGCGCACCGACAGACAGTCAGAGGGGTCAACTGAACTTGGAGAGAAAGGAGAAAAAAGGAGAAAAGGAGAAGGAGAGGGGACGGCAAAGTGAGAGTAAAATTCTGCGAATCCCTTTTACCCCCCCCCCCCTGAGTTGGTATCCTTATTCTCAGTGCTTCATCAACCATGTTTGTCAGGAGCCACGCACCCTCAGCGGCTGGACCCACCGACATATATCTTTCCCAGCAATAAGCCCGATCCTTTTCAAAATGTACTGTTAATAATGAGGAATTATCGAATCTAGATGTGTCTTCTGCAGCGCCCCCTGGTAAAAATAAAAACAACTTCTTTAAATAAATCCTTTCATTTTGGTCCTATTCACCCCCATTTTATGGTATATGGAATAGGCTTTCTTCGAACCATCGCCGGGCTATCGCGCCCGGTCGGGTGGTCGGGTTACACGGCCTTTCGTGAAACTAATGCGGAAGATAATGCCACCTTTCGTAGATTTGGCTTAGGGTTTTCACAACGTGTCGGGTGAATTGGACTAGACCATTTGTAGATGAGAGGGTTAATTTCAAACACTCTACCCCTGATATTTCGTGAATAAAAGGGCAATTTTTCACAAAAGGTCGGGTAACGCGACCACCCCGGACCCTACGCGATGACTCGATGATTCGAAGTAGGCCTACGTGAAGAGGCACTTGTTTAACAGGCCTAGATTGTTGATAGTACATATTATTTTTAGGTACAACTCAAGTAAGTGATTTAGCACTATAAAACATTGAACCATTGCAATGAATGATCTTGAAAACGTTTTTATTTTTACTAGTACGTTTATCGTGTGGGTGTAAGCAGAGAATCTGGCTAACTAAATGTACCTATTAACCATGAATTCATTTTCTGTCATACGATAACAAAGTTGAGATTTTTTTTTTTTTTTTTTGGGGGGGTGGGGTGCTTTGAATTTTTGGAACAGTGTTGATACTGGTTAATTTTCGCCTTGATTGCAAATTTTATCACTTTGCTCTTTTGAAGCTTCATTTGGTGTTGTTAATGCGTGTGTGTGTTTGTTTTCTTACAAATTATTAGTGTGATGGTTGTGACCTATGATTGCATCGACGAAGCAAAAATTATTGTCGGTGTTATCAGTCGTAGCGTTAAGGATAGTCATTATGAAGATGTTGATGATGATTATGTCCAAGATATCAAATTATTATGATGACCTTGGTGTGTGTACAAGCGGATAAAAGGCCGGGGAAACCTCGCGTCGGGGGGGGGGGGGGCTCCTTTACTCCCAACATTTTCACTCCCTTGAATTTTGAAAAAAATATTCCACAGAACACAGGCACATCAAAATCAGTGCCTCATTCTCAATTGATTTACTTTCGAGTCACCAATTTAGTTATGGGCTTCCAACTATTTCAAATATTGTGGTTGCCAAAACATGGCCAACAAAAAAATATAGTTTTGTTAATTTTTAGAAAACTGATTTAATACATTCTATGTATTTGTGTAAACTTTAATGCCTTGTATTATTAGTAACACTATATTTATTATGAACAAGACTGACATTGTTTAACGCGAAATGTGAATTATTGAAAATAAACCGAACTGAACTATTAAATCCTTCGCTTTGTGTTTACACATTGTACCAGTAGATCTGTATACGTAATATCAACGAGATAAAAAAAAGGAGAGATAAAGATGAAGAAGGAGATAGAGAGAGAGGGAGAGGGGGATACAGAGAGAGAGAGAGAGAGAGAGGAGGATGGTGAGGGAGGACGAGGAGCAGAAAAAGGAGGGGGTAGAAAGATGTGAATACTAATACG
Organism: Strongylocentrotus droebachiensis; assembly: GCA_035222895.1. Classification (NCBI taxonomy): domain Eukaryota; kingdom Metazoa; phylum Echinodermata; class Echinoidea; order Camarodonta; family Strongylocentrotidae; genus Strongylocentrotus; species Strongylocentrotus droebachiensis. Next base: position 33,948 of record JAVYIG010001080.1, on the reverse strand, counting down.
AATACTAATACGAGGGGAAAGATAAAAGGTGAGGAGAAAAGAGCCGAGAGTGAGAAAGGGAGAGAGAGAGAGTGAGAGGTAGATGGTAGACTGAGATGGTATTCACATTAAACTATACATAAAATATTACTGCTAATCAATAGAATGGAAACAAATATTACACAAAAGCTTGAATGTACAACATTTTACTGTAAGCTATGCAGTTATCTTTACTTAAGGTTTGTCAGACTTCGTATTTAAAATTAAAACAAAAAAATTATTTGATTATAAATTGCAGCCAGAGGCTGAATCACAAATCATATTGGTTAAGAACTAATTGAACAATATCTAATAAATTAAAAATAATAAATTACCTAGATAATTACAAAAGCTTGAAAAGGTAAGATATCCTAAGTATACACAATTAGCACATACCAACAGGAAAAAGAGAGGGGAAGAATGCAAGAAAAGATATGATATAAGACCGAGAAAAAAAATAGTTGGGCCCACTCCCCTAAGAAATCCTGGATCCGCGCCTGTCCGGGTCATTGCATCGTCTTTGGGGGGTTAAATTTACCCCCCCCCCCGAAAAACCTCTCCTTTATTGAACTTACTGTAAGTGCTGTCTAGAGAGGAGTGGTGGCACATGCCTCTCATTACCAGAGCCATCTTTATACAGAGCTTGGCCAGTTTGGTTTCATCAGTCACAACACGGCATGTATTCTTCTGTTTTTTGCTAGCCCCCAAAAGCAGTAGTCGCCATATTGTGTCCAACTCGAACCGGGTTAGTCAAACTCTGTGTATAGATGGCTCTGCTCATAACCTCATTCTGCTGCCGCCAATGAATATAAAACAGTCATAGAATAGGCGGGGGGGAGAGGGCTGATATTATACACTGCCTTGAGAGGTTCTGGTTAAATCTATGCGCAAGAGGTGACTCCAATAGTACTATTTGCTGAGGGGCACAGCCCCGAAGCAAATGGTACTTTTGGAGTCACCGAGGCCCATAGTTTAACCAGTACCTCGAATAGAAGGCATGGTATATTTGTTTTATATCCTGCATCAAAAATTTATTTTAAAAAAAACAAAAAAACAACAACAACAACAAAAATAATGTCAATTTTTATCTAATTTAAAAAAAAAGAAAATTGTTTTCATTAAATTAAGATTTGAAAAAAAAATTGATTTAATTAAAAAAAATATAAAACAGTATATCTTTTCAAAATGAACGAATTTTTGTTCACTTTTCCTCAAAATTTCATCAAACTGATTCCTTGATTTTTCTTTCACATCTCCACACACTACCACCCACATATCTGTCTTATCCTCATTAAACTGTGTTAACGGGGGGGGGGGGGGGGGGTTACACAGATTTGGTTTATACTTTCTATTAAATATAGGCATGGTTTTCCGAACGATTTAGTTGCACTTCCTATGGTGCATCGATCATAATTATCATGCTTCGGTTTGTAACTAAAGAAAGTTTCTCATGCCGATGAACTCCACAAAACATCGATTAAGATTTTGAACAAGAAAGAAATTACATATCCAGACCCGCATGCTGTCCAAAGGCCCATTCTGAACTCTGCCAAGTTTACAAATTTTAAACACGGATATTCAGCGAAAGTCAGAAAAGTCAAGTGTTCAAGCACATGAAATTAATATCGTTTGTTTTCAGCTTTCCCTCCGATTTATGCTCTTAAAGTTGATACTCTAAGACAATCCCAAATACTGAGATAATTACATAAATAGAAAGCTTTTAACCCCCATAATAACACCAAATGGTGTCCACCCGACAAAACAAGTTTAGAATAATGAATTTATTCGAGTAAACTCTACCAAAATATCTAAGTCTGAAACCCGGAAGTGCACGTAGAGTCGGGCCTCTATCCGTGACGTCACGAACGGGAGTCATGGGCTCAGTGAGAGTGAATGGCAGTGATATCCCTACGTAAATGCTATCCTGTCAGAGCTTAGATTTGTTGTTGTTAAGGAGTATATTTGATGGATTTTCTGTTTTCATTTGAATGAAGAATAACGAAGCAACATTTTCCAGTCGCTGATTTCTTTTTATATCCTCATATTCACCTATTTGGTAGAGATTTAAGACGAGTTTACTGCTTAGGAATTGAAGTTAAATCGTGCACTTATGAATAGGCGGATGCATTATATTGTCATCAGATGCACATGAGCAGTTTTGTAAAACGAATAGGTCTAGAACTATGATAGTACTTATCATAGATGTGTGTGACTGCCTCAAAAAAGGATACAGTACCAGTTAAACATTTTATGTTGTAAAATATCAAACTTGAACGAGATCATGCAAGCGCGCTTCCTCTATAATATTTTGGCGAGTGATGCGGCTCTTGCATGAACGTTCGTGGAGCGAGCAGAATCGGGAGGTAAGACCAAGCCGCTGCTCTAGGCGCTGCTTGCTTGTGATGGAACGTACGTGCGCTAGTTATATGTTTATCGGCAATTGCAAGAGAATGAAAGCGACGTTGCCAGCTAAGAAAAACAACTAACAAAGACTTGCTCCTGACTACCGGTGTCAGAATTGGTAGATGAAGGATGTTCAGGGCCAAGGAAGGCGAAAGACATGGGAAAAAGGAAGAAGAAACCACTCGGGAGATCGCTGTAGTGTATGGTAATGAACTGTGCATGGGTAGACAGCTACTGTTCACTCCGTGCCTGGGCCGATTTCAACACCAAAAACAAAAATTACATGGTGAAAATATCGACTAATGGCACATCGTTGGTATGTATATGTCATAATTTTTGAAAAGGGAATTGATATTAATACTATGAAGTACTAGGGGAAGGTAAAGAATTGTACATAGAATTATGATTTATTAGACTTTTCAGCCTTTGAAACAAAAATATGCAGAAAATCGTATCACTCTGCACATGTTTGCTATGGAACATCCGGGTACGTGAATATACTCTCTCCCGGACGTGAGGTCATAAATAGTAGACCAGCGTCGTGACTGATTTTCTATGCAAAGAGAGGCGGATATTTTAGACATTTCAATTGAGGATTTCGAGTAGACAGAATTTTTTTGTGATATACTAAGTAATTGAAAAACTTAAAAATAACATATACTTGCCGTAGGTAACAAATTAAGGGACATTTATTTGCTTAGAGTATCAACTTTAAGAGTTTAAGTGAAATACATGTAAATGAGGATAAATTTATCTTCATTTAACAGCTAAATGAGGATAAATTTATCTTCATTTAACAGCTATATGAGGATAAATTTATCTTAATTTTAACAGCTAAATGAGGATAAATTTATCCTCGTTAACACATTTTAATGAGGACAAGTCAGATATATGCACTGTAAAAAAATAATAGTCGAAATAACTCAATAAAATTGAGGAAAAGAATTGCCTTATTTTTATTAAGTAAATATTACCTATGGCATCTTAAGTAGAATTTACTTATTATGCTGAATACATTTGTACTCAGTTAAATCGTGTTACATTAACGTAAATAATTTAAGTATTGTAATCATTTTAGATAATTTAAAAAAAGCTATGATAGGATTACATATTGCACGATTTGGTACCCATCTAATCTAACAAGTAACATCCACTAATCATTCACTACTTCTATTTACCACCATCACAAACTATTACATACGCTTCAATTCGACACATATTGAAAGGCTCCAAATTTTATATATACTTGATCGTAGCATCTTAAAAGGAAAATTGGTTGACAATTTCCTGAAATATCAAGTTTTGATTTGTTTTGAACTGGGTAACAATTAAAAATTGTCTTGTCTTTGCTTAGCCATGTTAAATGAATTAGTAAATGTTTTAAAGTCCTTAAATTTTCATTCAACCACAAAAGAGAATTGTTTTATTTAAAAAAGAGTTTAATTTGGTCTTAATGAATATTCATAAATTATGTAAATATTTCTATTACGCACTGCATCGGTCCTTACTTTAAAAAGATAAGAATAATTAACATAAATTGTTTGGGTAATACGTATAATTTCTGATTTTCAGTTAAAATTACTGAATTAATACAAGCTGAAATTACTTATGTTCTTATGTATTTGATTTTACTTAAATATTCCACGTATGTTCTACAAAATTGAAAGTTTAAGTTAGCAAGACTTAAATTTAGTGCGTAAGTGGCAAAACTAATGTTTTCAAGTAAATTCTACATGGAAAAAATACGTAAAAATTACCAATGAACAAATTCTTTTTTACAGAGTGGGTGGTAGTGTGTGGAGATGTAAAAGAAAAATCAAGGAATCAGTTTGATGAAATTTTGACGAAAAGTGAACAAAAATTCGTTCATTTTGAAAAGATATACTGTTTATAGTACTTTCTAAAAATAGGTCAAATATTTCTGGTCATGTGACGAGCTCTCAATCAATCAAAAGCCAACAAATTTTTGATGCAGGATATAATATTGTATAATTGTGACCCAGCACCACAAAACCACCAAAAAGTAGCAACAAAAATATTTTCCTGATTTCATCTGATTATGAAAGAAGAAGTTCTCCTCATTAAAATGGTATATTACTTGTCCAAATTGAAGCTTCCTAACCCTTTCAATTTAGTGAATGAAAAGAGCTGATGAGGGAGGTTACTGGTATTAAATTGTGAGAAAGAGAGCTTTAAAGTTTGGGGCTATTCAAGCATGCGGAGCAAGCAAACCACAGGGAAATCAATAGAAGGGTGAATCAAAAGGCCATAGCAACCACTATGAAGAGATTTTCAGATTAGGCTGAAATTTGGCCTGATGGTCAAACATAGTCTGTTCATTATGTTTCTGAGGTTTCAATGTGTGGACTTAAGTCTTTCAAAAGTTATTATGTTGTAAATGTATAGAGTTGTAATTGGACAGATTAAGTGAACTGCAACATAGTGCCGAGACACCTGCACTAGACAATAGGGACTTTTAAAATGAGTGAACGAGAACACGACGAACGCCGACTGATCATGCGTGTCAACGTACTTAACTACCCATGTTGGCTACAATTAGAAATCTTTTAGATTGCACTCGACGATATGCATGCAGGAAATAACACAATAAACATCACGGACAAAGAAAGAGGACATTCCTCATTCTACCCTCAACAAAAGAACATCCCTTCACTGCTAATATGTAAATATGTGTAGAACAGGTGCATGTGACACCTGTTCTACACATTTCAGCATGTAAAGGCGCTTTATAAATGTCAATATGTATGTATTGCATGTACTAGATTTAGGAAAATCAAGGTTGACGCATTCTCGATCGCCGACTGAGACCACGTGACGCAGGCGCAGTGCCTTAAAATGACGTCACACGTTGCAGTCAAAGCTCTTGACGTGCATTTCTAAAAGTCCCTATTCATGGTGGACCCGGAGTCTTTTTGTTCCCCCTTACATAACACTGCTTGTCACCTATCTTGTTTTGTATACATCTGGGCAATTATTTGTAACCACATTATGAACTTGCTTTATACTTAATTCCCATACTGTTTTCTTTCTCACAGAAGGTTCAAAGTATTTTTACTATGACTTGCTCTTTCATTTCCATCATCGCTTCATTGACCGCCCGAGCTACCCGGGCATCTGCGTTGGTGCACCCCGGTACCATCCCACGGCTCTGCTCACGTACAAAACCTGGCATTGTAACGACGTTGTAGACTTTTTCGCAACTTGTCACTCTCAAATGTATAAAATATAATAATGTTCTTACTCTTGATCAACAAATTCTGGATATGTGATGTACAATCAAGCTACTCGAAGTCGTTAACGGAGAATATAAGACGAACGCAAATCTGGAACTCGGATGTGAAAGCGGATACAAACAAAATGGCGCGCCGCACTGATTGCTATAACGGACCAATCACAGCCCGCGTAGCACGACCCGTTAGCAACGACCGACCATTTCCGGACTACGATAATTTCGCTCGGGAAAAGTGATCAAATTTTAGAAGAGACCGAAGGCTGTGCGAAAAAAACTGGTCTAGAAAAACCGTTTAAAACACATCTTCTACTATATGTTTTAGACTTCCAAATTTTGATACTAGGTACAGAAAAGACCACTCTTTCAGAAAATGCAAAAAAAACAAAAATCTTTTTTGTTCACCTTAATTGACATTTTAGCTGATTACGGAGAATCGCTGGTTGCGACTTTTTGTTGGTTTTGTGGTGCCGGGTCACATATAGGCCTTTCACCTGCTTATCTCTTTTAGTAGAGAAGTAAGCGAGGTCAGTTAAAACCAACCTGACCGCGACCGGACAATCAATAGACCAAGCAAAAAGATACCAGCAACAAAAAGACAAGGCTCAGACCCTCGATCGTGAAAGATATGCCTTTATAGTACATGGATTATACCCCTCCATCCAAAAATGGCCGAAACTATGCTGGAAGATTCTACCGACCCCTGGAAATACGTTATCCTTCTGAGTAAATTTGTGCTTCTCTTCGTCGATGGCGGGATCGCCAAGTCTTTTGGAGTCCTCATCCCCGATATCGTCGTCCGGTACGACAGTGACTTCGGGACCGTTGCCTTAGTTTTGAGTCTACCCAGCACGATGATGTTCTTTACCGGTAAGTCTACCGACATTTTGAAAAACCATTTTCGTAATGCAATTAAATTTAATTCCTAAATCTTTGGTACCATGTTACAAATTCTTTTATTCACCTGTTACGAATAATTGTATTACAATACAAACTACATACTAAATTATATGTTGTTAGGTAGGACAAGTCATAGTGTTTGTCTTACCTAACAACAAGCGATGTATGCAATTTGCATTCTGACTATTGAAATGCAATTATTCATAAAAGGTGAATGAAATTATTTGTAAAGTGGCACTTCTCTAGGACGTAGTACCCAGGGGGCACAGCAGGTTCTCGAGACATGGAATGTTGTAAAAGGTTGTTGGGTATTAAAGGAAACCGAATCCCAAGAAATAACTTTACTTATTCTGAGAGATTTATTATATTATTGCCCATAAATCTACAAGATTCCCAACCAAAGTGTATGAGAGAGGTATAAAGCAAGAATAATGTACAGTTCATCAGCACGACATTGACATCGCCATTTTCTTGATAATGTGACGTACTATGCGAAGTCGTTTATCAAGTAAATGAATTCAAATTTATGGATGCTTTTTTCCCACAGGGGCGGATCCAGCCGGCGTCGAGGGGGGGGGGGCCCAATTTGTGAGAAAATATTGAGCGGCAGGGGGAGTCTGAGGGGGATGTGTCCCCCTGAAAAGCTGAAGAAAAATCGAATTTGTAAACTCAATTTGTGCGATTTGGTGTATACTTTTTGCCAGGATATCATTTAAAATCTGTGACTTTTTCCAGCATAAATTTATGATAGGAGGAAAAGACTGGAAACACAAGAATCGGGACTATGTGTGCAGTCCGCATAGTACCCCGTTGTGACAAAAAGTCTTTAGGACACTGGTATTCATGGCACCGGTACCTCTAGCCAGGCGCGTACGCAGGGAGGGGGGGGGGGGGTTGGGGGTTAACCCCCACCCCCTTTGGTTGTTTTTGTGTATATTAGAACAACCCCCCCCCCCCGCTTATTCAGCGGCTGGCTGAGTCGTTGCGAAATTTTTGGCCCGATTTCAAAATGTTAACCCCCCCCCCCCCCTTGGAAAAATGGCTCGGTGTAAAAATGTCAGAGGTAAAAATGTCAGAGGAAAAAATGTCAGAGGTAAAAATGTCAGAGGTAAAAATGTCAGAGGAAAAAATGTCAGAGGTAAAAATGTCAGAGGTAAAAATGTCAGAGGTAAAAATGTCAGAGGTAAAAATGTCAGAGGTAAAAATGTCAGAGGTAAAAATGTCAGAGGTAAAAATGTCAGAGGTAAAAATGTCAGAGGTAAAAATGTCAGATGAAAAAATGTCAGAGGTAAAAATGTCAGAGGTAAAAATGTCAGAGGTAAAAATGTCAGAGGTAAAAATGTCAGAGGTATAAATGTTAGAGGTATAAAATAAAAACAAAATCATGTGGCAAGTTTGTTATGGTTACACCTGGGCCATATATTAGGCTTATCGAAAAAGAACAGCGAGGGATATTCTGCAGTCGTTATTTCACCGCTGCTTTATTTTCTACTTTCCCAGTTAAAATTTATTTACCTTTCGGTCCCAAATTATGACTTTTTGCCCGATTATTGCCGAAGGAAGACGAAGGGGGGGTATTCTTCTTCTGGGGCACGGTGACCCGGCTGCTCTCCCCTTCCTCTTATATTATGCTTTGATATCCTTCCGAACAGTGGTCAATGCCTAGGCAGAGCAGGCAGACTAATGGGACATGGTTTCTGTTCCGAGTTTCGCGCCTTGCAAGCAATCATCAGGCAATAATTGATAGCATTCTTAAAAGTACATGATTATCTTATACAACCTTGGTACAAATACCCCTAAAATAAGACTTAACTAATAAAATACAATTAGAATTACTCATGAGTAATTCTTATTATATTTTATTCAGGTATTGTATTAGTTAAGTCTTATTTTGAGTGTATTTGTACCAAGGTTGCAGAGGAATCATGTACTTTGAAGAATGCTATCAGTTGTCTGATGATCGCTTGCAAGGCGTGAAACTCGGAGTAGCAACCATGCATGTCCCATTAGCAGCGCTCAAAATATACGGGGGCGATTGCAAAATTTAAAATCGCCCCCGTGGAATTATAAAATAAAGATTATCTTTTCTGTTATAACTTTAACACAATATTGAGTTTCAATTTTCAAACCTTAAACCAATGAAATGGAACTTAGATTAGCGTGCAAGATTCGTTCTATGAGTATTTATTAACGATTCAGCTCGCAGTGCAGTGCTGCAGTCAGCAGTGGTTATAGGCCTACTGCGCCGTTAGTAACGGTACGTGTTCACGCTGCCGCCCCATATCTGCTGGAGCTGGAGGCGATCGCGCAAGGGCAGAAACATGGTCATGGAGAAGTTTTTCGTCGTGAAAAGCGTATACCCGCTGAAATCTGGTGATTTCAAATGACCAGCAAATAGTGAACCTCGACCAGTAAACCAAAATTAGGGACTTTTAGATTTGCACGACGAGAACGTGGACTGCAACGTGTGACCTCCTTTTAAGGCACTGCCAGTGCTTAAAAGGACGTCACATGATTGTGACTGCCAGTGCCTTAAAAGGACGTAACACGTCCACGCAAATCTAAAAGTCCCTATTGGGAAGAAGAGGATGAAGACCAAGATGTTGTTGAATGATAACATGGGCAGATCTACAGGTGGGGGGGGGGGGTTTATGGGGTTTAACATTTTTGAGCAGACTCAGGCGACCGGTGAATATTAAAGCGGTGGGGGGATGCTGGAGAGGAGGACCACTAATTTTTTTATTGTTTTTTAACTCTCACTTTCACCTATCCCAGATAACCCTAAGTTTTGTGTTGCTGCTTTATATTATGTAGATGATAATGCATGATTACAATAAATAGAGAGAGAGAGAGAGAGAGAGAGAACCACCATCATTATGCAATGGTTCAGGGTTTGTGTAATGTACGTTTGAAACCATTTCTTATAGCGTCTCAACCCTAGAAAAATAGCGAAACTATTTTTGAGGAAAAGCATTATACTGAACTGAATAAAGAATAATAACTTTAAATTGGCTCATACTAATACTGATACGGGCTAAATACAATGTGGTATCGGCACAGTAAGATCGGGTATTTGTATAGAGGTATTCCAAAATGACATTCTGATAATCAACATTTTGTTCTGTTATCATTATGTATATACGCATAATACAACTGATCTTTGTGATTTCTTAACGTGACATAGTTTCTTCTCCCCCTGCAAACAAAAAAGAAAACAAGGTTATTTAATAAAAGGATCATGGGACAAAATGATCATTGTGATTCAAATTGATGCAAGGATTTTTTTTTAATATTAAGCAATGCTTTTCACCAGAATCTTCTTTGTAAAAACGACTTTTAAAAATCTCAGCCATGCAATTCTGCCACTGTGTTGTAAGATCACTTTCACATTAGGAGAAGTGTATTTCTTTAATGAGTATTTTAAATTGAATGGAACGTCTCACACACACACGCACACACGCACACACACACACACACACTGACAAGTAGGTCCTTAGTGGTCAAAAAACATTTCAGAATAAGAAAATACTAAGATGCAAATAAAAACTATGTCAGTCTTTCAAGTAGGTACGTTTTAGATAACCTTCTAAACCTAGAAAGAGTTGTACTATTTTTTATATCATCAGGCAGACTGTTCCATTCTTTAATGCAAGGGGAGAAGAAGATAATGTCATAGTGTGGTACGGTATGTCACTGAAACAGCCCCCGTACGACTTTTGTGCCAAAATTGATTATCAAAGTGGGGGGGGGGGGGGATAAAGTATTTACGATCAGGTAGAGGGTAGCGAGCGTAAATTGGTGTGTGGGGGGGGGGGCTCAGGGGGTGGAGCCCCGGAAGCTCAAGGGTTTTAGGCATTTAATTACGGTCAGAGAAGCACAAATATTTTGATGCTGCATTTACGTCACCGGCCAAACCGGTCCGTTTCACAAACATTAAAACACATCAACCAATTCAAAATATCAAAAAATGTTAGACATTCATACATAATATAATTATATGCAAGCCTGATCACAAAAAAATAAATTTCAAAATCTATTTTCCACATTGTATTATCCTCAGGACATGTACGAAATACAACAAACAGCCATTTATAAAGTTTACATTATTGAAGAAAGGAATATAATAGACAAGCCCATGCAGTAGCTCTACGTCTCGACATTCTGTGTGATAAAAGTGCTGAGATATTAAAACGGCACTCATTTTTTTTTGCTTGTACCTCTAACATTTTTACCTCTGATATTTTTACCTCTTACATTTTTACCTCTGACATTTTTACCTCTGACATTTTTACCTCTGACATTTTTACCTCTGACATTTTTTCCTCTGACATTTTTTCCTCTGACAATTTTACCTCTGACATTTTTACCTCTAACATTTTTACCTCTGACATTTTTTCCTCTGACATTTTTACCTCTGACATTTTTACCTGGCACCGGAAAAATCCTGCGTACGCCACTGCCTCTAGGTGTAAGTGTTTAATATTGATATATGTATAACTTAACACAGCAATGATTCCCTCATCAAGATCAAGAGTCCATAAAGTATATCTTTTATCCTTTTTATTTCATTTCTAAACAAGATCTTCAATTGCAACAATGTTGACAACCACAATTGACACGGTACAGATTCCTAATACCTCGGGTATCACTTGATTGTCAAAAATCAGTCAGTACAAGACTAGTGCAGCAGTTGTGATGGGCAGACAGCAATAACTTGATTCGGGCTGCAGATTTAACACCTCACATTAGGCCCCGGTGAACGTTTTTCAAAGTAGGGGGGGGGGGGCTAAAGTATTTATGAACAGGTAGAGGGTAGCGTAAAGTTGGCGTAGGGTCCAAAGGGGGGGTGCCCCTGGAAGCTCGGAGGTTTGAGCAGGCCAGGGGCAAATGAGGTCATTCAAAGGGCGTGGGGGCATCAGCAATAAAGGGCACATTCCGGGAGAAAGGGGCACCTACTAAGGGAAACCTCAAAGCGAAAACTTACAGTTTTTTTTAGACATTGGTATGTACCCATACAAAGTGATTACAGGGATGATTTCAATGTCTGTTACTCTCTTAACATGGTCCATACTGTTCAAGCATCACACATTTACTTTGTAGTTGGCTTGTGATGGTAAGAATAATTTTTGCGAGCGAGCGAAGTGAGCGAGCAAAAAATTGGATTTGTGAGGTCGCAGTGAAAAAAATTACATCTTATAAAGAAGAAAAAAAAATCTTGATGGGGTTTTAAGCACAATCTAATCATGATAGACTGAAAAGATCTTTAATATGAACCATATTTAATTCAACTTTAAATACGAGCGAGCGTAGCGAGCCACACTTGGGTGAAATTAAAGAAAAGTTCCTCTTAATCCCTTTAGATTAGGAGCACTTTCTATGGGGAAATGAAAAAGAGCACATGTCAAAGTAAAAAGGGGAATTACCAGAGGTGAAAATGGGGCACTCCTCGCACTTAATAAGAGGCACTCACCAGAGATGAAAATAGGCACTTATGACAACGGAAAAAGTGCAATTTTCAGAAGAAAAATGTCACTAATGTCACCAATGTCTGACCAAGTTTCTAATATTTGCAGATCAGTAAGGTACCAATTGCGTAATATCGGTTTTATTCGTAAATATTTGTCCAAGTCTGCCACCGAAAAATTAGTACATGCTCTGATTTCCTCCCGTCTTGATTTTGGCAATGCCCTCCTAATCAATCTACCCCAGAATCTACTGTCCAAACTCCAGAAGCTTCAAAACGCTGCAGCTCGTATTGTTTCTCTGACCACCAAGCGTACCCACATTTCCCCAGTTTTGCAGTCGCTACACTGGCTCCCAGTAAAAGATCGCATTGTTTTCAAAATGTTGTTGCTTACCTTTCATTGCGTTCACGGCTTTGCTCCTCAATACCTTATCTCTCTAAATCCAAAACTACACTCCTGCAAGACCTCTACGCTCATCCACTTCCAATTTTCTTGTGACCCCCAAAATTACCAAAACGTGGGGGGGGGAAAGATCATTTGCATACTCTAGTCCTAAATTATGGAATGGCCTTCCTGAAGACATCAAAAAATGTTTATCTTCTGATTCTTTCAAAACTCATCTCAAAACATTCCTTTTCAAATCTTGATCGTTTTTCCTGTTTATACACGCGCCTTGAGCACTCCACAGAGTGGATTTGGCGCGATATAAGTTACATTATTATTATTATTATTATTACTAATCTTAGATGAAAAGGGGCACTTATTACAGAGTTAAAGGGGGCACCTCTCAAAATTTAATAAGGGCATGCACTCATCGGAGATGAAAAGGGGCACGTATAAGAAAGAACCAAATCTCACGCACACATTATGCAAAAGAGGTGAGTTATTACGTCCTGCAGGACACAACACAAATCCCAGGTTGGTTTCCGGAAGCTGGAGAAGAATCCTTTTCGCATAGTATACTGATTTAAATTTTTAATGATTTACGCATCTATCCAATCTGTCCATATAGTGTAACAGCAACAACCCATCTGTGACACTAATAAACGATGTGCATGAGACTAATTTTATTCGGTATAATTTACATATAATAAATATTATGGGCAGATTGAAAAAGAAAAATTTAGACTGACAGGACGTCTTCTGGGCACCTGTTCAACTGAATGCAGTGTTTTTACCCAGATTCTGGCGATAAAAATGAGTAATTTTCTGAATAAATCAGGCTTTTACGACCACTTTTACGGAACTAATTTTATGAATCCGCGAACTGCCGAATTTGGAAGCTTTGCCGACATGCTTCACGATGCCTCCGTGTTTTTACTTTTCGCATTTGCTATTTTTTCGTGCTTTTTTCCTTAATTACGTTTGCTAAGTCGCGCTTTTATGTAGATAATTTTTTTCTTCCGGGGCCTTACCCTTGGTTGGTTTCTTTCTATTTCTCTTTAAAACACTTTTTCAAATAAGAGGGGGGGAGGGGAGGCTCGAGCCCCGCCATACCGCGGACCCTGTACACTGTGTAACTGCATGATGATTTGACAGATGGACCTGAAGTTAACCGAGTCCTGAAATACTTTTGAACGTTGTAACTTGTACGCCCTAGTGTAGAGAGATCATCGGCATTTTGTTTCTATCATAATATATAGGCCAAAAACACGAATTAGGGCTAGTTTTGACCTGAAAAAACCCAAAGCTCGGCGCATGTCCAGCTGAACCGCGGGAGCTTGGCCTGTATACGGATAGGTGAGGGCCCTGGGTCCACTCCTAACTCGTGTTTTAGCCCTTCTTTCTTCCCTTTTCCTTTCCTTTCCCTTTCTTTCCTTTTCTTTCCTTTCCTTTCCTTTTTTTTCGGGGGGGGGGAGGGGGGCCCGGGCCCGTCGGGCCCCCCCCCGTGGATCCGCGCCTGCTTTCCCACGCGTATAAAATGCGTATTTTCTGCCTCTAATGTCTACACCGAAAGTACGCCAAAAATTTAACATGTTTAATAATTTGTTGCGTCCATCTCGCGTACCCCTTTGCGTCCCTCATCGTATAGTTACGTAGACCAGCGTAGGGCAGCGTACGCTCGGCGAAGTCGGTACGTTGATCTTGCCGTTGCCATCCTTCTTCTTATCTCTGTGGTGATCTCTCCTTTGTTAGTGATAATTGAGCCCAAGTACTCAAACCGATTTACTACTTCAATATTTTTCCAGCTACGGTGAAGTCAATGTTATCATAATCTCTATCGACAACCATTATTTTTGTCTTTTTGGTGTTTAGAAGAAGGTCTTTCTCTTCACTTGCCTGTTTGATGCGATTCAATAAATCAATCAGCTCCTCTCTGCTGCTGCAAACGAGAGTGGTGTCATCAGCATACCTTAGGTTCGTGATCTTTTTACCTCCAAACTTAACTCCCCCCTTAAATCCTTCCAGAGCATTTCTCATAATGTCCTCAGAGTAAACATTAAAAAGGTTAGGAGACAGTATACAGCCTTGACGTACTCCTCTGCCAATTCCAAACCACTCAGTATTGCCGTTACTGGTTCTCACTGTTGCTTCTTGGTCACGAAAGAGGTTTTTGATCAGTTCGATGATGTGACTTGGGAACCCCATCTTTGCCATTGTATTCCACAAATGAGAGTGGCTCACACAGTCAAATGCTTTGATATAGTCTATAAAGCACAAATAGAGGGGGTGTTTGGGTTCTCTGCATTTCTCTAATATGTTTCGAATGTTGAAAATCTGTTCTCTTGTCCCTCTACCTTCACAGAACCCTGCTTGCTCATCTGAGATCTCGGCTTGCAGTTTGATTTTCATGCTTCTGCTAATCACCTTCAGAAGTATTTTGCTTGCATGACAAATCAAGCTGATCGTTCGGTGATTTGCACATTCTTTCAGATCTCCCTTCTTTGGCAATGGTATAAAAACAGCTCTACACCAGTCCTTGGGCCACTCCCTACTATTCCAGATATTGCAACAGAGATGCAACATCAGGGGGGTGTTTCACAAAGATCCTAAGTAGAACTTAACTCTAAGTTGGACTTAAAAATTATGGACAGCCATTGGAGTCTTAAAATGAAGTATATTCAAAAGCAGAAAGTCAAGTATTTTAGACTTTTTATAAATTCCACATCCGGAACATGAAATCTCCCATGATAATAGAAAATATGAATGATTTGAATCAACATTTTATGCCTTTTGAAATAAATTTTACAAATATTTTCAATGATGCTAATGGCTTTCCATAATTTTTAAGTCCAACTTAGAGATAAGTTCAACTTAGGATCTTTGTGAAACACCCCCCAGGTCTCTACCTTCTTCACCTGTAGCCTTCCACATCTCGGAAGTCAAGTTTTCAAAGCCAGGGGACTTGCCACCCTTCAGCTGTTTCATTGCAAGCTTCACTTCTGATCTTAATGGAGGGGGCTCCATTTCATCACTTTCCTCCCACTGAGTGTCAACTTGTTCCTGTGCAGCAAACAGCTTGGTACTATACTGCACCCATCTTTCTTTGATGTCTTCATTCGCCGTCAGTGTTTTGCCATTTTCATCATTAATTACATCCAGTCTTGGGATTCTCTTCTTTCTGATTTCTTTCACAATTGTAAATGCTGCCTTAGAGTTGTTCTTGTGACGCTCTAGGTCTTCACACTTCCCCTCGATGTATTTCCTTTTGTCCTCCTTCACACTACTTGTAACCGCCTTATTGAGTCTCGTCCATCTTCCTGTCATCAGCAATGTCAAAAGTCTGATTTGAGATCCATGGTTGTTTCAGCTTCCTTTTCTTTGGGATATGATTCTTTGCTGCATTTCAACTGTTTCTTTCATGTCTTCCCACAGCTCATTTGGTGTTTGCTCTGCTTCATCGTTTCTCAACAGCAGCTCAAACTTCACTTCCACTGAGAATTGAGAAGGGATATTTTCCACATCATACCTTGTGGGAGCTGAATCACATTTCTTAGCTTTCAGTCTTAGTCTCAGTTTAGCCACAAGCAGCTGATGATCGCTGCCACAGTCAGCACCTGGTCTTGTCTTGACGTTCTGTAGTGAAGTTCGCCACCTCTTCTTGACCATGACGTAGTCTATCTGGTTTCTGGCTCTGTCTCCCGGACTCATCCACGTCCACAGTCTCTGGGATGATGCTCAAACCACGTGTTACCAATGATGAAGCTGTTTGCTACACACAATTCTTCCAGTCGATCTCCTCTTTCATTTCTGATGCCAAGACCATAATTGCCAATGAACTCAGATTTTTGCCTCGTTTTACTAATCTTGGCATTCCAATCACCCAATATCATGAGGAAATCCTTCTTAGGAATGCTGTCTACGACATCTTGTACCATCTCATAGAAATCAGTGATTTCTTCCTCCGGTGCATCTGCTGTTGGTGCATATACCTGAATTACGGAGATATTCATAGGATGCCCATGGTAATCTCACAGTCATAATCCTCTCGTTGATCGGGTTGTATCCCAAGACACATTTAGCTGTAGCCTTCTCTATGATGAATCCCACACCCTTTCGCTTCCTTCCACTTTCTTTCCCTGAAAAGATGATTGTATTTCCTTCGTCTGATGTAAATCTGCCTTGTCCAAGCCACCATGATTCAGATATTCCCAAAACTTTAATATCATTTATAGCCATCTCCTACTCCACCATTTCCACCTTCCCATCTGACATACCACGCACGTTCCACGTGGCTACATTGATTGGTTTCCTTAGGGGGGTGCTGTTCCTTTCCATCATGGGACCTACAATAAAAGAACTTCCTACAAGAGGCTTTAATCCTGATCCGTCATCACCCGCAAGCGTACTACGAGCAGTACCTCTCTCTTCCGCAGTAGCTCTTGACGTATCTTCTGGCCTGCGGGTTCCACCTTCCGATACCCACTTGATTTGTTGATTTTGTACTCTCATGATGACAAACCTGACCAATTAATAATGGTGGGCGGCCAGATCCTTCCATCGCAGTACAGAAGCCAGAAGCATTGATGCCGACCTGCCCTCTGCTCTCCCATAGCCACCGTTGTCCAAGATTTGGATCCTCCGCCAACTACAGGTACTGCATCGCTGCTGCCCGGTGCAGGACGGGGTTTATTTGAAGGCGACGCAACCCGCCTTTTCATGTTCTCGTCATAGGGTTATGAGAGTTTTTCTAAAGCTAACTGCGTCACCTAATAGCTCCTCTCCTCTGGTAAGAACACCGGGATCAGACTAGCACCCCGCTGGAACCCAGCCAGTATTTCTACGGTCTCGGGATTAATACTTAATAAAAAAACTAAAATTAATCTGAAATAGATAATCACAAAACTGTTTTGTCGCTTTTCCATTCTTATAAATTTGTAGCTCCCATTGCCATACTCTTGATGAAAGTGATGACGCCGCGGACAATGGGTATGATTGGCGGACTGTTGAGTGCAGTGCCCATTATCTGTGCTCCTTTGGCTCAATCAATCTACATCCTCGGGATGATGTTGGCTGTAACAGGTAAAGTAAATTGACTTTAACAGGTAGAGTAAAGTGACTCTAAAACAGTGCGAAATTTAAAACAAAACGGTCTCAATTGTCGTGAACTTTGTATTGGTCTAAAACAGGGTTGTCTAAAGTATAATCAGAAAACTATTCTTTTGTTCAGGTACCCTTACCAATTGATAAAAAGGAAACCCGCCTTTGAAAAAGTACATGAATAAGGCTATGTGAATACCGACATTTAAAATCCATCACATCTTGAAGAGCATTTCCTAAGCTTTTAAATGATAAGTTGTTTACTAGTTTACCATGCCTGTCACAGCTTTTACATCTTCCCAGATAATGGTATTCATCTACAACTGCGTTGCACAGTTTTTGTCTTCTCGAACGTTCTGTAAAATAGAAATCCTCATTTCGTTTCCTATTCATTCTTCCAAGGTTTTGCATGGCTCTCGTATTTACCTATAGTGTCCATATACACAAACGTAAACTACTTTGCCTAATATTGTTAATTTTCTTGAACAACTTGTCTATTATAAATCTTAATTTCCGTTTAACCTTCCTAGGTTTCGGCATGGCTCTTACGTTTTTCCCGTTAATGGTGTCCATCAACGACTACTTCGCTAAGTCTTTTATCTTCTCAAACACCCTGACCCTCTTCGGGACGACGTGCGGCGCTTTTCTGGTCCCTGTCATCATAGAGAGGTCTTTTGAAGCCTATGGATACAACGGTGTATTTCTCATCCTGGGCGGCATTGCTCTCCACGCCTTGGTTTGCGGTGCTGTCATCAGACCACCTAGGGATATGAACAGAGACAACGTGAGACCCTCCGCCGATGGAGAAGGAGAATCATTGATAGTAGTCCAACCAGCTGAGCCAACCGAGATTGATGTAATAGCTGTAGGTGAGACTTCAACAGCCTTGCCAGAATTGAACGAGCAAGACACGAAGTCCAAGAATGATACAATGGCGAGGGCGTCAAGCAGCACAAGTTGGCGGTGCTCATGTGATTCATTTAGGGCAACACTGACATCATTCATTTTCTTCCAGGAACCATATTACACCCTCATCGCTCCGGCCATATTCTTACAACGTTTTGTGATGAACGCTTGGATGCTGTTTCTCGTACCTCACGCAGAAGAAGCGGGAATGGAACGATCCAATGCAGTCTTTCTCTCCACTATAGCCGGCATCAGCGGTATATTCGGCCGCATCTTGTACCTAGTCCTCCTACACTTTAAATATGACAGTACCATTATCTTCTGTTTCACTTGCATAATCAGTGCAATCTCATTTTTCATTGACTCTGTCAGTTCCACCTACATTTTCCTAGCAGCAATGGCACTCATCCAAGGTACCACCTTCTTCATTTTAGACTGTCTTCCACACGCGATGATGAAGCTTTCTGTTCGAAACGAAGCGAAAATTCCTAGAGCCATGTCAACAAATCTATTACTAGTCGGGATAGCTGTAATAACAGGGGACGCTTTATCGGGTAATTTTAAGTGTTTGATACGATAACTTTTACGGTTTGAGTGTTTAATAACCTATTTTGATGTTTCTGTATTCAATTTGAGAACAGTTGTTTTTTCTGAAGGCTCATACATGTAATTCCGCAGATTCGTACTTCCGAAAGACAATATTCCATAACAAGGGTTTCGTAACATTCGACATTCCGAAATTGATTCCAGGGATCTATTTCACTTTCGGAATTGTGAACCTTTAATGAGTCCTCTTTGATTTTCAGTATCATAAACCATTGTCATTTTCGGAATATTAAACCAACCTTCAGGAATTGAACCTTAGGAATAATAAACCTTCGGATGAATAAACTTTGTGAATAACGTATACCTTGGGGAAAACGACATGTACATACTACAATACCTCTTGATTAAAAACTATTTTAATGCAATACTTCAGCTGTTAAGGAATGGATATGTATTTCGGCAAGATGAAGTAGAGGTGTATTCATGTTTTAAAAGGCTATGTTAGTTGGGTTAGAGTGGCCCTTTAATGATAAATACAGTTAATACGAAAAAAGGTACCCATCTTTCGGAAACAAATTTGTTTGCATCAGTATAAAATAGAGTTTGTGGGAGAATTTACTTATATATCTCAGCTCACATGATAATGGATTTTGAACACTAAAACAATGTTTCTGAACATGATACATGTATATTTTTGGACTGACGTATAATTGTAAAATATCTAACTTTCTTCCAGGTTATATCTATGACGTCACATCGTCGTTTGGCACGGTCTTTGTAGTGTTCGGTGCGCTTCTCGTCCTCATTACGGTCAATCTGGTGATCTTTAAGCTGACTTTTCGACGCTTGTCTCGTGAGTAACAATAACTGCTAAACAATATAATGACGTTCCATTTCGAAATATCAGACATCACTCAGGAATGGAATCATCAGTGGTGGTATTCAATGTGAACGCACTGCGCAGTTAATTAATCAATCAATCCTGCCAGGTAGCCATTTACTACACCCATAAATAAAATACCTTTTAAGAAGACGATTGCACCAAGCAAGGACTCGAACCCGCACTCTTTCAGCTGAAACTATCTGAACATATCTCAGTACAACAATGCTTCTACATGTATATGCTACACTCTGATAAATTGAAATTTCTAGTTAAACTATGGTCATTATATTTTAGAATGACGAACACGACGAACGTATATGTATTTCATTTCTTAATTTATTGTACATTTTTAGTTGACTTTCTTATTGACTAAATAAAGTAAAATCCATGTTATATTCCCATGATTGTTAAGTTGGTACCTGATTTTATGTTACGTGAACGACAATCTGAAATTCGGTTTCCTTTTTTTTTATAAGAAGAATAAATCCTTATTTTTGTCACTTTCATTGTTTAGGATCGCACGATGAGTTTGGATCCAAAAGTCGTTTGTTTCTCTCACTTTTAAACAAAAGTATGTAGTGTACACCATTTAATGATTATGATGTGCAAATGAAGGGAACCGTTTTTTGCTATCCTCTTTTCAATCAAAGTTATACACTATATTAAAATGGATTCGCTATGTCACACACAAAAAAGCAATTATATTATGACAATTATGATTGACAATTACTGTATAAAAAGCAAGAAAACCTTTATTTATGGACCTTAGCTAGCGTTCATTGTATTAAGTTATCAATTTGATGATCGTGGCTTGTGATTTAATCGACGAAGGTAAACTTAAAGGTACTATGTCCCATTTGCAGGTCAAAAAAATGAAAAAGTTAAATTCCAACTGCAGTTGAAAGATAATACTAATTTAGAACTTCCCTAAAAAAGGTGGGGCTTGAAAATGTCTTCAAGTGGGAAAATAACGACTATAAGTTGTCAAATCGACTTTAGGGCTATAGAGCCCAAAAGTAATAGTCTTGATTTTCAGACAATTGTACCGAATGGTCACACGTTTTATGCTGCGCAAAGTTTCAATCAGTTTAATCTTGGCCATCACAAGAAGTGGGTTATTGATGTAGACAAATGCTCATGTACCCTTTACAACTCTTTTCATGTATGTTATTACCAAAGAAGAAAAAAAGCCAGTCAGTCACTCAATAGTGTCTGACAGTGAAGTCTAGCAAGTAAATGGGTTTCCTTTCATAATTTGAATATGAGGACACTGCTAACGTTTAAATTTCACAGATAGGACATACATGATATATTCATAATTCCTGCAAAGTTCTACAGAATTTGAGGTTGGCTGCAAAAGGGACATAGTACCTTTAATGTCAGGGTTATAGGTCAACACCTTTTAACGAGCAGAGTACAAGCAATATACAAGTTCGTAGTTAGCACATGGTTCAGATGACCCCAAATATTCACAGACTTTTAAACATAGATAAATCCCACTTTGTGCCTTACAGAATAATCACAGCTAAAGTCATGGAGGTGATTCTTCGTTTGCCCTCTTGAACGGATTACTTTCACCTGTGTTCAATAAGGGAGTTTACAGATCCAATCTGCGCATGGGCAGATAAAGGTCATTTGTACCAAAAAGGTAAAAAAAAAAAACAGAGATGAATACTGGGTATGCGCTCATGAAAGTTATGTAACATTATTCATTTATGCACCAACGGTACATTCTATGATACGCAGGTGGAAGTATTCTTTTCAAGAGGGCAAACAAAAGGTATTCATGAAGCACATCTAGGACTTTGGCAGTTATTATTCTAATGCTCAAAGTGGAACTTCTCCATGTGTAAAAGATCTGTGGATATTTGGGGTAATTTGTACCATGTGCTATCATGTAAACTCCCTTATATAATGTATCACTGGCGCATGCATGAATAATGATTACATAACCTTCGTGAGCATGTATCCAGTATTAGTCTCAGTGGATTTTACAATTTTGTACATGGTGACCTTTATCTGTATGCGCAGTTGTATCTACGAACTGGCGCCTCGAATTTCTTTGGTTTACATATTTTGTCAATTACTTTCTAATTGGTAACAATTGTCTAAGGGACTATAATGTTTCTACTTGATGACATTGTACGTAAAAGCAATTGCTCTTGAGCTCACTAACAAATTTCATCTCTTTGTACACATTTTTGAAATTATATTTGTTGTCAATGACATATAATTTGTGAACATGCAAGATATAAATAGAGGGGGAGAGCACCGACAGACAGTCAGAGGGGTCAACTGAACTTGGAGAGAAAGGAGAAAAAAGGAGAAAAGGAGAAGAAGAGGGGACGGCAAAGTGAAAGTAAAATTCTGCAAATCCCTTTAACCCCCCCCCCCCCCCCCCCTCCCCTCTAATTTGGTATCCTTATTTTCAGTGCTTCATCAACCATGTTAGTCCGGAGCCACGCACCCTCAACGGCTGGACCCACCGACATATTTGTTTCCCAGCAATAAGCCCGATCCTCTTCAGAATGTACTGTTATTAGGAATAATCGAATCTAGATGTGTCTTCTGTGGCGCCCCTGGGAAAAATAAAAACATCTTCTTTAAATAAATCCTTTCATTTTTGTCCTATTCACCCCCATTTTATGGTATATGGAATAGGCTTACTTTGAACCATCGCCGGGTTATCGCGTCCGGTCGGGTGGTCGGGTTACACGGCCTTTCGTGAAACAAATGCGGAAGATAATGCCACCTTTCTTAGATTTGGCTTAGGGTTTTCACAACGTGTCCGGTGAATTGGACCAGACCATTTGTAGATGAGAGGGTTAATTTCAAACACTCTACCCCTGATATTTCGTGAATAAAGGGGCAATTTTTCACAAAAGGTTGGGTAACGTGACCACCCCGGACCCTATACGCGATGACTCGATGATTCGATGTAGGCCTACGTGAAGAGGCACTTGTTTAACAGTCCTAGATTATTGATAGTACATATTATTTTTAGGTACAACTCAAGTAAGTGATTTAGCACTATAAAACATTGAACCATTGCAATGAATTATTTTGAAAAAGGTTTTATTCTTACTAGTACGTTTATCGTGTGGTTGTAAGCAGAGAATCTGGCTAACTAAATGTACCTATTAACCATGAATTCATTATCTGTCATACGATAACACAGTTGAGATTTTTTTATTTTTTTTGGGGGGGGGGGAGGGGGGTTGGGGTGCCTTGAATTTTTGGAAACAGTGTTGATACTGTTTAATTTTCGCCTCGATTGCAAATTGTATCACTTTGCTCTTGTGAAGCTTTATTTGGTGTTGTTAATGCGTGTGTGTGTGTGTTTGTTTTCTTACAAATTATTAGTGTGATGGTTGTGACCTATGATTGCATCGACGAAGAAAAAATTATTGTCGGTGTTATCAGTCTTAGCGTTATGGATAGTCATTATGAAGATGTTGATGATGATTATGTCCAAGATATCAAATTATTATGATGACCTTGGTGTGTGTACAAGCGGGTAAAAGGGCGGGGAAACCTTGCGTCGGGGGGTGCTCCTTTGCTTCCAACATTTTCACTCCCTTGAATTTTGAAAATAATATTCCACAGAACACAGGCACATCAAAATCAGTGCCTCATACTCAATTGATTTACTTTCGAGTCACCACATTTAGTTATGGGCTTCCAACTCTTTCAAATATTGTGGTTGCCCAAACATGGCCAACAAAAAAATATAGTTTGGTTCATTTTTTAGAAAACTGATTTAATAAATTGTATGTAGTTGTGTAAACTTTAATGCTATGTATTATTAGTAACACTATATTTATTATGAACAAAACTGACGGTCCTCCCGTAAAGTATAAAAGACCCTTGCTTACAACAGTTTTTATCACCTGACGAAGTATTGCAGTAGCATACGAAACGTCGTGATCTTTTAGATTCCTTATTGACCACATTGCGAGACAAACGAATATCACTAGCGATATTATTTTCGAAAACTGACATTGTTTAACGTGAAATATGAAATATTGAAAATAAACCGAACTGAACTATTAAATCCTTCGCTTTGTGTTTATACATTGTATCAGTAGGTCTGTATACGTAATATCAACGAGATAAAAAAGGGAGAGGTAAAGATGAAGAAGGAGATAGAGAGAGGGAGAGAGGGATACAGAGAGGGAGAGAGAGGAGGAGGGTGAGGGAGGACGAGGAGAAGAAAAAGGAGGGGGTGGAAAGATGTGAATACTAATACGAATACTAATACGAGGGAGATAGGGAGATTGAGATGAGAGAGATTGAGAGAGATAGAGACAGAGAATGAGAGAGAGAGAGAGAGAGAGAGGGGGAAGAGAGAGGAAGAGAGAGAGAGAGAGAGAGAGAGAGAGAGATTCATGAGATTGATAATGAAAAATATTCTTTTGCTCAACCCAATGGTGTGGATTTGGTGAAGGTGTTTGGACTTTGAAGGAAAATGAATTGGACATCACACTGATCGAAATTACATAGTAAACAGAGGTTGGTCGTATTTTTTTTTTGAAAAGCAACTATTTGATGACCTTGATAATTATAGTTAGTGAAGGTCACCTGGCCGGATCGAGGCAGGCCAGGGGAGATAAAGCATGGGAGGGGTACAATTTCCTCCTACCCCTACACTACACTAAATCTGTTGTGCTCGAATCTTTCTCCATGTGTATCCTAATTTCGACTAACTTCGACTGGAGTTTGAAATATATAGAGTTTTCAGGAAAAAGATATGTAATTTAAAGACAATACAATATGACTGAATGAATTATCATAGCTGAAGGGAAATAACGGAACTGAAACGGCTGCTCAACAATATCATACATGAGATTAGTGTACTGAATCGTGCCATTCAAACGAATTAGAATCAGGCTAATTGTACTGAACTAGGCTAACAGCAACTGTACTAATTACTCAAAGTGTATTTAGGTCTTTGGAATGCACATTTCGATGACAGACATGAGTAACCACGGCAACAGTCGAACTATCTGGAGCAGTAGCGTACGCAGGATTTTCAAGGGGGAGGGGGGAGGGGGAGGGGGGTTCACATTTCTAAATCGGGCCGAAGTTTTCGCAACGACTCAGCCAACCGCTGAAAAAGCGGGGGGGGGGGGGGAAGGGGGGGGGGTAAGGTCGCCTTTTTGTTTAGGTCACCATTAGCATTTTTTTTTCTTTTTTCTCTAATAATGATAACAAAATAAAATTAAAAAAGGGGGGGGGGACTTTCCCTCCAAAATACATGCATACAAAAAAAAACAAAGGGAAGGGGGGTTCACCCCCCCCCCTGCGTTCGTGCTTGATCCGGAGATAGATTAACTCATAACACAATTATTTAAAGTTATGCAATTACTTGATCAAGCAACCCCGTGTCTAATTTGAATATTTTTCTGGAGTAGTTACGTTAGTACAGGATCAAGAATAAAAATAGTATAAGCATAAAAATATTTGAGAGGAGGATTTTCCGTTCTAGTGTAATAAAATAACCAACGCGACATGATTTTTTTCCTCATATCATGATGCCGACAGTAATGTAAGAAGGATATTCGTGTTTAATAAGATACAGAAAATAATACAATTTTTACCCTGGAGTCATCAGCAACAAAGTGATAGAACAATCAACATCGACGAAGCTGTGCATGCTATAACGCCTTGTGACAATTTCCTGTAGGTAATAGGGACACAAATCTACAGGCTTCTTTTAGACATAGTACATCTTCAAGGTAAAAAAAAAATTACAATTTATATTTTGTAGAATTTACTTTGTCATATTAGTCACAGAGCAATATCTTAAGAAACATCGGTTTTTATCGTTGACTATAGAAAGGGATGAGAAGGGTCCCGGTGTAATTCAAAATAACATGAGATTAATGAGATGATTTCTTCATATTTGTGGACTATGCTGATAATTATAATGACAGGTAGTGCAGATTTTTACAATAATTGTTCATGTATATAACCATGTCTGTCTGTTATCGAAGTGTAGGAAGAGTTATAATAACGGAACAGAAGGAAGAGAGGAGAAGAGGAAAGAGAAAGAGAGAAAGAGAAAATAAAAGAACAGGAGAGTGATAGAAAGAGAGAGAGAGAGAGAGAGAGAGGCAGGCAGGCAGACAGAAACAGGATGGAAAAAGAAGTGTGATTTGGTCAAAGCAAGAGAATTTATCAATTTTCTGTCCATCCGTGTCAGACGGATCGTCTGCGCTTCTTTTGCGCACTTTATCACTGAAAGTTAAATATTGATATCTTACTGCCACAATCCACTTTAAATAATACTTCATAAAACGTGTGAAGTAGTACTTACGTGAAAGAAACATGTGCATTCGTACTATCCTTTTGCAACATAGTAGGAATAGATCAAACTGAAAATATCCGAAATGTGGGACAAATCGACAGTTTAAAGGTAAAGACCAGTAATGGTCATGCGATTGCATTGTGAAAGAAACGTTGTGGAATCGATCAGAAAATGTCGATCATCTAGCATCTAGCATCTGCAAGGTTCTGGAATCATCAAAATGATAAGAAATTTGGCTCATTCTTCGTAAAGTTACAAGCACTATACACAGAAAGATGTATATGGGACTACCCTATCTCTCTCACCAGACCATGAGAGAAATAAATTTACCAAATATATGAATTAGTAGGCGGTTTCCCGGCAAATTTTTTATCATCATGTATTTGTCAAAACATATTCTTTCACATGATAGGTAATGAGAGCTTCCATTTCATTTTTTTGAAATTGGGGCGTTGCCAATACTGGTCTTTACCTTTAAGTTTCCTATTTTGAATAGAAGAGACTTTCCTATAGAATCGTCTCTAGAATCACCATAAGGTGGCGCTATAGCATTTATTTTAAGGAAGAGTAACTTGACACATGTTCAAGATGGTCTGTTTCTAATTTCCCAGTCCAGGCTTGCGCATTACGTATTCGAGGTCCAGATTTAGAGGAATGGCTAGGCTAGGTCTACTTTCAACGTTGAGGGTGTCTGCCGCATGATAATCTTGTACTTTTCTTTTGCAATTTGGCTCATTGGAGACACTAGGTCTATATCTTCTTTTCTTCCCCACGCGAGCCCAGTTCTCCGTCCAAAATGGCCGGAAATAGAGGGCAAAACAAAAATGTTCGCCTTTCTAAGAACCTGTCCGAGATGAAGGTAAGATGGCAATCTTAGTCTCATACAATCATACTATAATCTTTATAGGCTAGGAATATTGTGTTTTGAGGTCAAACAAATTGCAATAGAATTTTTTTCACCGGAATGCATTTCAGTAAGGTCCCCAAAATGACATACTAAAAGTCCAAAAAAATCCATGTAGTGGAAGTGTGTCTAATTTGCATAAATCCAAAATGGCGCCAATTCTACTGTTTCACCTAGATTTGGTCAAAATTTTCACATTACATACCTTTAAAAATACTTTTAGTGTACTTTGAATGTCTAAAAAGATATTTTCAAGAATGCTTATGTTCGCGCAAAGTTTCAGGTGCCTAATTGAGTGTCCTAATTTGCATAAATTCAAAATGGCTGCCAAATCAGGCATTTTTTATATTTTTTTAGAGAATTGATTATAATTATAATTCTTGTCCTATGTAATATCAGAATAATTTCGACAACACTTGTTCATGTTGTAAAAATATTTTTAAATTTCAAACATATCATAATTAGGTTCTTTAGTTTGCATAAACACATACATATTCAATTTAGTTTTGTTTCTCACCTTACAATGCATTCCAGAGTAGCTATAACATATGTCTACATTGGTTCACAAATCCGAGTTCAGTTCTTATTGGAAGTCTCAACAAACATACATTTATGTGGCACGCTGGTCAGTAGTATCATCAAGTTCTAGGTCTGGTGGTGGTGAGTTGGTGCAACTAGTGCCACGACAATCAGTGCAGGCTGTTGACATTGGAGGCCATACTTCCGGCACGTGCATTTCTTGGTTGCACAGTCTTTCTTGCATCCACATCTGATGACTTTAAGGAGTGATGCGGGTGCTGGTGGTTTATCAGTTGTATTGGAAGATACTTCCCATCCGTGACCTGCCAACCCCAGTCTACGGTGTCAGTTTGTCTGCCATTCCTTTCCATTCTAGTATTGATAGTACACACGCAGACTATGGAACTTTGCTGCTGCTGAAGTTGGGGGGCAAAGTCTTTGCTTCTAAGGCAGACGACATTGACGATACCTTTACGCAATATCTTCTGTACCTCAAAGAATCTAGATCTTCTGTTGAGTCACCACCATACAGGCATACAAGTGCCTTCTCTCCAGCTGTAATAATGGTCTCCTTCAGGTCTGATGCTGGCCTGACTAAATGCCTTGGCAAGCTCACAGAAGTCGTCATTCTTCATGATTTTCTTCAGTGCTACGCCTTTCCCTAGTCCAAATATGCGAGACGTTGTGTCGCAGCCCAGAAGCGCATGGACAAAAGAATGTTGCCACACACACTACTTCCTAGAGTTTCCTTCAGCTTTTTGATATTCATGTTCGATTCTTCTTGGAGTTTGCCTTGGGCTCAGGTGCAAAGAAGACGTCCTTTGCATTCAGATCAGCGTGGTAGATCAGCAAGATGAGAAGGTCTGTATCATCCCCGACAAGAACTGTGTCTTTAAACTGAGCTGCTTCTACCGCTGTAGTAACAATTAAGAGATCTGCATCTCCTCTTGCATGAGATACAGTGCAACCATGCATTTCGAGCTTGGAACTGACAACTGAGTAGGTTTATGAAGCGTTGCTTGTTCATTTGCAAGAAATTCGTCTTTCTTGGATTTGATTACCATGTCCTCTGCAAAGTTGACAGTCAGGCCTTGACAACCTCCTGATCGTCTAAGATGTGTTGCGTCCTTGGTTGACGGACCGCCTTGATAGCCATCAAAAACAACCGTTGGCCTTCCATATTTGCTGCTGACATAATTGACATATAGCTGGCATATGTTGTTGAAAGTGCTCTCACGTGGCCAAGGAAAACGGTGAAGTAGTGCACCACCATCCAAAACATAATGAACATCACCACTGGGTAGTGTCTGCTCTCGTGTCAGCTCATGTTCAAACACCTTCCAAAGTGCATCTGCTAGGACTGGTTTGTCGGCCTGTAAGGGGAGACATGATGATTCAAACAGAGCAGGGGGGTGACTGCATAACTCGTAGCTGAAAACTGATGCTAAAGTATCTTCACGTTCCCTACTGACAATGACCAGTCTCTGGAAAAGGAGCTGTGGGTCTACATGAACAGATTCATCGCTGATCTTTACAGCAGTCCTTGCACCTAATGTCACTGCTTGATCACTTCTTTTGAATGAATGTTCATCCACTTTCTTTCCAGCCATGGAGTTCAGTATCTTGTTACCGACGTCTTTGGATTGGTGTACATTTACAGTTTCATCTGCAGTCATTCCATTCGCTATACTGTGCAGAGTAGTGTCTGGACTGAATGGATTACGTTGGCTGAGGTAGTTCAGTATTTCCAACGTGTCGCTAACATCCCTACTCTATCTGGCACTTGATACATCTTTGTGTTGCTCACTTGTGAAGAGGTAAGCATTAGTAAGATCTTGCATTGCGGCGTTTACTTCTGCACCTATTGGCATTGACAGAAGCCAAACTGTACGTTGGATTTCGGACATACCACTGCCCCTTGTAAGACCACCACTTGTCTTTAAACTTCTCATTAACACCTGTTCTATGATGAGATCGGTAGACAGTCCTGCCCAGTAGCGATCACTTCTCCTTACTACGTGATACCCTTCTCGGAATCTCGTGTAGACTTCAGGGTGTGTGTGTGGTAGTTCACGCATCATTTGCAAGTAGACATAGGCAGATTTAGCATACAGGATGTGTCCAGAAGCGGCAAAATATGGTAGCATGTCATGGATAGCCTGCAGATGAAGCTCCCAGTTTCCTGTTCTCTCAGCTTGATAAACTTGCGCAAAATGTCTATCATGTCCATATACTGCAACCAGAGAACTGCTGTTCGCGTGGTCAAGGTCTCCTTCTTGGCCTTTATTTGCCTAAGAATTTGGTCAATGACTTCAGAGGAAACAAATGTCACCCACCAATGCTGTGGCAGACAGAGTCTATCATACAGTTTTTGTGCTTCTCCCAAATCTGTTTCTTTGATATCTTGTTCCTTCATGGTATCTGTTGCAGGTTCATTTACGTCTGTGCCACAAGGAAACTGAACTTCAGAAGAATGGTCTCCCCCCACGTGCAACTCCATGCACCTCTTCTGGAGGTTGCTGTTCTACATGTGCTGTATCACAATTGGTTTCAGGAATCTGCTCTTCTTCAATTGCTACATCACAATGAAGATCAGGAAGTTGCTGGTCGTTGGTAGTTATTCCAGAGGGAACTCCAGTGGGCTGCTCCCCGAAGTTAGCTACTCCACATGGAACACCTGGGTGTTGATCCTGCTCACTAGGAATTTCCGGAGGTTTCTCCTCGTTAGTTGGCAGTTGTACGTTATACAAGTCTGCTATCAGCATGGTATTTAGCGCAGCATCAACGAGGAAATGGCCCCGCACAGCTCTAGAAATTGCTTTTCCACCCAGCATATGGCTACACGAGTTGCTGGCATACACTACTTCAAGAAGTTCCTGGAGTCCTGAGCCCGTCATCAAATGCCCTATACTTCCCAGGAAGCTCATTTCAGTGTGCAATCCTCCAAGTCTCAGAACGATCTGCTTCAAGTCACTGTCACTTGGCTGGCTCCTGATTATTGTGAGTGCCTTCCACCAAAGCGGCTGATCAAAAGTCAGAACAGGTGTAGTATTATACTGTTTAGCATGGGCACAGACAAAACGCAGAGTGGAGTAGACACAAGATGGATCACTAGGATTCATGTCAATCATGGGGAGAAACATAACAGATGACTGTCCAGGGTAGTTGCCCTTGTTTACCATCTGCATCGTTCCGGACCAAGAAGGCCTTGGGGACCGCAGGAGTAAAGATGTCTTCCACAACACATCAAGGTTTGATGTTGGATCTTCTGTTCCCCCAATTCACAATCGGCTGGTAGACCAGAGGTTGTACAGTTGTAGATGCTGTCTGTTGTTGTCTGCAATATACTGAATGCACTCTCCTGGTTCATAGCCTGGTAGTTCAGTTCCTGAGAAACTGCTGCACTTCTTTCATATTTCTTAACCTCTTGATAAGAGCAGGAGAAGCATTGCGCATGCAGTGTGTCGATCAGAAAGCGAGACGAGAATTGATGATGCATTTGTATTCCAAGTCCATCGAGAAAGTTTCTCACCTCTCTAAAGTAAACTGTTGCACTGTGAACAACTTCTAACCAATCCAACGACCATGCGGCTAGGTAAAGCCTCTCCCCTATACATACATGTACATGTAGCCCTACAAACAGCTCTTGTGTTTGTCGAATACTCATAAGGGCTAGTTTTCTGAATATTTTATTTTGTTTTTATTTAATACAGTCTAGTTATATTCTAGTGCATGCATAATGAAATAATATAATCTGCAAAGGGGATAAACTGAACATAAATTACATGTTAGACTGTGTGGGTGTGGGTGTGGGTGTGGGTGTGAGTGTGCGAAGGGGTTTGTTTGAGGTGTGTGATGTACATGTAGCATATGGGTATTTTAGTTGATTACAATGTACAGCAGATTACTTTTCCAACTCTATGAGTGCCACAGCAGCTCTACAAGTTGAAACATATGACAAAACCTATGTGTAAATCTTAGTATATTGGCGGCCATTTTGGATTTATGAATGCTGCGATGCACAATTAAACAAGATGTACTTCTGTATATGATATATACACCATATTACATTCATATAAATGTGAAATGTGTGCTTTAAAGTGCCAAAACAATTACCTATGATAAGAAATGCAACTCGATATCGGTGAAAATCTTCGAAAAAGCGGCCATTTTGGATTTATGCAAATTAGGCACACTTCCACTACTTGGATTTTTTTGGACTTTTAGTATGTCATTTTGGGGACCTTACTGAAATGCATTCCGGTGAAAAAAATTCTATTGCAATTTGTTTGACGTTTACCTAAAAAATGACACAATATTCCTAGCCTATTACTACAACATAGTATTACTGCGATCAGTAAGGCACCAATTTTAAGTTCAGTCCCATACCTTCAGTTTTGTGTGGAGTCGCATTAAAAAAAGTAGGTAATGACCATTGCATTGACTCTCTATGCTTTGCTGGAGTGGTAATGACAATTGTAGCGTCGTCTACTCCAGATTAATGATGTAATATTTGAATGTTATGTACATTGAATAGTAGTAGTAGATCTAGTAGTAGGTGTACTGCCTTGCAGACACTTCAATGCATGGTCGGCACTTCATCATGTCTTCTGTGAATGATACATCATACATGTCCACCTCATTCATTTGCAAGAATTTTCAGAAATAAAGCCTTAAACTTTGGGAGCTGAGGCAGAGTTTAGTAATGGCAGGTTTATTCATTTAAATAAAATGATGGAAGAAAAAGGAAAAAAAGAAGACGAAGAGTAGATAAAGAGAAAGTATAGTGGCAGAGCTGAAACTCAGAGTTACATCTAGAGTAAAGGACCCGGTTTTCGGCCACTTAAGACTAAATCCTATTTTTTGGACTCTTTACTTCCTATTTATTATCATTTCTTGTTCAAATCATGAATCAAATATTATTATTATTTAAACAAAAAAAGAATCCCAGAAAAAAATCACGAATTGCCATGACAATATTCATTTAAATTTTCACTGTTTTGGAGCCGGTTATCGGCATAGCGAACCAGTTTTCGGACGCATGTACAAAGTCAATAGGAAGCGCTCGCGCGCGCCGTGCGTTTCCGCGCTGATGTATAGCTCAAGCGGGCGGAGCAAGTATCCCACGCCGGAGCTCCCGGGTGCTCGCCTGGCCGAAAACTAGTACTGCCGTGATCGGCAATTGGAATCTGAATTAGACGAACATATCGTGTGTGCGTCGCGGTGTGCGGCTGCATTGATTTAATACATGCGATGAGATACTTTTGAGCTTGCGACCAACACAAAATCGGGCTCTAAATCTGAAAAAATACTTGAAATAAAGCTCATTTTGTGGTACCCATATTTCTTACATACACGCGTAAGAAACTCCATTTTTCAGATTTGGGTAGCGGGACCGCCGATTACATCGCTAAAATGTGATATTTTAGGATATATTTTCCATTGCAAATGTGGTTCTTCAGTGACACTGGCATGGTAGGTATGTGTGGGATATGTGTTTTGCTATTATGCCATGTATTTTAATGTGATTTTACCATGCATCCAACCAATCGGCCGAAAACTGGAGCTGTCCGATTACCGGCTCCTTTACTCTATAGACTAGATCTAGTCGTTAACATAAAGTAAAGTAAGTACAGTAAGAAGAGGAAGAAGAAGAAGAAGAGGAGGAGGAAGAAGTATAGTAACTGATTAAAACAGCTCTGTACCATAACCACAGACAATATGTTGAATTGTAATTGTAATTCATTATAATAAAGATTTGTCAATAACTGAGTAGATTCTTATTTTCTTTCTTGTAATTTAGTAGAAGGAAAACATAATCTTGGGAAACACAGACGATGGTAGAGACACCAATTTCCTAAACTCTATCTACGATTTGAAATATTGAGATTATTATTGAGTAATTTATTGGGTGTCCCATCAAATTTTATACTATTCTATCCTTTTACAGTTCATGCAACGTCGAGTGAAGAAAGATGCAGAAGAAGAACTGGAATCAGAAAAGCAGCGGCAGATTGATGATGATCACTGGGTTTTGGATCTGCCAGACTTAATTTCTAAAGGGTAAGTAGCCAAGCAAGTGGATCGCAGTAGATCATACTGTATTTTGACAAAACTGTCATACAACAGTATGTTAGGGTTATCTGGGTTGGCCCCGCCCCCACCTTTCTGCGTGAGGGTTCCTGTGGAGCTGTGTAGTAGGGTTCCTACACCCCAATGTCTTAAAGGGATCCGGTAACTTTGTCTTAGATCCTTTAGAAATAATCCTTGATTTAGCTCATGCTGCAATGATAATTATAAACCTTTAGATCAGTCAGGAACTCCGTGAATTTACAAGCCAATCGCCTGTCTGATTATCAAGAT